>CM046951.1:92102293-92549793 GCA_025698515.1 Gossypium sturtianum | reverse complement strand
AGATAATTCAAACATACATGTTTCAAATTTTAATACTATACCAGCATTTGATTTTCATAAAATATGGATAAAACTATCATATATCGCATAAATAACATAAACATGTTTTAAAATTAAATCTTTTAAAAAAAATATTGAGTCACTTACTCACGCAAATCTCCTAATGTTCTAAACTTAAGTTAAAAATTAGGATTCAATCAATAAATTAAAAGTTTAAAATGTACAAATTTCTATATTAACCTAAGTCATGTAACTATAAATTTCCGCAAGTCATTTGCCTCCCACAGAATTTATGCATCCACATTCATCTCGCCATTCCTTTATATGCCAGAACAGTGCAACAGACCTTATTCGTAAATATCGAAACATGAAACAATATGAACAAATAATATGAGTACAATATCAAATCGTAAATGTGAATAATTAAAATATAAAATTTTATATAAATATACATGGTTATGATATGAGCAAAATAGATGTGTTGATGGCCGGGTCGGGTCCAATTAAAATTTTAGATCTATTTGCTAGGACCGGGTCCGATTCTGTTTAAAAAATGGGTCTAAATTTTACCTAAACCTGACCTGGATAAAAATGTTAAAACCCTGGCCCGACCCACCTATATTAATTTTTTATATAATTTTTTTAAAAATGTAATACATCAACAATACTAAAAATATCAATAAATTGAAAATAAATTAAAAAATAATATGTAAACTTAAATAACACTAAGATAGGTGTAAATTAACAAGTAAATACATCTAAAATAGTAACAACTTTAATAATAAAACAAAAGTTATATAATATTCAACTAATAACAACAAAATAGTAAAATAGTTTTAAAAAAATAGCAAAAAAGAACAAGTAAAAAAACAGCAAAAATAGTAAAAAAATTAGCAGATTTTTTTTTTTACATTTCCGGGCCGAATCAAGCTCAAAGCAAATAAGTACTACCCGAATCCTCCCACTTTTCGGGCAGGGTCAGGCTGGGCATTGGACAGGTCTAGAGCAAAGTCTAAAGAGAGAGAAGCAACAGAAGAAAAGTCGATGTCTATCTTCATCAGCCTGCTTACAAAGAAACAAATGCCATTTGCAATAGGTAGATGGCAAGCTAAGCTTCTGGCCGTCCTTATTTAGGATTCTCATCCAATCAGTTAAGATATGCTTGGGAATATATTATGCTCTCACCATAGCGTAGTCCGTCCAAAAAGGTTTGAAGAGAAGAAATAATTTTTGTTTACCTAATTTTAAGTAACTAGCAAAGCTCATTGACGAAGACTAGTTGGATAGATGCAAACCAAAACTTGAAATATAGAAGATATGAAATATAACGATACAAATAGAGAAAAAAATCAACAAAAACAAACAAAATCAGGGCCGGCAGGGAGGCGAAAACATTTATGTTTCATTCAAATGGCCGGTGTACCATTTTATTTTTTTCTTCATAAATCCATTTATGATGATTGTGTGAGCAGCGAAAAAGCACCACAAAAGAAACAGAAATTAAGGTTGTGGATGTGAAAGATGGAAGGGGTTGAGCATAGAGTTATTAAGGTGAATGGCATAAACATGCACGTAGCAGAGAAAGGGGAAGGCCCGCTCATTCTTTTCATCCATGGCTTCCCCGAGCTATGGTACTCTTGGCGTCACCAGATTGCTGCTTTGTCTTCCAAAGGTTACCGAGCTGTGGCACCCGACCTGAGAGGCTACGGTGACACGGATGCGCCAGATTTGATCACCAGTTATACCTGCTTCCATATAGTGGGGGATTTAGTTGAGCTTTTAAACACCATCGCCCTTGACCAACAGGTGTTCGTGGCTGGCCATGATTGGGGAGCTGTCATTGCTTGGTATTTGTGCTTGTTCAGGCCAGACAAAGTGAAAGCTGTGTTCAACCTCAGTGTGCCCTTTATTCCACATAATCCACAAATGAACCCTATTGATGGGTGGAGAGCTATCTATGGGAATGATTATTACATGTGTAGATTCCAGGTATATCGCTTGTTTATTGTATTTTCAAGCATAATTTGTAGGTTGTATTAGGATTGAGAAACAAATTAACCAGTTTCATACTATAATAAAATTACAGGAACCTGGAGAAATAGAAGCTGAGTTTGCGGAGATGGGTACAGAGACAGTAGTGAAGGCATTTCTGACATACAGAGTTCCTGGTCCAATAATGTTACCCAAAGGGAAACCATTTGGACATTCAGCGGATACCCCAATTGCTTTGCCTTCTTGGTTATCAGAGGAAGAGGTTCATTACTATGTCTCTAAATTTGACAACAAAAGCGGCTTCACTGGTGGAATCAACTATTACCGAAACCTTCACAGGTATCTAATTATATATATACACTGATGGATTTGTACAGTGTAAAAAAATTAAAATAGTTACACACTTAGTAGTTATTTATATCATTAGTATTTTAATGAACTAACGGTTGAATTTATCAATATAATTATACTTATCATGCATGTAAATTTTTGAACTGATCTAATATTTCTATCATATCAATCTAAAATACTCTATATTTTTGGGTGGATCGAAAGATAATGAGTTAAATTACTTTTTGAAGTCTGAATTTGACAATTATTCTCATATTGATGTTTGAACTTTTGTTGGTTCAAGTTAAGCCTTAAAGTGGGATCTGAACCCTTTTTTTTATCCTAATTAGATCCTAAACTTGGCAATGTTCCTATATTGAAGTTTAAACTTTTTTTTGTCTAAATTAGTCCATGATATATGTGAGAACAAGTGCTTAATTCAAGCTCTAATATGAGAATAGTTGTTATGTTCAGTAATTTAATTCAAAGAAAATTAAGCCTAAATATATGCGAGTGTTTGGATATAATGACAGAAATTGGGAACTGATGGCACCATGGACTGGTTGTAATGTAAAAGTAGCGGCTAAGTTCATAGTGGGTGATTTGGACCTGGTATACCATATGCCTGGCATGAAAGAATACATTCACAATGGTGGATTCAAGAAAGACGTGCCAATGTTGGAGGAAGTGGTGGTAATGGAAGGAGTTGGGCACTTCATCCACATGGAAAAACCCGACGAGATTAACAATCTCATTTATGACTTCTTCCGTCAGTTTGATTAACATTTTGTTTTAAATAATCCTCCGCTGCTCCTGGGTAATAAAAATATGGTGTTTCAACTCTGGGTGAGTTCAGCTGTATTTCAGCCCTTCACCATCCATGTTGCCTTGCGTGTCTTCTGGTTTATTATGCTGCTCCAGCACTTTGTACTTCAGGTTCCAGTATTATTTGAATATAAACTGAAAATTTTTAAACAATTAAATAAACCTGTGACAAATACGGAGCCCTAGCCTGCATTTTGGTCCTGGCGGCCTTATGCTTGACTCTACATAGTTATAAGGTAACTTGAAGTTGAGGCTTGAATTTTCATTAGCCTAGTTCCTATTCTAATTTTATTTCCAATAATATAATCTCTCTACTTTTCAAATTTTAAAATTCAAATTCAATTAATTATTAGCACCGTTGAAACTTTCCTGTTAAATTCACATGTATAACATTTTGAAATAATAAAATACTCACTTAATAACCATATGTAACAAGAAAAAGAGACGTAATAAACCTAAATTTAATATAAAAAAATTTTAACGGCATTAGCAATTGGCTTACATCTTAAAATATAAAATATAAAAAGTAAATAGACTAAGTTCCTTGAAATAAAAATAAGATGCACAAGTATATGAACTTGAACTTGAAGTACATTTTACCCAAATATTAATAGAACAAACTTTATGGTTTGAATTAGAATTACCAAAAACCCATGACCGCTCCTTTTGCATAAACCGTTCCATAAATAGATATGGCTCCACAATGAAATCTTCCAAATGTAGGTATGGATATGTTACATTAGTGCAATAATAATTTAAAAAAGAAAAAATCAATAACAAAAACAAACACCAAGCAATGCCTCAGTGTTGGGACAGGACAATGGCAAAGACACAAGGACAAAAGAATGGTGAAAACTACAGAATAAAACAATGATGTCATGACCTACCATTACATACAAACTTAATGATACATAATGAACAAACAAACTCACTCAACATAATTACAATGAATTAGCAAAACAGAACCCTAAGCAAGTTTATTTAGGTTCCTAAAGAAGCTCTGTCGTCAGGGCCGGCAAGCATGATCTGGCATTTTCAAAACTATAAATATGAAAAAATAAATCATTTAATCAGAATTTGGAAAACCACTTAAAACTTACATTGCAGTCAAAAGCAAATCTCCTGGCAAGCATGATGGCTGCATTCCTGTCTCTCTCTGATTCAAATGCTAATACGACCGAAAACTCTTTCTTTGCTTGCCAAAACAAAGCCTGTGCAGCTGCATTTCCACCCCCTCTAACTCCACATAGCTAAACCATATATAAGCAAAACGTGTTATGAAACAAAACATTGTTCGCACATGGGATATGTATGTATATGAATATCAGAAATATCATGTTTCCCATCAGTTTGTTAATTATTCGTACCAAATGTGGTTTTTAGCTATGTTACTCAAGACTCTTCATTTTCTGTCCGACATTCTTGTCCAGAACATTCGAGCATACATATGAGATATGTTCTTCCAAATATATGGAAAACTTAGAAGAATTGAGCATAACCATGTCAAACACATATCCATATTTGACACTCACTCCCGAGTCCGGCAACATAGGTTTTTTTTTGTACTCCTTTCAGTGCCTGATAACAATTTATTCTAAAAAAATAATACTCAAAAGCAAGGAACAATTTGAAGGTTATATGCAGAACTGTCCCCAAACTACAAACTTCTCTTCGTTTTCCCCTTTACTGTTAGAGAAAACATCAAAACATCTTTTCACTGCTGATAAAATTAACAAGCCTTAGTACCTGCATTGAGCCGGAATAATATTCTTTAGCAATTGTCGCCTTTCCTTTACATAGCTTCATCCTCATCTTTCCCACATGTAGTACATGAATAGATTCTGATGGTTGATCTACACCATTCATTTGGGTAACAACTACCTATAAAATATAAAAATATAATGATATATTAGAAGCCAATATAAAGGAATAAGTGGTTAATATCTATATAAAAGATATAATAAACATATTTGTTATCCATTCATTCCAGGAACAACTACCTATAAAATGAACAAATATTAGAAGCAAAAACAATGGAATAAATGGCTAAATTTTCAGCTAATACAAGTAAATATTTGCATGTATGCAACTGCACCCCAAACCAGTGAAAAACTGATGAGATGAAAATAAGTCAATTAATTATGTGAAAAGCTTTAAAACCTTTTCAGCATGTCATTTTCCCAAAACAGATGCAGAGAGATGCTGATATAACAGGAGCTAGGAGAATTGTAGAGACTATATGGTCATTGAGTAGTAGGGTCAACAACAAGCAAGTTTGGGTTTATTGGTAACCAAGCAACCAACACTTGCATCTGAGAATGATGTTGGACGGGAAGTTCTGTTTGGGGCAGGAGCTCTAAATTCAACACTACTTCTCTACAAGTTTAAGGCTTTAAGGTCTTGCGGGATTGATTAAAATTCTCGCAAGGATAACAGAAGTTTAGATCTTCAATGCTCTAATGAGCTGCAGCAACAGGAGAGATTATTCACAGAACATGTGATATACGAAGAACAAATAAACAGATACGAGGTCATTTTCCTAAGGAACCACTGCTAGAAAGATAACAATTGCATTGTATCTTAAAACTCAAGTTTAAGGTGGAAACTCATTCTGCTCTGGAAAATAAATAAAAAGTTCACTAAAAATAGGACTAGCTAAATAATTTTATAAATCAATAGAAAGATGCAACAATCAAATCTTATTTGAAGTACCTAAAACAAATAAAGGCTAAGACTATTCATATAGCCAAGTAAGGATACTGTTTTGAAGCAGGACAACATACATTGAATTCAACATCATGTTTCCGCACAAGTGCCTCCACATAGTTCCCCAAACCAGCAGCTGCTCTCACAAACAAAGAACACAAGTTACAAATCTCAAGAAATAATGAGATAAAAACTTCAAAAATGTATAAATAAATAAAAGTAGGTATAAGGATTTAAAATCACACACACACACACGCAGTAAACCTGGATCAATAGCACCAGTAGTTGTTAACATGATTAGCTGACCATCATAAATAATCTCAACCTGCAGGATTCGACCAACATCAAAAGGCTCTGGAGCATAAACTGATTTACGGGCACCTGGGTAAAGCAAGGTAAACAAATATATCAGATCCAAAAAGGAAAAACACCGTTTTATTGACCATAAGAGTCAAGATTAGCATCTTGATCTCAATAATGCTTATTTTATTAATGTTTTCTGTGCAGCTTACTAAAACTATTTTGTTATGGTAACTAGGGGAAAACATAAGTTAACCGACCAATTTGATTTAGGAGGTTGTGGCAGTTAAATCAGTTGTAGGGTCGATTTATTTGGCTATGTCGGTCAATCATTGATTATCAAATTTCATAACTGAATCGACTAACTTAAAAATTTTAATGTTTTTAATTATATTTATAAATTATAATATATAAGTTACGTTGGTTAAGTCACTTAAATATATTTATTTTTCATTATTTTAAATATATATTTATAATATTTTAAATAAGTCAGTTAACCGACTTAACTGACCGAACCAACCGATATAATCAATGGCCATCTTTACCTGATATAAGCTCCTTTTTGCCACCTTCAGATGAGATACGATACCACTGAATTGCACATTTGGAAAGTTCTGGAGCAATATCAGAACAAGGTTTAATCCGCAAATATGAACCTAAAACTTCAGCACCATCCAATTCATACAAGTGAGATAAATTTTCCTCGACTCTCTTGCTTCTTGCTAGCTGCAAAAATTAGTTAAGGAAAGCAGAAGGTTAAAGAAGTTAATGATCAAAGAAAGAATGGAACACAGTTATATGCACCAGTCAGTTCCACATAAGTGCCTAATAGAAATTAGAAAATAAATGTAACAGGAGTTAATAACATCCTTCAGAAAGAATATCAGTATAGCACTGCAAAGTGGGAAAAAGAAATGATAAGTACCACCCTTTTTCTACTTAATTGGTATTATGGTTTAACGATCTCGTTAACTTATAAGATGATTATTTGGGGGAAAGCCTACTAGGGATGATGTCCATTTAGATAGCACAAAACCTTACGATCATGTGTATGGAAATTTGAAACAGATTGTTAAATTATGTGGTCTTTCTTTGCTGTTAAGCTAATTGAGGGTCTTATTTAAGCTGTAGAGAGCATACTATTCACTGATTCAGTCTTATTTTACGCTTTTTAGGAATACAGGTATAGACATCTAAGTTTGTCCATACATTTGAAATATACATCAGAACCCAAACATATGAGGGCTCAATATGCTGAAAACAGAGAATTACAGGTCAATGTATTATCCCAAAGATCATTGACCTCCCTAACTTTTCAGTTTCAGAAGAAGTTCCTTCAACAAAGCAAATACCAACACAGTAAAGGAATAGAAAGTGAGAAGGAAATGAAAATTTTGTGGCTCAACATGGTACCATAGAAAATATATATACCTTTCTTTGGAAGAACCAAGAATAATCTAAAAACCTATGAACATTCATTCAACTATTGCAAATAGAATGGCTGAAAGAAACTGATCAACAAGATTCACATGATAAAAGGTAAAAAGACTAACCTCTTTCTGAAGCAGTAGAGAATGCTTAGACTTCTCTGCAAGTTGAACCCTTAATGCACGAAGCTCATGTTCCATATCCATTACCTGAAAATTGTTATTGGTTTAACTCATCCAGTATTTCAACTAAAAATGATTTGAAACAAGTACATCTAGCAGAAATGGTGTAAGTTTGATTTGTCATGCTGCAAAGCAGACATACTTCAGAGGAGCATTTTACATACATCAATATAATAGACTTGATAAGATTTGCTTTTTGTGCAAAACTCCTTAAAATTAAACGTGCCTATCCATAGCTTGATTCATTTTGCAGCCAAAGACAAGCTATCATTCAATTACAGAGCTCTACGGGAGAAACAAAACAAAAAACTTAAAGAATGCAACATTTCAACACAAATCCTCATGAGCATATACCCAAAGGTTACTCTAAGAGTCCGCTCTGTCCCCATAAGTCAGACTTCAAAACATATTGTTGGAATTCCTAAAATTAAGGACAGAAAACTTACCTTATTACTAGGAGTTCCCTTGTGTATAAAAACTAATCTCAGTCACTGATTCTTAGGAAGTTACTGTTTTTTAGGGATTGTTTCCTTGATTGTGTTAATTCCTCTCTTTATAACTGTAAACTAATTAGCAGAAAAATATAATCTTTTTCTCCAAGTTTCTTCATGGTATCAGAGCTCTAGGATTCATTCGATCCTGCTCATTCGTCTCTAATCTCCCTTCCTAAAAATCCCTCCAGTTTAGTCCTCCTTCCATGGGTGATATCAATGGAACTCTGTCTGAAACTGAGAATTCACAAATAACTCAGAATGTCAGTCAGGGAACCACTCAAGGTGAACTTAATTCCTCCCTTATAATCATCAATCATCGGCTAGATGGGAAGAACTTCTTGCAATGGTCTCAATCGATCCTTATGGTGATTCGTGGTCGTGGCAAATTAGGGTACATCAATGGAGAAATTCCACGACCAACCACAGCTGACCCTACTTATGTCACTTGGGAACTCAACAACTCAATTGTAATGGCTTGGCTAATTAATTCGATGGAAGGCCATATAAGCCGCACCTATCTTTTTTTCAAAACTGCAAAAGACATGTGGGATGCAGTCAAAGAAAACTACTCGGATCTTGGAAACGCCTCCCAAGTATTTGAGATCAAGCTTAAGTTAAAGGATATCCGACAAGGGATACTCGAGGTAACTCACTACTACAACAATCTGAAAATTTTGTGGCAGGAACTGGATATGTACTATGAGGCAGATTGGGGTGAAGGCTTAGGATACACCAAGTTTATGACTCACCTCAACAATGAACGTCTTTATGAGTTTCTAGCAGGACTGAACCGTGAGTTAGATGAGGTTCGTGGCCGAATTCTGGGCAGATCACCTCTCCCAACCATTGGTGAAGCATTTGCAGAAGTTAGAAGAGAAGAAAAGCGCCGTCTTGTCATGATGGGAGATTCGAAGGAACCTAAACCTGTGACACCTCTTGGCAACCGGCCTACTGAGACCTCTGCCCTCATCTCCAGAGGTCCACAGCCACAAAAACTACGTGCTGGAAATGATTCTGGATCAACCAGACCATGGTGTAACCACTGCAACCGTGTTGGTCATACAAAGGAAAAGTGCTTCAAACTCCATGGCTATCCTGAAAAAAAAAACAGAAGGATAATAAGACTGCCTTGTTATCCTCCACCGCTGCAGATGATGTTCTCGATGTTCGCCTAACCAAAACCCAACTTGAGACTCTCCATAAGATACTTGGTACTTCCACTGTTCATGGATCTCTAGCCACTCAAGGTACTGCCCTCAACATTGCCTTTGAATCTAATGATCAATCCTCTTGGATACTCGATTCGGGTGCCTCCGATCACATGACAGGTAACTCCACGTTGTTTCACACCTACACCCCTAGTCATAACAAGTCCCGAATCCGCATAGCTGACGGTTCTTACTCACCACCGTGGTCGGGAGTAGGAGAAGTACAAATAACAGAGAATTTTTTTCTTTCGATAAAGTCCTACATGTCCCAAACTTGTCCTGTAATTTACTTTCAATCAAGAAACTTACTAAGGATGAAAAAGTTCTTCTTGAATTTTCTGCAATTGGTTGTGTGATCTGAAGCAGTAAATCGGGAAGATGATTGAGTACTGCTAAAGTTGATGATGGACTATATGTTTGGAATAAAGACAACACACAAGGGGATTGGCTCTATCCACTTCAAAAGAGGACACGATTATGTTATGGCACCGTAGGTTAGGGCATCAAATTTTTGTATTTGAAGAAACATCTTCCATTTGTTATTTCAAAATAAAAGTATTAATTCCTTGAAGTGTGAAATTTGCCAATTATCCAAACATACCCGTGTGCCATACCCATTAAAACCATATATCCAAATCCCAACCATTTTCATTAATCCACGGTGACCTATGGGGAGCCAAGGAGTGAAAAATATTACGGGGCTAGGTGGTTTATAACATTCATTGATGATCACGGTAGGGTCTGTTGGGTCTATCTCCTCAAAGAAAATCAAAACACCCAAAGTATTCCAAAATTTTCACTCAATGGTTCGAACCCAGTTCAACTCTACCATACATACTCTCCACACTGACAATGGGAGAGAATACTTTAACTCTGTCCTAAGCCCATACCTTTCTGACCAAGGCATCATACACCAAAGCTCTTGTCCTGACACTCCCCAACAAAACGGGATCTCCGAGAGAAAAAATCGTCATCTCCTTGCTGTGGCTCGAGCCATAATGTTCACCATGAATGTTCCAAAATACTTGTGGGGAGAGGCTGTCCTCACTGCCTACCATCTCATAAACCGAATGCCATCAAAGGTCCTCAATTTTCAAACACCTCTAAATACCCTTCTAAAGGCCTTTCCTCTATATCGTGTTCCTAATCTTCCAGCCAAAATATCCGGTTGCAAAGCTTTTGTCCATAACCATCAACCAAATCAATCCAAACTTGATCCTCGAGCCCACACCTGCATCTTCATTGGATATTCCCCCACACAAAAAGGCTATAAGTGTTACTCACCAACCTTGCGCCGAATGTTTGTCTCTCGGGATGTTACCTTCTTTGAAAATGAACCATACTTTGCAGCATCTCATCTTCAGGAGGAGACTTTCAATGAAGATGAGACCCTTAATACTCTCATCATTATACCTCATGATCCTACCACTACTATCACAAACAAGCCTAACAACCAAGGTGCTATCCCAGATTTAGATACTGTTTTTCCTGTGCAGCAAGAAGTTAGCACGATCCTTCCCAATAACAATACCACCACCGAAGTGCAACAACCCCCTGATCAAGGAAAACAGTATCCCGAAATACAGGTTTACTCCCGACGAAATCGTTCTCCTGAAACTGATACAGCAGTGCCAATTACATCCCCAATCGAGGATACGTTGCAAAGCAAAGTCTCACCTCCGTCACCATCCATCTATCTTCCAATTGCAGTGAGAAAGGGCACAAGGAGCTGCACTCAACACCCTATTTCTCGGTTTGTGTCCTATGGAAATTTATTCAAGTCTTACAAAGTTTTTGTGACTAATGTTGATTCTGTAAAAACTCCAAAAAATATAGAAGAGGCTCTTGAATCAGCTGAGTGGAGACAAGCTGTGATGGAAGAAATGAAGGCCCTCAAAAACAATGAAACATGGGAAGTCTCGGATCTACCTAAGGGAAAAAAAACAGTAGGATGCAAATGATTTTCACTACGAAATTTAAACCCGATGGCCGTATTGACCGATACAAGGCTCGACTTGTGGCTAAAGGCTTCACCCAAACTTATGGTCTTGACTACGACGAGACGTTTGCACCGGTTGCCAAGCTAAACACCATTCGAGTCCTCCTATCTCTTCTCGCCAACCTTGATTGGCACTTGACTCAATTGGATGTAAAAATGCTTTCCTCAACGGGAATTAAATGAGGAGGTGTACATGGATTTCCCACCCGGTTTGAAGAAAGCAAGGGCCAAGTGTGTAAGTTGAAGAAGTCCTTGTATGGGCTGAAACAATCTCCACAGGCGTGGTTCAGCCGATTTGCAAAAGCTATGACTAGCAAAAATTACATTCAAGGACGACGGACCACACCATGTTCTACAAGCACTCGGAGAAGGAAAATGTCGCATCCTCATCGTTTATGTGGGCGATATAATATTAACGAGAGATGACTCAAGCGAAATTGTGAGGTTGAAAGAATTCCTTGAACAGAGTTCGAACTTAAAGACTTGGGGAATCTTAAATACTTTCTTGGTATGGAGGTAACAAGGTCCCAAACAGTATTTCCATCTCCCAAAGGAAATATGTTCTTGATCTCTTATCATCGAAGTTGGTTTGATGAGTGCAAACCACCAAACTCCTATGGAATTTAACCTTAAATTGGGAACCGATGAGGATGGAGAAGAAATCGATGGGGGGAGATATCAACGACTAGTAGGAAGACTCATCTCACGTATCTCACACCCGTCCGGATATAGCCTTGATGTGAGTGTTATCGGTTAGTACATGCATGCCCCGAGGAGAAGCACACGGAAGTCGCATATAGAATATTAAGGTATCTAAAAGGAACTCCCGGTAAAGGCACGCATTTCAAGAAAATCGCCAACTGAATGTGGAAGTCTACACCGATGCGGTATCGGGCGTGGTTCTCGTTAACGATAGATGCTCTACAAGTGGCTATTGTAGTTATGTTTGGGGTAACCTCGTGACGTGGAGAAGCAAAAAATGATCTGTTGTACGCAAAGCAGTCGCGAGAGGCAGAGTATCGAGCATTATCTCATGGTATATGCGAAGGAGTTTGGATACAAAGACTTATGGGGAACCAAAAGTGCCTTACACTGGGCCTATAAAGATGTCTTCAGACAACCAGCAAATTGTCGGATAGCACATAATCCTGTGCATCACGATCGCACCAAACATGTGGAAATAGATCGCCACTTTATAAAAGAAAAAATACAGTCAGGAGAAGTGTGCATCACCTACCTACCTACTAGACAACAAGTTGCAGACGTGTTAACTAAAAGTTTGAACAGAAACATGTTTGAGGAACTTATTGGCAAGCTGGGTTTGATAAACATCTACACTCCAGCTTGAGGAGGAGTGTTGGAATTCCTAAAATTAAGGATAGAAAACTTACCTTATTACTAGGAGTTCCCTTGTGTATAAAAACTAATCTCGACCACCGATTCTTAGGAAGTTCTTGTTTTTTAGGGATTGTTTCCTTGATTGTGTTAATTCCTCTCTTTATAACTGTAAACTAATTAGCAGAAAAATATAATCTTTTTCTCCAAGTTTCTTCACATATGTCAAATTATAATTGAATTGTTTAACATAATGCATCCCACTCCATGATTTCCTCACCTATATCTAGAGGAATGCCAAAGGAAAAATAACCAAGTGGATGCCATAATAATTATTTTCATGTTTAGAAGAACAATTTTCATCACTAGCAGGTCCAATCCTTTTCTATCCAGGGATGAAGAAGAGAGAGCAATGGCAACAATAAGACTTGCCATTTGGTAATCTATAAAAACTATAATTGCTTCATTTTTTTTAAGAATTATGTTCATCATTGTTGAAACTTAAATATAATGGTTGGACCATTTCCTATATACTTAAGCTTTTAGAACTATCAGCACCTTATTTAACATGGTATTAGACCCAAGGCGTGATCTATTCTTCCTGCCTAACCCCATGTGGGGTCAACCACCCCTTGTGAGGTTGTCCACATATAGGCCCTTGTTGAGAAACACATAAAGGGGAGTGTTATTTGGTATTATATCACATCTAATAAATCTCGGGTTTCTTGTGACCTTATATCCAAGTTGAGCCCCTCACCTATTGGCAATTGGTTTTAGGTTGGATGCTTAACAATCACACAAGAAACTTTCCTTTTTCTTTTATTTCTTCAATTCAAGAGCAGGAGAGGACCATGGTCATATTAATACTTGCCTTTGGAAATCATATTTTTAAATGACAACAGAAGCAGCAACAAAACTACTCAAATAATAGGGCACTTTACCTTACGCTAAGGCCCTAGATTTAAATTATACTTAAAAGATAAAAGATATTAGCATAAACCATGCACAAGGTGACAAAAGACTTATTACATTTGTTGCTTTTTTTAATCCCTAATATAGTATACTTCTATCTTTATAGATGGATTTTTTACCTTAATAAAATCCAGAAGAAGACTTAACAGACTTAAGTCATTAATATGATTGGGGCTGTTAAACAGGTAAACAAGAAAACTCATTGACCCCCACAAGCTATCCTGACCTCAAGAGAGATGATAAAAGTACGATAATAATGTTCTCCATCTTTAAAATACATCAGAGCATATATTTTCTAACATCCTTACACGTTATATAAGATTATGAGTTTGTAAGACTAAAAGATTGTGAATTACTACAGCAGACACATATAACTTGCATCATGCACAAAAGTAAACCAATTTTCATGGTTTAAAAAACTAAGGCAGCAGCATGCTATAAACCCAAAGTGACTTGAAATAGGTTAGAAGTTTTCAGAAAATAATAATAAGTATCTAAGATAAACCTTGCTTGGTTGGTGCAGCATTTTGATCCGTCTAGCCTCTTGAACGTCCTTCATTAGTTCTTCCAGGTCCTGAAATCCATGGAAAATATTTGCTCACAAACAAAAGACAAAAACATAGAAAAGAATTGCCACATTTAAAAACTCATAGCAGAAACTGATATGATGAAGGAAATAGGCTCACAAGAGAATACTATAATATGAAATTTATATTAAGTGATAGCAAAACATATTTTCACAGTTAATGCAATGGGGAAAGAGAGGAGTGTAAGTATAAAGCTAGATTCCTTTAGCAAATAGACTTTAATTTCAATAAACTGAATATTAAAACAAAAACCTGTTTGCCTGAAGCTCGAGACATTTGTTCTTTCTCCTGAAGGGCCTCTTCCACTCTCTGAACTGCTGCTCTAGCATTCTCAATTTCAGCACGAGCAAAAGCTCTTTCCTCATCGACAAGTTTTTTAGCATCTTCCGAAGCCTATTTCAAGACACAAGTATGCAAAGCAAAGCAGTAACAGAAGAATTAGTATGGTATATGCATCGAAGTATAAAAAGGGAATTAAGCAAATAACTCAAGGACCCAGGCAATGCATGCTTAGATAATCTCAGATGTTATCAGAGCAGCATTCTTCTAAAACAATATAGGTAGTTCAGGTTCAAGGTTCTTTTCTTTCTTTAATTCTCAAAACACTTTTCTTAGAAAGCAAAGAAGTTAGGTGCATTAATTCTAATACAAAACTACATTTGAATAACTTAAACTGAAAAACAAAAATGAAACAATCTGAATACAGATAAAAACAAATAAATAGATATATTTTTGAGAAAATCGGGTGTCCTGAGAACAGTTCTCTTGAAATTGTTACATTGAAAAAACTTATGGTTTTGAGAACAAAAGATAGTTTCCAGAGACAAGAACTAAAAACAGTCCTTCTCCAGAAAACCTTGGTAGAAGTATAAACATTTCAGAATTAGAAAGGAAGGTCTTTTCATTCCTTTCCTAGATGAGGGTTAATAATTAGGAAAGGGTGGCAAAGAAAAATAAATCTTGCCAGTCTAATCAGAAAGCAACAAACTAAGTATTCTACCACCATTGTATCAGTAAATGTTTGACAACAATCAGAACAAGGTGAAACCAAATAGACAAATTTAAAAGGAGAGAAAATATTAAAGTTAAGGTGAGGATCATAAAGAATAGCTACAATAATAAGTTAAGGTGCACATTTAAAAAAAAAAAAAAATAGCAAGCAAAGCATTTTCTAAACTATTATTTTTATTCAAAATTTCAATATGATAGCCTCACACTCCATTCCCAAGATATAAATTCGTGAACTTGAATGAACCATAATTTAATTGACATCATTCCAGCCAAAAAGATCAGTACTTCAACAAAGAAAAAGGTATTCTTCCACTAAACTATAATAACTAACCAAAAGGTGCCATACTTATTCGCTATTCAGCTAAACTTCTCAACAAGGGTACTTTAACATGAAATACTGAAAGCTCAAGAGAAAGACTGTCATAAATCACTGTCTTTGTTAGACGATACATTTATATTTTCTAAATGTTGATCAAAACTGAGTATCTCTCGTACCAAAAACACACTTCTAAAGTACAGCATGAATATGTAACAAATAATGCATTTGATTGTTAAGCATTTTCAGACATACTGATGCTACAATTATACATTCTAAACTAATTTAATATGAAATAAAGAAAAAGGATGGAAAAGCATCCAGCATTTATCATAAGTTATATTACCTGCTTCAGGAAAGTTGCTAGTTTCTTCACTTCTGTCTTTTCTTGAATCAACTCTCCTTCTCTTTGAGTAAGTTGAACTGCCAGAGCTTCGACCTGGAGAAGCAACCATATTTCAAAGGTTATTATAGCCTTACTGGAAAGTTTTCAGGCGATATACATTAACTAAGAAACCAAATAGATTGTTTTAGTATTAGATGAATCACACAAAGGGGATAGTGATAATCAGGGATGAAAAGAGAACATCTCAAGCGTTGAAGGATTTTTTTTAATTTACTTTTTATTTATATCCATTTATCCCACCCAAGATGTTGCAAAAAAACATGCTTTCTCTAAGGTGATATATTTAAACAAGGTGACCAGTTTTCTCCTAGAAAAGAAGTTGGCTTCATATCTAACCATACTATAGATGATGACCGCAAAACTTAAAACACTTTCCTTGCTATTTCTAAACCCAAACCCTTCTTTAATAGAAGACATCAATGGGTACGGCATATCATGTTTAACTGCTAATTAAACTCCAGACATAGTACTTTCCCAATAATTACAAAGTGGCAAAACGTTTGGAAAATGTTGAGATGAATGATATTAGCATCATTGAACCTAGCAATTTCAACTGAAGCAACAAATCAGCAATCACACCCTTAAAGTTACAGCATTTTTTTCCCTAATATTTCACCATGAACATTATTTCCTACGCACCAAGACTAATAGCGAATACTAAAAAGTAGTAATGCATTTTAAATATTAGCATTTAACTTTCAAAATATAATAAATAGGACTGGCATATAACTGATAGATCATAATTCAATGATAAAACTGCAAAACATAAAACATTAACCATGGCAATAGCTTCCTCTACATCATCCTTGTTTCTTCCAGCCACGCGTCCTTTTAAAGATTCGAGCGCATCTCTAAGCTTCTTCAAAAGGACATGTTTCTCCAGTGATGCTGCCTCTCTGAGTCTAGCCTGAATCCAATAAATGACTATAGTTTGTTCACATGACAATCTGTAGGGATTAAAAATTAATAATAGTCCCAATGCTTCTCAATTGTTAACAGAAACAGCAGACAAAAAGAGAAGAATGACTCGCATGAACAGACTTCGCAGAGAGCAACCTAGTTCTTCAAGCCAGTGATAATCCAAGGATAAACCAAAATTTATCAACCAACTGATCACTTAATGCCACTCAAGCAGAACATTGAGCTAACCTTTTAGCATTAGATTTAAACACAAACCAACTTACAAGTAGTCTCGAACAACCTATCTTCAATTCTTTGGATTCTTCATAAGGCACAAATAAGTCAATTTAAAGGTAGAAAATTTATACAAATGTCTTTAGCAATCTATCTAAGAAAAATGCAACAACTAAATTAACTTTGAAAGGATTTGACCTCTTCAGACAACTTAGCAGCAGCAGCTAACCCCTTCTCAAATTTATTAGCAAGGTCACGAACAGAGAGGCGATTCTGCTGCTCCAACAACAATGCAGTCTCACGTGCAACAATCTCCTTCATTGTCAAAACTTTAGGATCTCCTTTGACATTCACAATATGATTATTTGCCCCAATTTTGTAATTGGGAAAACTACTCGAAGCAAATATTACATCAGCTGATACAGCTGGAAGTGCTTCCTTTTCCACAGTACCGCTAAAATTCCGACTTACCCTCGTCATTGTTCTGAATCTACACTCTGTTAGATCACCAAAGAAAGAACAAGTGTAATAAGATGGTTAAGAATGGAAAATTCATTATGAAAAATAAAGACTTGTTAACAGCTTAAACTAAAATGCAGGTCATTGCTAACCATCTATCTAATTAAGTGCCAAACATCTAACTAAACAAACCGATATCACTCGGATGATCTATAGTTTGGTAACTAAGCATAAATAATATACATTGATATTTCCATTAAGCTTCATAACGTAATATATATAAAAAGTATAGAACAAAAAAAAAAACAGAAATTATCTAAACTCTAACCAGAACAAAGCACTACATTAAACAAGCTCGAAGCAGGGGGAGAAGAACCAAAATAAAAACATAATGTCTAGTTACTGAAACCCTAAATTTAAGAGAAAAAAAGGTCAACGACAAAGGAAAAAAGAAAAAGAAAATTGGAACTTACAGATCATGGAAAAAGTGAAAAGAAAAACAAAGGAAATAGATTGCTGGATCAGCTTGCATGAAATGGAAGAAACAATTTAGTATTGTCTACAGAAATTAATATAAATAGTAAAGCAGGAAAAGAAAAATAAAGAGAATATGCAAGGAGATTAGGAGAGTGAAGCTCTTTTTTTTTTCTTTTTATAATATTATGCTGGTTGATGTTCTGCATTTTTTAAAAAAGGTAAAGGCAAAAACAAGAAGAACATAGGAGCGAAAGGACAAACCCGCCCTTCCTCTTTTACTATAATTTATTTATTTATATTCAGAATTTTCGGGTACTTATTTTTATACTTAAGAGAGGAGAATATAATATTATTATTGAGTTATAATATTCTTTTCATTGAATTAAGAAATTTCGTTTTTTAATTACAAGTGATATATACGAAATATAATTATAAATAAATTATTAACCAAAACATATGAGATAAATTGTACATTAGAATTAAATCAAAATTAATCTAAATGTAAACTCACACATAAATAATAAAATAATTATATTTTGATGATTATGGACAAAATTCCCATTCAATTTTTTTTTTTAAATTTGCGAAAATATTTATTAATGGATATGGACACTAGGGAGGATAAGTGTATTCTAAGTTTTTGCTCAAACTTTAAAACTCCTTTTAAATGGACCCCCGCCCGTGGAGTATAATAATAGAGGGAATGACCCATCAATTATTGTATTTCTTTTTATTTAATATTGGTCTTTTTAAAAAAATAAAAGAAGATGCACAAGTAGAAAATGGAAATATTTTAAAAATATATAAAAGATTATTAAGTGGAAAATTTGTGAGACAGATTGTTAGGGATTGGCTCCTGTGTCGATTTGGTATCAGCCCTCGTTTCAGCCATCATTTTCACAGTAGCATTCATGCTATTTAGGTAAATAATTTTACTCCCATACTATTTAGGTAAATAGATCCTGCCCTAATCATTACCTCCGTCGTGTGGAACTCAAAACACTATTGGAACCATTGTCGTATATAATTTTGACTACTGTCAATCCTATTGCTCATGTAAGTACCGAACCATATCGCTTTCGAAAAGGAACATGCTCTGAAAAGGTGGTTTATTGTCTCTTCATCATGACAGAACAAATAACCCAAATTTGTTTCCTTTTAGTTCATTCCTGACTGGCACTAGATTATTGCATTCTTTCCGCAACAACATTATCAATTTTACATGGAAGTTTCAATTTCCATAATACTTTCCACTTGAAACCAAATGCATTTTAATCCTTATGGTATCCAAAGATTTTGTCAATCAACTTCAAAATTACAAGTACTACAAATAGTCTTTCACTTCAATTCCACACTATTTTGACTTCATAACTCTCAACAAAAACCTGGGAATATGGGATTTCAGGTTTATATCAGTTGGTCTCCATCTTCTATTTCATCATTAAAAAGTCAATAAATTTCAGACAAAAAGACTAGTCATTTACCTTCACAATGCCCCAACTTTTATGAATCTGCTAACATTTTAAGCATTTAAGGTGACAAAAATCAAATAAACACTATCTAATGCATTAGAAATAAAATCTTTAAATACCACAAAACTTTTAGGAACTACAGTCGCATAGTAGATAATTGCAAATTTCATACTTTTTATGAAAACTTCTCTCAACCTCCAAAATAGATCAAGGATCCTTGCACATAAACTAAAATCTCACAACCTCCAAAATAGATCAAGGATCCTTGCACATAAACTAAAATCTCAAACCGCTAAATTAACAAATATCATGTCTAGTTCATTCTCCTAATTAGCTCGTTGATGTAATTTTCGCGGTTGCCAGCATCTCCCCCTTCAACATAGTGGTTTCTCTTCTTCTTCAGACCTCCCAATGGTGCCTTTAGCTTAAATGGCCAAAGAAAGTTGTTGGCCTCCTTAAAATGAGGCCCCACAGTCATGATCTCATGGATGAGATCTTCCACACAGATGATGCCAAACTTGCCCAAAGCCTGCAACAAGTACAAAAACAATTGTTCTTACAAAATGTCCGACATCAACATGAACCACCATAAATGAAAAGTTACAAACCTGCTCAACAATGGCATTGTCAGTCAGAGCAATTCTCTGCTTGTTCAACTTCCCAAAACCTCTTTTGTAAATCAACTCCCTCACACTCTTGAGATTAGGGTATCTAGATGCATACATTACTAAGAAATAAGCAATGGCAAGTACATAAAACTAGTAAAAGAGAATGCAAGGAAGCAGGAGAGTTTAAAAAAATACCCATAAGTCACATAAGGTTCAACAAGGTGAAGCATGTTCATTGTTGCCTTGTTCACTTTAAGAAAAACACCATTGAAAATCTACATTCCATTGAATCAAGCACCATAATTTAGATTCAGATTTCATTTATTTATTACACAAAAATATTAAATAGTTTCCACTAAATTAACAACAGTCTCCCTACAGTGTTAGAAAGGCTCACTTTTACCATGATACCCAAAGTTTCAACAAACCCACACTTGCCTTCAATTTGGGCAAAACTTCTCAAACAAAAGCACATTAATACCAACATATAAAACGATTAAGGTTATTTCAACAAGATATCATAACACAGTTTAGCTCTCAAAGGGAAATTAACTTCAAGCACAGCACACATTCAGGGAAAATAGGAGAATTGATTCTCATAACACAGAATTTTAGTTTTGGAAAGATAAGGCAAGTTACCTGTCTCAGACGCAAGAGCTGCAAGATCTTTCTTGTCCTTGGGTGCATGGCATTAATACTGAAAACATACATTCACAAAATGCTACCGTTTAGAATTTACATTCATAAACCAATGAAATGTCAAAATATTCACATACCCTCGAATTCGAATGATGAACAAAAGCTTAGCTTCCGGATCAACATAAAACCCTCCTTTTAACTTGGCCTCGCGCTTCAATTGAATCAACTCCTTTTCCTGAGGATTACAGACAACACAACACAATTCAGATGCTTTCAGGATTACAGACCACATAAATCCAAGAAGAAAAAACGAAACAGCAAATTTACCTGAGCCTCATACTCCTTTGCATACTGCTTGGCTCTAGAGTAAATCAGCTTGCGGTTCTCAACTTTCTTCTTCTTTGCAACTTCAAGCTCCTGCTTTTTAGCAAGTTCCCATTCTTCATTCCTCTTATTCTTCTTCAATAGTGACTCGGGAACCACAGCCTTAGCTTCCTCACCCATCTCTAATCAAAATTATATCCAACCAAAACCAATCAGGAAACAAATTCCAGGTATCTAACAGTCGTAGAATAAAACCCAATCCATTCTTTTGTGTTAATGTAGAGTTAATAAAACTTTTTACAGACTAAACCTTGAACAATCTAAGTAAGAAGGAAGACCCATTTTTTTTAAAATAAGCAATTTGGTAAAACAAAATCAATGCCTGTACGAATGTATAGTTAATAAAATTAAAGCAAAACAGAAAATACAATCAACGAAATACAAATTTCTAACCTTACTTGGATGCGGCTGCTGGAGAGTTATCAAGGGCTTGTACAAAAATAAAGAGTAAAAGGGCAACGAGAAGAGACTTTGAAAATGTTAAATAGGGTTTTGTTAGGTTTTTGATGATTCAATGGATGGCTGGGATCCTGTTTCCCCCTTTAAGGAACAACTCAGATCGGGCTTAGCCCAGATGGGCCCATATCCGAAGAGGCAAAAAAGGAAAAAGTGATCCGGAATTTTTCGGGGTTTTGAACCCGACGTGAATCGAACACGCAACCTTCTGATCTGGAGTCAGACGCGCTACCATTGCGCCACGGATCCAGGTGGTATTATCAATTCCATTAAGACATATTAGTTATAAATATTTATAAACCACTCTCTCCTACCTTTCCTTTGTAAGTGTTTTAAGGGGGAAAAAAAATACATATTCTATAAGAATATTGGATCGGTTGAATAATAAATAATTTAGTTAGCCCTGTAAGTTAGATTGGGGCTTAGCTTCATAGACCAAGTAGATAGGGCAAACTATTGTCTGCGCAGAGCTTTGGTAATTCTCCAATCTTAGCAAATAGAACAAACTAGGAGAGGGTTGTTTAAAGTTCAACGTCGATGCAAAGCAGGAGCCAAGAAAATAGTAAATATTGTGGGGTTTGCACTGCAGCAGTGTTGCGTGATTCAAGTAATAATTTTAAATTTTATGGTTGCTAAATGCTGTACGAGACTTGGGTCTCATAATATGGAAGCCTTTTGGCTATGCTATCATTTGTGGTCTGAAATTATTAGTAGAGCTGTAGCTGGCTAACACCGAAGTTGAATCTGATTCGTTACTCCTCATCCGCTTCCTAACAGGCAGTGAACAGCTCATGTCCATGTCCAGACTGGGAAATATATGGTGAATGAGATTTCAAACCAGTTTTATTTCACTTTATTTTTCTCATGTTCTTAGGTCTGGCAACATGCGGATTAGGAATTCCAGTTTCAAAAAGAAAAGTTATTATTCAAATGCCGAGACTTGAGCTCTGCTATTGTATCGGACTTAGCTCCACAAACACATGCTCTGGTAACTCTCCCTGGTGGTCTATGACAGAAGCAGCAAGTGCAGTTTAAAAGACGTAAAATGCAACTCGGGCCTATTGCTAATAAAATTTCTTGGCAAACTAGGGGTGTTAATTTTGCCGAGCCAAGCATAAATACTGAAAAGCTTGAGCTCAATCAAATATCTACTTTTAATCTCGTTTATCAATTTTTGTACTCGAGCTAAGCTCATCATTCATATTGAAGCTCAAGCTCAACTCAAGCGCATTGTAGAGTAATGGTAATGCCATGCAGATTTGATGCTTTTACTAATACTGTTTCTAATTTCTAAATGAAATTAAAGACCCCTCCAAATAAAACCCAAAATACCTCTTAATAAGGCCAAGTTTATTAATTCATTCTCCTAATCACTTCATTGATGTAATTCTCACGGTTGTCGGCATCTCCTCCTTCGACATAATGGCTTCTTTTCTTCTTCAAACCACCCAATGGTGCCTTGGAATGAGGTCCCACAGTCATGATCTCATGGATAAGGTCTTCCACACAGATGATGCCGAATTTACCCAAAGCCTGTCACCAGTAAAAGCGACAGGCATGCTTATTAAATGCTTGTCACCAAAATGAAACTCTGTAAATGCAAAATGATACAGACCTGTTCAATGATTGCATCGTCGGTCAAAGCAACTCTCTGCTTGTTCAACTTCCCATAACTTCTTTTGTAAATCAGTTCCCGAACAATCTTGGGGTTAGGGTATCTAGATGCATACATTAAGAAGAAATAAGCCATGGCAACTATATAGAACTGGTGAAAGAAAAAACGAGGAAGCCAGAAAGGTAAAAGATACCCATAAGTCACATAAGGTTCAACAAGGTGAAGCATGTTCATTGTTGCCTTATTCACTTTAAGGAAAACGCCATTGAAAATCTGCATTCAATAAGATGCAAACGCATCAATTTAGCTTTAGATTTTGTTTATTTATAAGAACTATAAAAATGTTTTGGATACAACAACTACCATTCACCCCAGTTTTACCAGGTCGAAGCAGCATCATACAAAAACATGCACATTTAACAATAAGATGGTAGTCACTAAGAAGCTAAAACTTTAACTTTTAATTTTGAGCATACTACTGAAATCAAACAATCTGATGTTTCAACAACTTCACAGTATAAATAAACAATTTAAACAATAATTTTAATTGGACAGAAAGTCTTAAAGACTAGCACAGTCAAACACAAGGTGAAATGGGAAAGGGATTCTCATAAGTCATAACCTGTAATTCACTTAGTTTTGGGAAAAAAAAATGATGCAATAAGCTACCTGTCTCAAACGCAAGAGCTTCAAGATCTTTCTTGTCCTTGGGTGCATGGCATTGATACTGAAAAACAATCATTCACACCATATTACCATTTAGAATTTATATTCACATGCCACTGTAATGTCACAATAATCAAGCATACCCACGGATTCGAATGATAAACAAAAGCTTAGATTCAGGATTCACATAGAACCCTCCTTTCAACTTTGCCTCCCGCTTCAACTGAATCAGCTCTTTTTCCTAACATCACTGGTCACAGACAACATAAGTGATAAGCTTTCAAGATTTGTCAAAAACTAAGTAACATAAATCCAGAAGACCAGCAAATATACCTGAGCCTCATACTCTTTTGCATACTGCATAGCTCTTGAGTAAATGAGCTTGCGGTTCTCGACTTTCTTCCTCTTTGCAGCTCCGAGTTCCTGCTTTTTAGCAAGCTCCCTTCTTCATTCCTCTTATTCTTCTTCAACAGTGAATCAGGAATCACAGTCTTAACTTCCTCACCCACCTCTAATCAACGGACGGCAGGCAGGGATTCCCTTATTCTTTCAGGAACGACTCGGGTCGAGTTTAGCCCAGATCTGGAGTCAGACGCGCTACCATTGCGCCACGGATCCGATAGGTTTCACTTTCAAATATACCTAAGCCTCACACTCTTTTGCATACTGCATAGCTCTTGACTAAATGAGCTTGCCGTTCTCGACATTCTTCCCCTTTGCAGCTTCGAGTTCCTGCTTTTTAGCAAGCTCCCATTCTTCATTCCTCTTATTCTTCTTCAACTGTGAATCAGGAATCACAGTCTTAACTTCCTCACCCACCTCTAATCAACGGACGGCATGCAGGGATTCCCTTAATCTTTCAGGAACGACTCGGGTCGAGTTTAGCCGAGATCGGCTACATACGAAGAGGCCAAAAAAAAAAAAGATCCGACTGTTTCAGGATTTTGAACCTGACGTGAATCGAACACGCAACCTTCTGATCTGGAGTCAGACGCGTTCAAATATACCTGATTCTCATACTCCTTTGCATACTGCATAGCTCTTCAGTAAATGACTTTGCGGTTCTCGACTTTCTTCCTTCCTGCAGCTTCGAGTTCCTGCTTTTTAGCAAGCTCCCATTCTTCATTCCTCTTAATCTTCTTCGACAGTGAATCAGGAATCACAGTCTTAACCCACCTCTAATCAACGGACGGCAGGCAAGGATTCCCTTATTCTTTCTGGAACGACTCGGGTCGAGTTTAACCCAGATCGGCCATTTACGAAGAGGCAAAAGAAAAAATTCCGACTGTATCAGGATTTTGAACCCGACGTGAATCGAACACGCAACCTTCTGATCTGGAGTCAGACGCGCTACCATTGCGCCACGGATCCGATAGGTTTAACTTTTAAATATACCTGACCCTCACACTCTTTTGCATACTGCATAGCTCTTCAGTAAATGAGCTTGCGGTTCTCGACTTTCTTCCTCTCTGCAGCTTCGAGTTCCTGCTTTTTAGCAAGCTCCCATTCTTCATTCCTCTTAATCTTATTCAACAGTGAATCAGGAATCACAGTCTTAACCCACCTGTAATCAACGGACGGCAGGCAAGGATTCCCTTATTCTTTCAGGAACGACTCGGGTCGAGTTTAGCCGAGATCGGCCATATCCGAAGAGGCAAAAAAACAAAAGAATCCGACTGTTTCAGGATTTTGAACCCGACGTGAATCGAACACGCAGCCTTCTGATCTGGAGTCAGACGCGCTACCATTGCGCCACGGATCCTATCGGTGTCATTTCGAATCGTTAAATTTAATTGGTCTTTTCTTGTAAATAAAATTGTTTTGATGATAGAAAACTAGGTAAATTTAACATAAATTATAGATGGACTATTATTGATAATATAATAACAATTAAATTTAATTATTGTTGGATGTAATGCTAAGATACATTACACTTTTAATGGGAGGACTTTGGTACGTTGTTAGGAGAAGCGTACCACTTAACCCCGACATACATCAGACCGTGAAATACGTGAAGTAACCAAAAAAAAAAAAAAAGGCCAACACAATATAAATTAAAATAATTGTGAACAAAACTTATACTTGACATAATTTAAGTCATAATTAAATTTAGATTGAGTCAGATATAATTTACATATAAGATATATAACATCTTGTACGTTTCCATATCAATGTCTCAATATAATGTGATTCCTGAAAATATTATTAAGAATGTAACATTATAGCATTTGATATGCATAATAAAATATTAATTAAAATTTATAAGAAAATTACATTGATATATTTGGTTTATTGTACATTTTATCGGAAATATAATGGTAAAATTCAAAACTACTCCTATAAAATAAATTACACACAAAAACTAACTTATACAGTTTGAAGGATATTTAACAAAATTTAGTTTAATATTAACATGTAAATTAATCTATTTATTTTAAAAATCTATTTGTTTTAAATAAATTAATCTCCGTATTAATGTATGATTGAATTTAAAATATTTAGTATGTATTTAAGATAGAATGTAATTTAAAATTAAATTTGATAAAATTAAATTTAACATTAAATAATTTTTAAGATTTTATAGTGAAAATCTGTACTAATATTTAATCTCTAATTGAGTTAATTGAGTTTGTGTCATAAGTTAATCAGACACCAACTTTATTGAAGAAATTATTAAATTACCTTACATATTTAAAAGAAGTTGCATTCTTATAAAAAGTACTTTTATTCTTTTTACATTTTAAATAAAACTAATAAATAATTGTATATAATAGTATTTGAAGTGAATACATGTCATCAATATGCATAAAACATTAACTTTATCATTTCAATCAATACTCCGCTCGGGTTTATTTTTTTACATTTTGATATTATTATACAAAAGTTTCTACCCATGTTGTTAGTATCCATATTATTATTATTATTATTATTATTATTTAAGTGCATGGCTAGATTTGTGTTACAAATCAATTAAATACCAACTCAATTAATTAAATTATTAAAATAATCTTAAATATTTCTTAAACCTTACATACGTGTTGCTATTATTATTATTATTTTTAAAATTTACGGTGTCATTGTTTATTATATGTTTCTAATGTACATTTATATTTTAAATATATAATGAAAAAATTTAACCACCAAAAATTTACTTTCCTACCATTAGTTACATGAATCATATTCTCATGACTGAAGGAAATAATCCCCAATAAAAGATTATATTCACAATAAAATTATTATTATCAAAGACATGATCACTCTTCCAAAAAAATTGCACTCATAACGTGGAAATTCTTTGGTTGAAACATATAAGTTAAATACAAATAGTTCATTTTAATGATTAGTCATTAAATTATTGTAAAAAGAGGATTTTTTTTTGGTGAATTATAATAATAGGGTAAAGTCTGAATAATCAATGCGACTAGCGCGACTTAAACTCGAGTCACACATGAGGTGATAAACATTCTTAACTATTAAACCACTGTCGAAACCATTTTTAAAATTTTTAGAAAAACAGGGTCGACTTTTAAAAACGAAAATGGGAGTCGCCACCAATCCCTTTTTACTTAGGTGTGATTGGATCACCTTATAAAATGTTTTATTTAAAACATTTAATTTTGGTCTCTGAAAAACCGTAAAATAGGTTCGGGTTATCGATTCACGTATGAGGAAGGGTTAGCACCCTCATAACGCCCAAAAATTGGTACCTAATCGATAAAATTATGTCCAAATGTTTGAAACTTAAAAGTATTTAAAAATATGATTTCTAAAAAACTTTGATTTAAAATTTTAGAGTTCTTCGATCCGAAAGAATATAAACATCACATCCAGCACGATTGGACACGATATTTTTAAACCCTCGTAACTAAGATCATCTCATGATTTACAAAACCTGTTAAAAGGATATTTAGTTATTTAGCCAAACGGGGAATCGAAACCCAGCACGATTGGGTACTATTTTCCGAATTTCTAAATACCAAAATATTGCCTTATTTTAAAAAACCTTTAGATAAAAAAAACTTCAAGCAATTTGATTTAAAAATTTGAGAGTTCTTCGTTCCGAATGAATATAAACATCACATCCAGCACGATTGGACACGATATTTTTTAAACACTCGTAACTAAGATCATCTCACAATTTACAAAATTTGTTAAAATGATATTTAGTTATTTAGCCAAACAGAAAATCGAAACCCAGCACGATTGGGCACTATTTCCCGAATTTCTAAATACCAAAACATTTTTTAAAAAAAAAACCTTTAGATAAAGTATTAATTTTGCAAAAATGTATATTTTTTATTTTAAACAATAATCTATGTGACAACATTGCATTCATATATTATTGAACATAAATATATAAAAAAAACAATTATAACATACTAACATTTAAGATAGACAATAATAATACGAAATACGACAAATAATAATTCCTATACTAAAGTAATTACA
The DNA here is from genome assembly GCA_025698515.1 of Gossypium sturtianum. Taxonomy (NCBI): domain Eukaryota; kingdom Viridiplantae; phylum Streptophyta; class Magnoliopsida; order Malvales; family Malvaceae; genus Gossypium; species Gossypium sturtianum. The sequence goes on along the minus strand of CM046951.1, from coordinate 92,521,343 downwards.
AATACATGATGAAGCATAGACAAATAAAATAATTAACTATGAACATATTTCAGGCAAATTTAAATAATAGATAAAAAGGACATACATATGATATAAACAATATAAACAATGTGTTTAAAAAAAAAACAGTATATGATGATTTAAAAAAAATATTGTAAATGGAATATATTATAAATAATTTTAGTTAAATATATGATATTATATAATATTATATAATGTGTTGAATTTTTAAAAAAATATAATATCTAATATATATAAATACTAAAATAATATGTAATCAAAAATAATTAGACAAAATAAAATAATAATTATTTATAACTTAATAAATTAGTATAGATAACTACTAAAATATAAAATATTTAATATAATACATAATTTAATACTAATTTAAAATATATATATATATATATATAAAAGGTCAAATTGAAATATAAACAGATTTCCAGGGCTAATTTAAAAAAAATAAAATAATTAATAGGACGTAATTAGATTTAATAAAATATTGGAGGGACTAAAAGAGCAATTTATCATTTTTAATAAAACGCGCGGGTCTTTGTCGGGTCTTCGGGTCGGCGCGCGGATCCTGTTAAACCAAAACGATGTCGTTCTATTTTATTTATAAAAGTTAGTTTTATAAAGAAAAACTCATTTGGTCTGGTTTTTAAAAAAAAAATCTCCGGAAATCCTCTGAGAGCTTCGTCCCTCGCCTGAGCTCCGATCACCGATTTCTGGGCCACGCGCCACACGCGCCTCCGTGGCCGGTGGCCGGAGGCCTAAAACCTCTGTTTTTCCTCGTCTTTCGAAAGGTAACTCCTTCTTTTTATTCTTTTTTAAACAGTGGTTATATGCGCAAATATATATATATAAAACAAATAACAGAATGAAATACTAAGAGGAATCACCTTCTGCCAAATCTGTCTTTTATTCCTTCAAACTTTCTGACAATTTTTTGAACTCACTGATTTTGAATATTTGTGCGTAAATCTGCGTTTCTGTATATTCGTGTATTTCGTATATTTGTGTCTCAGTGTTTTTTTTTATGTCCCCCCCTCTACAAATTACTGTGGGTTTTTATAACCCGAAGAATGAAACAAGAAAAGAAAAGAAAGATTTTTTTCCATATTTGTTGTGATTTTGTCGCTTCTTTTTCCTTTTTCTTTTACGCTTTGGTGCTTTCCTTTTTCTTTTGCGGGTTGAAGGCGACGATCTTGGCGGCGGTGATTCGGCATGAATCAAGGCGTGATCGAAGGCCGGACGAGGCTGCGGCGCGAAGGTTGAGTTGCGACGATTGGGTTTCTACGATTACGGCGTGACGATTGGGATGGCTCCTGCGGCGCCTAGGGTTTCAGAAAACCCTAGGCCTTCTGATTTATGTTTGAGAGTTGGGCCAGTTCGGGCCGTCCTGGTTTGGGTATGAGGGTCTGTTTAGGAATTGGGTCACATTTTGGGATCAAGGGCTGCTGGGTAGTCCGTTTAGTTGGGTCAGATGGTGTAATTTGGGCTTGAGATAGTGGGTCTAATCTGTTTTGGTTTGTAAACAAATTGGACTTTATTACTTTGTTTTATTTTTTTGGTTTTGTTTTATTTTACACGGGCCCGGGCAAAATGGGTTATTACAGCTGCCCCTCTTTGCTCATTGTCGAGAAACGAGAATAGAGCAAAGACAATAGAAGAACCAATTTTGCCCGGTCTTGGCCGAGCCTTGACTTCTTAGTCCTCGCCTTCTTCGAATGACTTCCAACTCCACTGCAACTTCAATGGTACTTGGAACTTCATCTTGATTTCAATAAGTTTGATAGCTTCAATCTACTTCACTGCGACTTCAGAGAGGTGATATCCACTATCTTTTAATCTGCTCCACTGCAACTTCAGGGAGATCAGACTAATGTCTTCAATCTGCTTCCTACAACTTCAGGAAGATAAGATCTTCTGTCTTTGATCTGCTTCCTACAACTTCAGGAAGATAAGATATTCTGTCCTCAATCTACTCCCTACAACTTCAGGGAGATAAGGCTGAAATTCTTTTCGATCTGCTTCCTACAACTTCAGGAAGATGAGATCTTACATCTTCGCCTACTCCTACAACTTCGGGGAGATAAGGTGAAATTTTTCGATCTGCTTCCTACAAATTCAGAAAGATGAGATCTTTTGTCTTCAGTCTACTCCCTACAACTTCAGAGAGATAAGGCTGAAATTCTTTTCGATCTACTTCCTACAACTTCATGAAGATGAGATCTTCTGTCTTCAGTCTACTCCCTACAACTTCAGGGAGATAAGGCTGAAATCTTCTTTTGATCTACTTCCTACAACTTCAGGAAGATAAGATCTTCAGTCTTTAGTCCACTCCACTACAACTTCAGGGAGATAGGGCTGAAAAGTGTTTTTCGATCTGCTTCCTACAACTTCAGGAAGATGAGATCTTCAAATTCACCGATATTGCTACACCATCTGCTAAGGGACATGTCCTGTAGACTCGGTTTAATATGTTTATGCCACATGACTAAGATGCTATGATCAGAATGAATCAAATGCTTCTAGCTACATGTGACTCGAATGTAACATGTCATGAAAATGATTCCTTTTAAAGGATTAGGATGCAAAGATTGGAATGAATCAAATGCTCCTATTGTGATTTGTTATGATGCAAGAATGTTATGAGTATGATTCCTACTCTAGGTGTTACCACTCATTTGATCTTCATCTTTATTCATCAATCATGTTCTGCTCAACAAGCTTGCCCCAATGTAATTTCAGAGTCAACTTCATTTGGAACAGGCTTGTACCATCCTACCATAATGAGGGTCGAAACTCCTTCAATCCAACTGATCGATGTAAATCAGAGTTTTAAAATTTATAAAAGAATGATCGAACCTGGAAACCAACTCTGACAACGATTAAAGACAAGTGCACCTATCGAACAGTAGTATAGTTTAGGCAAGACCGGATTATCAAACCCAAAGGAACTAAAAATACTAATACTCACCGTCTTTTTATTATTTAGCCTTAATATAAAGTGATGATTGTTTAAACTAAAACTAATCTACTTACTAAGCTAAGACGCAAAGACAAAAAGAATGAATTCGGGAAATAACTTTTGGGAAAACTCAGTTGACTCAAACGATACCCTTAGGAAAAATCCACCTAGACTTCACTTGTTATTTAACCTTGAACCATATGATTTATTTACTTAGTTTGATCCGTGAGACTCCCTAACGTATATTAAACCCTCTCTCGAGGTGAATAACGTCTAACCCTAGGTTAATTAGTGGAACTCTCGTTCGCTTATAATAACCCCCTAGAATAGCAGTAAATCGATCTGTGGACTCCCATATTAGGTTTCACCCTAATTCGGCAAAATCTCGTCACCCTATCTCTAGGCGTGCTATCAACTCCGCTTAATTATGTTGGATCTACTCTTAGGCAGGGTCTATTCCTCCTCCACCTAAGCACATTAGATTTGGATTAAGTTCACACAATTAAGAATAAACTAAGTTATTATCATATAATTCAAAAAATCAAATAACAAGATTCCTCATAGGTTTCACCCCCTTCGGGTATCCGAAGGTTTAGTTCATAATAATAAAAGACAACATCTCAAGAGAAAAGATAAAACAAAACATAAGAAATCCCTAAAACCCCCTGAAGGAATTGAATAGGAGATCCTCCGTCTTGAGTAGAATTTCGGCTTCTTGAGATGGATCAACTGGCTATCTTCGAGTGATTCCCACAAATCTGACCTTTTCGGCTTGGCTTATTGGCCTAGCTCGCCGCCCCGACAAAAGCCCTGGCAGAAGGCTTCTACCGAACTCGCCGATTAAGTTGCCCCCTAGGGTGTTTATATAGGCTTTGAGATGTGTTACTTGGCCTCCAAGTATCCTAATTTGAGTGCAATTCCTATTTGGGAGTTTAAGTAGACTTAGGAATGTGTTTATTTGCCTCCAAGCATCCAAATCCGAGTAAAATTCCTCTTTCCCGCGGCAAGGACACGACCATGGCACACGCCCATGTGAATCGTGGCCAAGCCGTGTTGGACTCCCTTGATGAGGCACGACCGTGTAAATCGTGGCTAGGCCGTGTTCTAGATAATTAAGGAGGCACGGCCGTGTGGTTTGAAGTCCAGGCCGTGCTGATTCCGTGGCTTGGCCCAATTTAGTCCGTTTTAAGCCCGTTTCTCGTTCTTTTCGTCATCGGGTGCTTTCCTGAGTATAAAACATGAAAAAAAAAAGGATTAAGAGCACCTTTTTACATAAATTGAGGCTTAAATCATCCAAAAGCATATTAAATGTGGGCTTTAAATATGTTACTTTTATGGTTCATCACCAACCCCTCCGCAAATTTTCAGGATATATAGTTTATTTTGAATTCAACCCATTCCACCACAACTCAGGATTTCTTAATTCATCACCACCTCAAATGTTATGATCTAATGACACCACATCCACTCATCAATTGGACAAAGAATTCAGAGAAATAGTCTCTATCTAGACTTTTCTTTCTCAAATGCTTCTATGCACATGGAAATTCTAAACGATTGTCATGTTTTGGCTCCTTGTCTTATCTAGAAATTTCCAAAGTAATATGTAAAACTTCTTTTTATGAAATTATTAGTTCGTCAATCATTATTTCAATGCAACACATTTATGAATAATGGGAAACAAGTAAATTGATCTTAAAAGGAGTTTGAATAAATTATAAAAAATACAAAGGAAATTAACTGAGGACATATCTTTAAGAAGAAAAAGAATCCCAAGATAATAAAATGAATAGAACAAAAATCAGATGCCCTAGATATCGCCGATTGAGCTTCTATATACAAACTTTATGAAGACTGCCTTGAGTTCAACATGTGTTTAGAAGACCCGATGTATTTTTTTGATGCCTCGATATGCAACATTCTCCATTTCTTTGTTGATTCAAGTGTAGCAAAATGACTGCGTGTCCATTCAGAATTTGAGCCGCTCTTTTCGGGTTTTCAGCTCAAAACCCATTTGGTCTCAAGGCGCCATTTGCGGGTTTTCGCATTGGCCTCTCATTTTTCTTCTTCTTCATCTTCTGTTTTTTTTTTGGAAACTCAAAGCGCCCTTTTACGGGTTTTCACTTTGGCCTCTTCTCCTTTTCATGTAAAATACTTTTTGACTGAGTCAGAGTTCACAGGATTGGGTAAAATTTTCCCATCCATTTCGGTCAAGATCAGTGCTCCTCCAGAGAAAGCCTTCTTCACCACATATGGTCCTTCCCAATTCGGCATCCATTTTCCTCTAAAATCCTTTTGTATTGGAAGGATCTTTTTTAGTACGAGGTCCCCCTCGTGAAACTCTCTTGGGCGAACTTTCTTATTGTAGGCTCGCATCATTCGTTTTTGGTACATCTGACCATGACGAATAGCCCTTAGCCTATTTTCTTCAATTAAGTTTAACTGATCATACCGAGCCTGAATCCATTCAGCTTCATCCAGCTTTATTTCTGACAACACTCGAAGAGAAGGAATTTCCACTTCAATGGGTAGAACAGCCTCCATCCCATAAACCAATGAGAAAGGCGTTGCCCCAGTAGAGGTTCTGACGGACGTCCGATAAGCATAGAGTGCAAACGGTAGTTTCTCATGCCAATCCTTGTAGGTCTCAGTCATCTTCCCTACTATCTTCTTGATATTTTTGTTGGCCGCTTCCACTGCCCCATTCATTTTTGGACGGTATGGAGATGAATTGTGGTGTTTGATCCCAAATTGGCTACAAATTTCTGCTATCGAGCTGTTGTTCAAGTTCGGCGCATTGTCTGATATGATCCTCTCAGGCATTCCATATCGATAAATAATCTCTTTCTTCAAGAATCGACTAACTACTGATTTAGTAACGTTAGCGTATGAAGCGGCTTCTACCCATTTCGTGAAGTAGTCTATTACTACAAAGATGAACCGATGCCCATTCGAAGCCTTCGGTGAGATTGGTCCAATAACATACATGCCCCACATGGAAAAAGGCCATGGAGAAGTCATAACATGTAAAGGTGACGGAGGCACATGAATTTTATCTCCGTAAATCTGGCATTTATGACATCTCTTAGCATAGTTAATACAATCACCTTCCATGGTGGGCCAATAATACCCAAATCTCATTATCTGTCTGGCCATTGTGAATCCATTAGCATGTGTTCCACAAACACCCTCATGAACTTCTTCAAGGATTTGCTTAGCTTCAATAGCATCAACACATCTCAATAGTACTTGATCTTTTCTCTTTTTGTACAAGATATCCCCATCTAAAACATAGTCAGAGGCCAATCTTCTTAATGTCCTTTTCTCGTTCTCAGTTGCATGCTCCAAGTATTCACAATTTTTTATGTATCGTAATATATCTTGATACCAAGGGTGATTATCTTTTTCCTCATCTTTCACATTATAACAATGAGCTGGTACTTCAAATATACTCATCTGAATAGGTCTTATTTCCTCTGGTCTGTTTACTTTGATTATAGAAGCCAGGGTTGCCAAAGCATCTGCCATCTGGTTTTCATCGCGCGGGAGATAATTGAAGGTAATGTCATTAAATTCCTCGATCAGTCCCAGAACTATTTTTCGATAATCAATCAGTTTGGGATCTCTCGTCTCCCATTCACCCTTGAGCTGATAAATCACTAGTGTAGGATCTCTATATACTTCTAACACTCTGATTTTACGCTCTATGGCTACTCGAAGGCCCATAATACACGCTTCATACTCTGCCATGTTGTTTGTGCAATCAAAATCCAATTTGCATGTAAATGGATAATGATCACCACTATGGGATACCAAGATTGCCCCAATTCCATTTCTCACAGCATTTGACGCTCCATCAAAGTTTAGCCTCCATGGACATTCTTCGATATTTGCCACATACATCATCTCTTCATTTGGGAAATCAAAACTCAAAGGTTCATAATCCTCCAAAATTCTGCTAGCCAAAAATTCTGCTACTGCGCTCCCTTTTATAGTCTTTTGGTTCCCATAGACTATATCGAACTCAGACAGCAAAATCTGCCACCTAGCCATCCTCCCATTCAAAGCAACGGATTCCATCATATACTTTAATGGGTCAAGCTTCAAAATTAACCAAGTAGTATGATATAGCATATACTGTCTCAATCTCCGAGTTGTCCAAATCAAAGCGTAGCACAATTTCTCGATTGACGAATACCTCATTTCACAATCAGTGAACTTTTTACTGAGATAGTATATCGCCTTTTCTTTTCTTCTTGTCTTATCGTGTTGTCCAAGCACACATCCCATAGAGTTATTGAATACTGACAAATATAGTATCAATGGTATATCTGGATTAGGCGAAGATAGTACTGGTGCATTTGACAGATACTGTTTGACCTTGTCAAAAGCTCTCTGGCATTCATTGTCCCATACACCCTAGTTGTGTTTCTTGAGAAGACGAAATATGGTATCACATTTATCAGTTAATTGTGAAATGAACCGAGCAATGTAATTCAACCTTCCAAGAAAACCTCAGACTTCTTTCTGAGTGCGTGGTGGAGGCAATTCTTGTATAGCTTTAACTTTACTTGAATCAACTTCAATTCCTCTCTGGCTGACCACGAAACCTAATAATTTTTCTGACCGAGCTCCGAAAGTACATTTTGCAGGGTTGAGCTTCAATTGAAATTTTCTCAACCTCAAAAACAATTTCTTCAAAACCTCAATGTGTTCATTTTCTATTCGAGATTTGGCGATCATGTCATCAACATACACTTCGATCTCTTTATGCATCATGTCATGGAATAAAGTTATCATGGCCCTCTGATATGTTGCTCCAGCATTCTTTAATCCAAATGGCATTACTTTATAGCAAAAGGTACCCCACAGTGTTATGAAAATAGTTTTCTCCATATCCGCATGGTGCATCTTGATCTGATTGTATCCTCAAAAGCCATCCATGAAGGAAAACAATGAAAATCCTGTCGTATTATCTACCAACGTATCAATATGTGGCAAAGGGAAATTGTCCTTTGGGTTAGCCTTATTTAGATCCCTGTAATCTACACACATCCGGACCTTTCCGTCTTTCTTAGGGACAGGAACAATGTTGGTAACCCATTCTAAGTACTTGACCACTTGTAGAAAACCAGCATCAAACTGTTTCTGGACTTCTTCTTTTATTTTTAATACTATGTCAGGCCTCATCCTTCGTAGCTTTTACTGAATTAGCTCGCACTCTTCTCTAATGGGAAGGTGATGTACCACAATATCAGTGCTTAGTTCGGGCATATCTTCGTATGACCATGCAAAGACATCCTTGAATTCCCGTAGTAACTCAACAAGATCTTGTTTCGTCTCCTTAGCTATACGCGTTCCAATTTTCACCACCTTCCCTTCTTCCAAGACTATGTTCTCTACCCCTTCCTCATGGGGCAAAATCTGTTTCTCCTCTTTCTTTACCATCATTAACAAATCTGGAGATAAATCACAATCTCGGTAATCTTCAAATACCTGAGATTCCTCTAAACACATGTTCTACTCAAAATGGACTTCTGAATCTGTATTATCGTTGCTCATGTCATTGACATCTAGGGACCTGTGATGGGTACAAAAGAATGTACAAAGAATAAATGAATTCGGGGACAACTATTCACATGATATGAATGAAAAGTATAAAATTTGAGATGAAATTAGAGAGTCAAAAGAATGAAAGAATATTTGCTCAAGTTAATTATCAAAATGTATTTTATTGAAATAACAACTTTTGAACATGGGCCTATTTCACAAAAGAAATTTTATTGTTCCTAGGCTAAAAAACAACAAGGGCATTTTGAATATTACTCTGTATAATCTCTAAAAACTACAGGAAGTTCCTCTGCAGTCCAATTGTCCAAAACGCTTCCAAGTTCATAAGGGCGAATGCCCAACAGGTTTCTTTGTTCACCTCCCTCCTCATGTATGGCATTGATATGAGGACTTTTCAATAACCCCCTCTCAGGGTAAATTATCCCTCCAGATACAAAGGTCTGAGATATGTGGGGGAATGTCATCGGTTCCTACTAGATTTCTTCTTCGTTCAAACGTGCCCTTCTTCTCTTCTGCTTCTTCTCCATTTTCTTCATCTTTTGTTTACCATCTGGCTTGAAACCTAAGCCAAAACGGTCTCTTTTTTCTTTCAGCAACGGCACCTGGACTTCCCCTTGAAGATTGCGGCCCAGCCCTTTTCCTGGTAAGGCTCATTTCCCCACCATCATTTGTAGACCCATCATCGTGGTCTTGGATAGCTTGGGCACCGGAACTCTATTCCCTTCTAAAATGAATATTGCATTTACGAATTCCAAAGATCGTAAAGAACACTCGATGGCCTCCTTATTTGTCTCCACATACGGCGCGTCATGGGTAACAGTCGCTATGATGTCCTCCTCTGCGTTTATAGTGATCAGTCGACCATTCGTCACCAGTTTCAGTTTTTGATGAAGGGATGAGGGTACTGCCCCTGCTGAATGAATCCAGGGTCTTCCCAGCAAGCAATTGTATGAAGGCTTTATATCTATCACCAGAAAGTCCACTTCATACGTATTTGACCCAATCTGCAATGGTATGTCGATTCTCCCCATCACCCTTCTTTTAGTGCCGTCAAAAGCTCTCACTATGTTCTGACACGTCTTCATGTGAGAACTATCTATTGGCAACTTTTTCAGTGTCGACAATGGTAGGACATTCAAGGTTGATCCATTGTCGATCAGTACGCTCGGTAGAGTATATCCCTTGCAACGAGTAATTATGTGTAGAGCCTTGGTTGATCCCATACCCCCAGGTGGAATTTCATCATCGCTGAAGGAAATAAAGTTATCAGCACTTATGTTACTAACTAATCGGTCAAGCTTATTGACAGATATGTCCTTAGTAACATAAGTCTCGTTTAGCACCTTCATTAAAGCCTCACGATGAACATCCGAACTTAAAAGTAAGGCTAGCACCGAAATATGAGCCGGTTGTTTACGCAACTGCTCTACCACACTGTATTTACTGTGCTTTAGGAATTTTAAAAATTCCTTAGCCTCTTCTTCCTTCACAGGTACGTTGATAAGGGTATCAAGTTCTTTCTCTAGCTCAACGGGCACATCCTTTGACTTTGCTGGTTCCGTTCTGACGTTTACCGAGTCATAACGCCTCCCATTTTATGTATAGAATCCCTCTCTTTGAATCTCCTTAGAAGTGCTTGCTGAGATTTCTACTCCTGGTGTCGTTACGTTACAATTGTAAGTCCATGGTACCATCTTGTTATCCTTATAAGGAAAATACACAGGTATCTGAATTACCACCTTATGCGTGATTTGTGCTCCACCTTCTGCATTCATCGGTCAGGAAATAACGACCCTCAGATAATTGACTTTTTGACTTGTCAACTCTCATTCGGTTGCATGTATGTGTCCTCCCTCTGGGCCTTCTTCGTAAAACTCTAGCTCATTATTATCCATAAGGCTCTGTACCAATGCCCTAAACTCAGTACAATTTTGGATCTCATGTCCATCAGCTTTGTGGAACTCACAGCAGTTCCTTGGTTCTTCACTTATTTCATTAAGACTTGATTTTATCAGTCCCCTTTTTACCATTTCCCTCTAGATCATTCTCAATGGGGTCTTCACCTCCGAGATATCCCCCTTGGTCCTTCTTACGAGATCCTCCCCAATCGCATTTACTCTCTTGTCTCCATAATTGGGTAATGGGTTCTCCACACTAGGTGTATCATCAAGCTTGACAACTCCCAATTTAAGAAGCCTTTCAACTACCTTTTTGAAGGCAGTACAGTTTTCTATTGAATGCCCCGTTATTCTTGCATGGTAATCACATTGTGCGTTTGAGTCATACCATTTAGGATATGGGGGTTGCAACGGCTGTAGATAGTACAGGGACACTACGCGTGCCTCCAATAAAGTATGATACAGCTCCTTATACGTCATTGGGATTGGCGTAAATTAGATCTTTTCAACATTTTGTCTAGGGTCTGATTCTTGTCTTGTCGACCCTTGTTGCCCGGCAGTGACTACTTTCGGTTGACTAACAGTGACTGCCTTTAAGTACCCTTTGTTATACGTACTCGTATTGTTCACCTCATTATCTTTTTTCCTAGGAGCAGATCTCCTAGTGGTTTCTCCTGCTTCGATTTTGCCACCCCTTATGGCATTTTCTATCATTTCACCCGCCATGACTATATCCGCGAAGCTTTTAGTGGTGCTTCCTATCATATGGGTGATAAAAGGTGCCTTTAAAGTGTTGATAAACAACATGGTGGTTTCCTTCTCCAAGAGAGGTGGTTGAACCTGCATAGCAACTTCCCTCCATCTTTGTGGGTATTGCCTGAAGCTTTCGTTTGACTTTTTTTCCATGTTTTGCAACATGATTCGGTCAGGCGTAATGTCTGTGACATGATTATACTGCCTCATGAAGGCTTGGGCCAAGTCTCTCCAGGAGCTAATGTTAGCGCAGCTGAGTTGATTATACCACCTAGACGCTGCCCCAACCAAACTATCTTAGAAACAATGAATCAAAAGTTTATCATTGTTCACATAGCCCGTCATGCGTCTACAGAACATAGTGATGTGGGCTTCAGGGCAACTAGTCCCATTGTACTTCTCAAATTTCGGCATCTTGAATTTATGAGGAAGCACCAGATCTGGGACCAAACTCAGGTCCTTTGCGTCAATTCCATGATGATGGTCAGCATTCTTCAAAGCCTTAAACTTCTCTTCCAACCATCTACAACGATCTTCTAACTGTCTTGAAAATTCAAATCTAATCCCCTCTCTCTCTGCTATATCCAGGTCAGGGATGACAGGATTGGCTTGGTTATCTCCTAGATTAGATCCAGAGCCAACTTGGAAATTCATGGGCGGTCTAGTATCTGTCTGCCCTTGTTGAGGCCTAATTGTAACAGATGGCCTCTGGGGATACTCTTCAGGTTGTGCTGGCGCATGTGGTGGGGTAAAACCTAGCGGATTGCCTTCACTCTCTTCTCTAGTAATGGCTATAGGACTCTTTCCCTTTTGCATCATCCCACTCATTATCTGGGCCATTCGGGCCATCATGTTCCTCTGTGCCTCCAACATCTGGTCTCTCATCTCTTGTTTGAGTTTTGCCATTTGCTCTTGCATCTGGTCTTGCATATCTTTTTGGATTTGTTCCATCCTTTGGTCTATTTTCTTGGATTTAGCGCGTGTACCGTAAGGGTGTTCAGCTTCCAGATTTCCTTTACTTTCTCTCTTTCTCTCTCTCTCTGTTATAAAGTCAACTAATTAGACTCTCTCCATGGACTTAGATGCAAATGATATGATGTAATACAAATGCATGAATGCAAAGAGGCATCGATTCTGATTCAACTTCATTTTAGAAAACTTTATTAGAAAACAAAATCATTTACATAAAATGGACTACAAATAAGCTTTTGCCCTAAGTCCTAAAGTCTTAATTTTCCCTAATAACGAAACTAGCTCTTGACTACGATCTGACTGTAGCTCGTACTTCAGGCTCAATACGTCGGCCTGCGCTGCCAAAGTCTGTAAGTGATCAGCTACCTCTCGAATCTGAACTATGGCTTCCCCCATGAGATAATCTCAGTTTCTAACTTGATCGTGTGAATGGTGGAGCTCTTCCTTCAAATGCCCTTCTCTTGTTTCCAGAAGCCCAATTCGGAGTTCACAGTTGTGCAATGCTGATTCTAACTTTTCAATCTTTCCCTTTATCTCCTCGATCTTGTTCAGACTTGTCTTTAACTCGATCGCAGAATTACGGCTTCAATGTTGATGAAGAGACCGTCCAAGTTCAGCCACTCTAGCTTTTAACTCTCCCTTTTCATTTAGACTTTCTGCCAAGTTCTTCTCTAAAGCCTCATTCCGCGCATGCATTTCTCAAAACTTTCTCTCCCAATAGTCAGCTTTGGCCTTTTCCTCTTGGACCTCTTGTCGCCATTGTTCCGAAGTCTTCCCCCAATCCAGCATTCTTCATTGATAGACACATTTTCTTATATTCAGTCTTCAAGCTATCTCGATCTTCTTCAATCTTTCTCTTCTCCTTTCTTGCTTTCTCGGCTTCCAATTTCTGAGAGTCCACATCTAGCTTCAAGTACATCTTCTCTTCTTCTAGCTTCTCTATCCTCTTTCCAAGCTCTAAACTTTGCCTTTCGAAATCCTGCTTTATAATCTCTAACTCCGATGGGATGACTTGTAAACACTCCTTCAGTGATCGAGCCCCCTCCACACTTGGCTTAGGAATGTTATCGTTGATCCTTTTTCTCAACCACTCTTTCTATTCCGGGGCTGCCATCGGTCCTCGAGTCAAAATCTTCATACAGCAAGCCTGCTTCCAAGCCTCAAAAATCTCTCGAATCCTCTTCTTATAATTTTCCCCCTTATATGAGAATTCGCTTTGAGCTAACCCATGCGTTGCCGGTATGAACTGTCCTGCTTTGTATTGCTTTAGTACGAGCAACGGTGCATATCCCATAGCTCCTCAAACTCCAGGCAGAGGTACCCATCAAAATTTCCGCACCGATAAAGGACTTCGTCGGGAACCAACCAAGGGGCTCTCCACTCAACATCTTCCTCTCGGAGGTTTTGAAGAATTTCCATCCAACTTTCCTCTGATAGATAGTCTTTCCTTGTCGTAGCTGGGGCCTCCTTTAAAGGGGAATAACTTTCAGAGAACACTCGGTAAGAAACTCTGTCAACCTTCCAAAAATGGCTGTGAAACCAAACTATTAACAACTGTACGCATCCGATGAATCTACCCTCACCAGCTCTCCGACACGCGTCCAAAGATCTGAATGTCTCAGCTAAAATTGCAGGTACGGGTGTGACTCCTTTGTTAAGTCAATCGAACAAATCGATAACCGCTTCATCTATATGTCATAGCGCTTTGGGGAAGATCACCAACCCATAAATACATAAAGCAAAGATGTCAATCTTTTTCTTTTCATCTGGATGCGTCAGAATAAAGTCCCTCAAACTCACCCAAGGTATGCATTTACGTTCACCTTTTTCTTGAATCCTAGCTGTAACCCACTGATCACTCATCCCTGTGATACCCATAAACCTTTTCACAAAAGTCGTAACATTGGCAGCCCTAAAATAAACCCTATCGACTTAGAACCTCGAGCAGCGAAGCAAAATCGTATATTCCTCCAATGTAGGCATTAATCTATCTCCCCAAAAGTGAAACAGATATAAGCAGAGTTCCAAAACTGAGTCATGGCCCGAAATAGATGCTTATCTACCTTGATGTCCAACAAATAAGGTAGATCACCATAATCACGATAAAATAGCTATTTTGCCTCATCACCCCATTGAGTCCATATATCCCTCAACTCTCTAAACTCATTCTGCATAATACTAACACGAGTAAAATCCCAAAGTTCAGATACATACCCGTCAATTAAGCTATTCCCCTTCTCTAATTGTGTTTGCTCCGACCAAGCGCAAACAACTGCATTGTCTCCCACTTTATCAAGGAACCCGTTCTCCATAACCAGCTTTCTAACTTAGAAACTGACCGTGAATCGATACCTCTAGAAAAGTGAAATGACATGCACAAAAAATGAAACACCACAAGTTAGTATCGCTGAATAAAATATAAAGCAAGTGAAATAAACACACCTATCTGGGTAACTACTAAGATTTGGGATCGCTCTACCTAAGGTAAGTTCTTAGGGTTTACTAAATGCGGTTTAGTTCTAAAGTTGAGGTACCTGAACCAGCAAATTCCTCGATCCTCACCCATTATAGGCTCATACGGACCGAGTTCGGTTCAGGGGAATACATTTCCCTATGGCCATGCGGAGGTCAAAACCTCACGGAGACATACGTACGGATGTATTCTGGAAGTAGTCCACTAGCCCATGCGGAGGTGAAAACCTCACGAAGGCATAGCTTCTTGCTCCCACTTAAAGGAGCGACCACGACGGTCATGTAGTGCAATGCAGATACATTTTATAAAATAGAATCACATGCAATAAAAGAACAAAATCATGACTTTTCAAATCTGACTTTCAAATTTTCGACATTTGGACAATAACTAGTCGATTTTTCGACTTGACTCTCTTATTGGTCCCTAGTGGAGTCGCCAAGCTGTCGAAACCATTTTTAAAATTTTTAGAAAAACAGGGTCGACTTTTAAAAACGAAAATGGGAGTCGCCACCAATCCCTTTTTACTTAGGTGTGATTGGATCACATTGTAAAACATTTTATTTAAAACATTTAATTTTGGTCTATGAAAAAACAGAAAATAGGTTCGGGAGTCGGTTACGTATGAGGAAGGGTTAGCACCCTCATAACGCCCAAAAATTGGTACCTAATCGATAACATCATGTCCAAATGTTTGAAACTTAAAAGTATTTAAAAATATGATTTCTAAAAAACTTTGATTTAAAATTTGAGAGTTCTTCGATCCGAAAGAATATAAACATCACATCCAGCACGATTGGACACGATATTTTTAAACCCTCGTAACTAAGATCATCTCATGATTTACAAAACTGTTAAAAGGATATTTAGTTATTTAGCCAAACGGGAATCGAAATCCAAAGACGATTGGGCACTATTTCCCAATTTCTAAATACCAAAACATTGCCTTATTTTAAAAAACCTTTAGATAAAAAAAAACTTCAAGCAATTTGATTTACAAATTTGAAAGTTCTTCGTTCCGAATGAATATAAACATCACATCCAGCACGATTGGACACGATATTTTTTAAACACTCGTAACTAAGATCATCTCACAATTTACAAAATTTGTTAAAAGGATATTTAGTTATTTAGCCAAACAGAAAATCGAAACCCAGCACGATTGGGCACTATTTCCCGAATTTCTAAATACCAAAACATTTTTTTAAAAAAAACCTTTAGATAAAGTACTAATTTTGCAAAAATGTATATTTTTTATTTTAAACAATAATCTATGTGACAACATTGCATTCATATATTATTGAACATAAATATATAAAAAAAACAATTATAACATACTAACATTTAAGATAGGCAATAATAATACGAAATACGACAAATAATAATTCTTATACTAAAGTAATTACAAATACATGATGAAGCATAGACAAATAAAATAATTAACTATGAACATATTTCATGCAAATTTAAATAATAGATAAAAAGGGCATACATATGATATAAACAATATAAACAATGTGTTTAAAAAACAAAACAGTATATGATGATTTAAAAAAAATATTGTAAATGGAATATATTATAAATAATTTTAGTTAAATATATGATATAATATCATATTATATAATGTGTTGAATTTTTAAAAAAATATAATATCTAATATATATATAAATACTAAAATAATATGTAATCAAAAATAATTAGACAAAATAAAATAATAATTATTTATAACTTAATAAATTAGTATAGATAACTACTAAAATATAAAATATTTAATATAATACATAATTTAATACCAATTTAAAATATATATATAAAAAAAGGTCAAATTGAAATATAAACAGATTTCCAGGGCTATTTTTTTTTTTAAAAATAAAACAATTAATAGGACGTAATTAGATTTAATAAAATATTGGAGGGACTAAAAGAGCAATTTATCATTTTTAATAAAACGCGGGTCTTTTTCCGTCGTCCGTCTGCGGTCGCATGTGTGGATCCTGTTAAACCAAAACGACGTCGTTCTATTTTATTTATAAAAGTTAGTTTTATAAAGAAAAACTCATTTGGTCTGGTTTTAAAAAAAAAAAATCTCCGGAAATCCTCTGAGAGCTTCGTCCCTCGCCTGAGCTCCGATTGCCGATTTCTGGGCCACGCGCCTCCGTGGCCGGTGGCCGGAGGCTTAAAACCTCCGTTTTTCCTCGTCTTTCGAAAGGTAACTCCTTCTTTTTATTCTTTTTTAAACAGTGGTTATATGCGCAAATATATATATAAATAAAACAAATAAGAGAATGAAATACTAAGAGGAATCACCTTCTGCCAAATCTGTCTTTTATTCCTTCGAACTTTCTGACAATTTTTTGAACTCACTGATTTTGAATATTTGTGCGTAAATCTGCGTTTCTGTATATTCGTGTATTTCGTATATTTGTGTCTCAGTGTTTTTTTTTTATGTCCCCCCTCTACAAATTACTGTGGGTTTTTATAACCCGAAGAATGAAACAAGAAAAGAAAAGAAATATTTCTTTCCATATTTGTTGTGATTTTGCTGCTGCCCTTTTTCCTTTTCTGCTTTGGTGCTTTCCTTTTTCTTTTTGCAGGTTGAAGGCGACGATTTTGGCGACGGAGTGATTCGGGCGTGAATCAAGGCGTGATCGAAGGCCGGACGAGGCTGCGGCGCGAAGGTTGAGTTGCGACGATTGGGTTTCTACGATTACGGCGTGACGATTGGGATGGCTCCTGCGGCGCTTAGGGTTTCAGAAAACCCTAGGTCTTCTGATTTCTGTTTGAGAGTTGGGCCATTTCGGGCCGTCCTGGTTTGGGTATGAGGGTCTGTTTAGGAATTGGGTCACATTTTGGGATCAAGGGCTGCTGGGTAGTCCGTTTAGTTGGGCCAGAGGGTGTAATTTGGGCTTGAGATAATGGGTCTAATCTGTTTTGGTTTGTAAACAAATTGGACTTTATTACTTTATTTTATTTTTTTTGGTTTTGTTTTATTTTACACGGGCCCGAGCAAAATGGGTTATTACAACCACCACATTTAAATATTATTCAAGAATTACCGTGAATCAAAACTTCATTTTAACAAGAAATTTATTGGGATGTTGACTTCCTCGGTCTATTTTTATATTGTCATAAAATAAGGTAAAATTAAATCAATTTATTGGTTAAGGCGAATGCCCTAAGTATTTCAGACCTTGAGTAAGTTTGAGTCTCTCACAAATAATAAACTAAATTAGCTTGTGATTTTTTTTATCGATGTTTAAAATAACAATTACTCAAATTAGAGGCGAAATTAAATTTTACTATTAATTTTTGTACTTTGGGGCTATTTGAGTGGGATCCACTTTTGGGAGAATATGAGTCGAAGCAATAACAAGAATATTTATAGTGGAACATATTTCACAATCCTTGGAGAGATAGTTCCCTAGTAAACTGATGGATAAGTAATTCACCTCATTTACATTCAGATCATGAATGTTTGGAATCCATATTATGCAACGAGACATTGCTTTTGCTAGTTCGAATTGAAGGGTGATGTAAAATCGGTATATTTTCGACATCATATCCATAGTTAACGCATTCATCATAGTTAGAAGCTCCTGCTCTGTATCAAGATCACGATCAATATCATCACTAGCATCAATATCGATATCATCAATAAGAAAACCTTTAAACTTGTTATCCGGGAATTTGTTCAGAAATACTATAATATTTAATCAAATTGAGTTCATTTATCTTTCAAATTGGTAAATTTTAGTTTATCTACTTTATAAATTTCGAAATTTTAATTAATATAAATAATAACAATTAAATCTGTCTGGTTAAATTCAATTACTAGTATTGCTATATATGTATAATTCTAGATTTAGTGTATATTCTCTAATTGAATCATTATAAGTCTTTATCCTTTTCGAATTTTTAAATTCCAGTATTGATAGAATTGATAGTTGTTAACCAATTAACAATATTTTTAAAGAGTAATATGTAAAAATAATAAGTTGACATAATATTACTCATACGTCAATATATTTGTCGAGATAAATTTTGAAAACAAGAAAACTTAATAAATTTAATTATTATTGCTTGATGATAACTAAAATTTTTAAATTTAAAAGATAAAAGGGAATAAAAAACAAATTAAAGTACAAAAATTAAATACAGTTGTAATATAATATGTTAATATATTTGTCGCACTAAAATACTATTGTGAAGTATATAAAAAATTAACCGTCATTTAACAAAGAAAATATCATTTAAACTATTTAGAAGAAAAAGGTCCATGCTATTTAAAAGGCAAAGGCAAAAGCGGGCTCGGTGATATTTCTCTTCCGAGTCCTTTTGGGTTTTGTAACTATCTTGTTGTGAAAGAAAAAGAAATGGCGGAATCATCATCGGTGCCAGCGGCAGCAGCAAAATCGGATGCGGAGACCGAAGAATTGCTGGATCGAATGTTGACTAGGTTAGCTCTTTGCGATGACTCCAAACTCCAAGCCTTGCTTTCCAAGCTTCTCCCTCTCACCATTTCCTCTCTTTCCTCTTCATCTCAACTTGTCCGCAACAAGGTTCGATTATCCTCCCTTTCTTAATCTTTTCTGTTTCTTATCTTTAAATTTTCGTTTTTGTTTTTCGCTGTCGACGGTTCTTATTAAGTTTTCGTTTTGTGTAATTTGATGCTTGAAGTATATGAAAATTTAAGTTATTTGTTGTGAAATTGATCAGTATTAAGCATGGGAGAGATTAATAAATATCGGTGGCGGGTCCAGCTGATAATTAGATACATGTCTTCGCCGGATAATGTTTTTTTCTTCTTTTTTGCAATAACATTCTTTTGATTCATTTAGGCCTGCCATTTTTTTTGCGTATGCCTATTTTTGCCAGGTCTAGATTCAATGCCTAGATAATGTTGTTCAAGATATTTGTTTAACCAGATGCAATGCGGATGAGTGGGTACTTAATCTGATTCCAGTTTGAAGTACTCTAAGTCTTTTAATTTGTTGCATTAATTTATTTATAAGGCGCATTGGAAAGAAATTGCTTGATCGATTAATGATTCTGTTAGCACACTCGCTTGGCTTCTTCTCTGCCATCAAAAAGCGGTTCTGAGAAATTTATTATGTAGATATGATCACTGCTGATTATTTTGTGAGTCTAATGTCGTATAAAATGATTAACCCGCCAAATATCTTGGTTGACACATTGCCCAAGACTTCTTCAAGGCTTGTGGAATCAAAGTAGATAATGGTGTAGGGCACTGCTAAATTTAGGAGATTTAGGATTCAAAGAGCTCGGAATGATCCCTTAAGAAATAGTATTGGAATTGAATTGTCTGAGTTCCTCTTTTTCATGAAGAACAAATCAATAACAATAACTTTAGTTCATTTGATTTAATAGACATTTGCTAAGAATTCTTGCAGATATATATTCGAAAGGCTTGCTTGTTTATTTTTGTTTTTCTCTCTCTTTGTACTTTTGACACTAAGCTAGACACATGTGGTCCTCTACTATTCTATAAATTCGACCCTACAAATCCTATGGTTTGAATTAGAGACATTCAAAAACTCCAAATGCTAGGATGTTATTTTGGAGACCGAAAGTGTTATGCAATTTTATACTGTTCCATTTCTCTCATTTTGCTTCTAGACAGCCCCATTGGCTCTATTTTTCTCCTTTTCTTTATTATTATTATTTACTTTCTTCAACAGTAAAGCTTCATGCTTCCCATCATGTACCAATCAATCTACATGTGCCAAATTAAGGCTTGTGTACTAGAATCAACCTTATCATGCTTCCTAAACATTTTTGAAAGGTGCTTTATCTAGTGTTATGACCTCTTCTCCCCCTCCCTTTTTTTCCCCTGATTTAGTATCAATTGATTGTATATATTTCACTAGAAAGAGTTATGTGCTTTGGTTATTCCCATCTCTAAAGTATTTGTATCTAAAATGTGTTGAACATACATTTAGACATAAGTATGCAGGTATGATCTTCCAAATATATGAAAAGAGCTGAAAAAAATGAATATACCCATGTTTGACATATATCTATAACTGACAGCCATCTACTGTTTGATGTGCATTCTTTGTTACTGTTTGCCTTTTGTACCTTGCCTAATATTTCAAGTTACACATTCCGCTGCCTAACTTGTCAAATTCATAGTGTAAAAGGTGCATCACTCTGACTTTTGCTCTGTCATTTTAGGTTCTTGAGATATTGAGTCATGTCAACAAGAGAGTGAAACACCAGCCTGAGATTGGTCTACCATTGACAGAATTATGGTCAATGTATACAGAAGCTGATGCTACTCCAATGGTTAAGAATTTTTGCATTGTTTATATTGAAATGGCATTTGAACGTGCTCCTTTGAAGGTGTGTCCATGTTGTTTCCAGTCCAAAATCTCATTTTTGGGAATAAATAGTATATTTTCGGTTTGTTGTAGCAATTCATTATCTATCTTTGCTTTTGAAACAGGAAAAAGAAAATTTGTCTCCTATGCTTGTGGTAAATATTTCAAAACTTCCTCAACAACACCAAGAGATTCTCATGAGAATTGCTACTAAGGTATATGTGCAAATCATTTGGTGATTCGTCTTCTTCTTGCATCTTTTGTTAACATTTGAGTGGCTGAGCAAACAAATTAGAAGTTGGAACCGATCTTTGCTCCAATGTACAAGTAAAGCCTAATGTTCAATCATTTCTAATCAAGAAGATGGCTAATGTTAGCAATTTCAAATGAAGGAAATGTATAATGGAATTAGTTAACTTCATTGATGCAGTCGAGGTCCAAAAAGTTAATCATACCCACATAATTCTCTCTTTCTGGCCAATCACCCGTTACCTCAAAATCTCAGTAGTTGTGGAATGTATGCTCGCAAAAGCTCACACAACATTATACCCATATAGATTAACACTGTACTTTATAAGAAAATAAAATATTTCGAGACAATGCTGATACATTTTGCATTTTGATGGTTTCAGGTAATTGGTGAATGTCATGCAAGCCGTGTTGACAATGAGATCGCTGCGAAGTATAAATTAATGAATGATTATCATGACAGGGATTTATTTCTTGAATTTTGCCTTCACACAGTTTTGTATCAACCACCAGCTCAAGGGTTTGGAACTCTGTTTAACAATGGGATACTACAATCATCTGTTTGTCATTTTCATTTCTAAGGTTTCTAAACATTTTTTTATATTTTTCTCTGTAGAGGAGGGAGCTCACCAGGGCTCTCCATTGCTCAAGCTAACCGTATTGCAGGGAAGGTTCCATTGAAAGGTGATATGCTTTTAACAAGAAAGGTGAGTTGAAAATTTCTTGTTTCTTGACACTGATATATGGCCTCTATTATAAGTTAGTTGTGAATACACATGTATTCGTAAGTTCACTGATTACATTTTTCCTATAGGTCACGTGACCTAAAGTGACCTGAGAATATGATATAATTCTTATAAGTTTGTTTGGTTCTCTAAAAACAGTTGGGGATCTTGAATCTTGTTGAAGCTATGGAGCTGTCTCCTGAACTTGTTTATCCTCTATATTTGGCTGCTAGTGCAGATAGGTATACAAGTTGCCTGTTTAAATTAAATTTGTACGTATAATGTCATGAATAGCCTTTTGTATCACTTTTTTTCATTGTGGTATCTGTATTTTAAAACAATGTTGAAGGTACTATCATTCTGTGTGAATCTAGTATCTGAGGTTAATACTGTTAATGACATGTTTGATATGGCTGTTTTCCAGTAAAAAGATGACACCTGGCATTCAGATGACATGTGTAATTTGGGTCTGTATCATAATCTATATTTTACTTTTAAAACTTAATTTTCCTTGTAAGAACTGATCCCCCCCCCCCCCCCCCCCCTTTTTCTTAAAAACAAAAATACAAACTCGAAAATTAGAAATATCAGAAAAATTAAAATCTAGACCCTTCTTAAATAAAATTTTTGAAGAACATAAAAAGTTGAACTTTATTATGGATTTGTTTGAAAAAAATTAAAATGGAATGGAAAAAGTTTAAAAAGGAAAGAGAAGAGAATTGTGAGAGAAAGGGGGAAAGATGGAAGGGAGGGAAAGGGCCAAAGGAAGCAGAGAAAAAAAAGGGAGTGTTGTTAGGCAGTGCTTGTCGGCCAGTCTGAGGGAGTTCGACCCTGACCGACTACACTGCTGGGAGCTCACTTTTCCCCTTCCCCCCTTCATCTCATGTTTCCCTCTCTGGTCGATGATGTTAAGCCCATTTATCACATTAGCACACTATTTGATAATACTAGTGCCATATTGGACATTCTTTTTTTGAGAATACCATATGGACATTTTAAAAGTAAAGCATAAAGGTACCACTTTGAAGGAAAGTGCATGGTATATGCACTATTCCTGACATTATCCCAATTTAAATTTACTGCTTTTCCTTACTACAATGATTTATTTTTGGTTGGTTTGTTAAGTCAAGAGCCTGTTGTCAAGAGAGGAGAGGAGCTCATAAAAAGAAAGGCTTCTGGTGCTAATTTAGATGATCTGAGGTTGATTAGCAGATTGTTTCTACTTTTTACTGGTATGAAGTGATTCTTTTTCTCTCTGATCAAATAAAATCTTTGCTAAATTTGTTGGCTTAAATATTTTGTGTCATCATACTGGCTGTCTTTGTTTCATATGTATTCCATTTTCTGGGTTTTGAGCTCTATTGTGAGAAAATAAAAGAATGGCTGCCTTTTTGCTGATGGCTCAGTTATGTCGTGATAAAGCTTTTGCTTTAACTCGGTTTATAGAGGTTGAAATCTGTTTGATTGTTTTCCATATTAAAGCAGTGACCTTATTGCTGATGACTCAGTTATGTCATGATTGTTTGGCTGTTTTGACTTTTGATACATTCGCAGTTTTTAATGTGCTAGGAAAATCAATGGTTGAGATCTCAGAACTCATAATGACAGAAATATCCAAAAATGATTGGAACCCGGTTTGAACATTAGCACCTCGTTAACAGTTTGAACTTTTCTGTGTCAGATTATTTCAACTTAAGCCAAAACTCTTTCATCATAGTAAATCTCGTCTATATTCCCAAAATTAGGACTTATTTGATGAGAAACCTCTTTAATTCTTAACAAATGTCTTCCTAACTTTACAAGGCAACTTTTACAGCAGTATGCACTGCTTCCACAGATTTTGCAGAACCCAGCTTCTACACAGTACCCTTTTTGCTGTATTCCTCACTTAATATTGCATTGAAACATGATACTCGTTCAATCTCGTAGTGCCATAGTTTGTTGTAATCATGAATGACAACTCCATTACAGTAAGAACATTTGGAAGTTTCTTTTAGGTGATTGTTTCGAATAGTTGGTCCACTTTTTAAATATTCAAATGTGTTCTTTCAAAAAAAGCTGTGGTCGACTTTTTCATGATATATGTATAAGAATGCTACTTCACTTGTATTATGTGCTTCAATAAATAAAGGTTCAAATTATATGCTGAGAGATGTTGATGTGCTGAAATACATTTTTTGAAATATTGATTTTTTTTATAAAGATTTGATGGGAGATGCCAATCTGTTAGAACGTGTCAATCTGAATATAATCTGTTTTTAGCATTTCTTCTATGAATCTGAAGTTTGTCAGCCCGAATTTTGAGTCTGCCAGCATAAAGATTGAAGAACAAATTATTATTTGATTTGCTAAGATTTGAAGTAATTTTTTAGTATTTATTGAGTTTTTGGTTACAATCATTATCTTCTGAAAGAACTTATTTAATCAATTTTTGAGCATTTATGCTTTCATTGCTGAATCTAAGGGAAATTTTGGTTAGTAATTATTGCTTTTTCGGTTACAGACATTATCTTTCTTTCTTTTATTTTTTTTTTTTATGCTTGTGGGATATTTTGGTAACACAACTTATTTACTATTTTTCAAGGCACTACAGGTGCAGAAAATACTGCCACGGATTCAAGAGTCAATCCTGGAAATGCTACCTTGAAAGTGAAACTGATGGCCGTATTTTGTCGGTCCATCACAGCAGCAAATAGTTTCCCATCAACCTTGCAGTGCATTTTTGACTGCATATATGGTACATGGCATATTCTTTTTATCCTGTGATGCGAATAGCAAAAAGTTAAAATGAATTATAACATGCTATGACTGAAAAATAATATTCCAGCTTTTGATGGGAACAAGTAGGAAGTTACTTTGCATACTAGATGAAAGTTTGGGTTAATAAGAGCAAGCTCTATTCTGAGAAGATTAAACCCAAAGCCTTATCTATCCTAACCATGAAGCTGTCCATCATAGAACAAGAAAAGAACTAAAATAGCAAGCTAAAAAAGGGCTGGTAAAGGATATAGTTCTTAGGCTGTAAACTTAGTATTAATAATAGTGTAATCTTGCTTCCTCAGGCGACCTCTTCATAGTCTAAACCTGTTACCAATTCTCTTCAGTCTATCAAATAATAAGTTATAAAATTGCAAAATAGTACTGATAATTTGCTGCCATAAATGTCCATTTTAACTTTTCAGGAAATTTAATCTTGTCAGTGGATCAATGATTGTGCTATTTGTGTTGTTACTTGGATCAGACTTCCTCTTAACGTGATATAGACTGGTGCTGGACAAGTTTTTATCATCACCTTTTCAATGCAATAAAATACATAAGAGTATTCTTTCACTTTGATGGTCCTAATACTGAAATGAATTCCATATAACCAAGAAAACCTGATAAGTTCTATATATTGGAGAATTGGGACCTTAAGCACATTGTTTATTGCATGTCTAAATGTTATTCCTGATTCACTTGTGCCTAAATGAACCAGATTAGCATTTGTTTCCTTCGGTTTTAAGGTTTGCAAGCAATAAAGTACCACCAATATTTAATTAGAATTGAAATCTAGCTCAAGATAGTCTGCAATCATATCAAAGTAGGTTTATACTTTTAGCCACTAAATTACTTTAGGGCAGGAAGTTATGGGAAGTTTCTGGATTTTGCATGC
The DNA here is from genome assembly GCA_025698515.1 of Gossypium sturtianum. Lineage (NCBI taxonomy): Eukaryota > Viridiplantae > Streptophyta > Magnoliopsida > Malvales > Malvaceae > Gossypium > Gossypium sturtianum. The sequence continues at coordinate 92,495,738 of CM046951.1, read as the reverse complement.
CACTTGAATTTGAATTTTAAACAACAAAGCCTACATTTGAATAGCAGCATCTTAGAGATTTCTGCTAAAACTGTGGGTATACTATCATAAAGACTATAGAGACAAATAAGAAATGGACAGAAATCCTTAAAGTATAAGGTCTTGTTTGAGAACCATTCTAACACTTCAAAGGAGATCCAGACTAACATAAAATTTAACTGAACATCCTGAAGAAGTTTTAAAAAAAAATTGTCACATGTCTGTTTATGTAGTTCACAATAGTAGTCATCCTAGTTCACTTGAACTTCAAATAAGGTCCATTGACATGATAAAATTAACCTAATTGCATGAGTTATGTTTTTATTTTCTAATTGGTAGATGCTGAAAATTATTGTAACCAAATTTGGAGATCATATGTGGAGCACACTTTCATAGACAAAAGTAATGGGTTTTCTGTGGTAAAATTATATTTGCTAGTTGTCTTTTGCTTCTCATTGCAAATGAGTTCTCTCGATACTTATTATTCACCTACTGCATGTTGAGCTGGTGGATTTATATTCCATATGCTGATTTTTTTTTTTCTTTTGCATTTTGAAAAATTTTAATCTTATAGGAAGTACTACTACTTCAAGGCTGAAGCAATTGGGAATGGAATTTACTGTCTGGGTCTTCAAACATGTGAGCACCTTTTTATTTGATTTCTTTTTAATTTTCAATTATTAAGAACTTTTTAATTTGTGCACTCTGTGAGGTAATGAAAGGGTATGATCACGGAAAAGAATTTCAAAATCTGCAAAAGGGAGTTTCATGGTGGGCTTGTCTTTTAAGGCTTAGTTTAAGGCTTAAGAGATGAAACAAGTTGATATGGTTAACATTAACAGGAAAAATTCATAATGCAAGTAAGAGTCTAAGAGAAAACTTGCTGAAATCCTGAATAGCAATCAAAATAACTGGATTTTGGTTTTCTTTTCACCACAAGTCACTTTTTAAAGTAGCAAATTAGCTCCTAAGAAACTTTGTTTGATTCATTTAGTCTTATATTGACAAAGGTTCTAGGCATATATACTGGGTGGGTGAGGGGGTGCGGGAGGAATCTTGAAGTTCCTGTATGCAAAATGCATATGTATTACCAAGAGGAATTCAGAACATGTTAAAAGAACAAGTTTCTAGATACAATAGGTTTTGTCTGGTTTATCTCTAGCTAGTCCACCCTGAGTTGGGTTGAACAATTTTCTTTTATCTGGTGACAGGGCTGTCCCTACTTGTTTTGTGGCAAACGCCTGCTGTGATTGCTAGGAAAATCTGCTAGAGAGAAAATAAAAAGTTGCTTAGTAGCTTCTTAAATATTGTCAGTCTTTTTCTATATATATTTGTCTCAATTATCATTCTCACTCTATGTTTGGTTTTCTCTTTTCCCTAAGAAAAGCTTTATTTTCATTTATATTGTTTCCTTTTGTCATTTTCTTTTCCATTTATGTAGTCAAAACTTGATCAACTGAAACTTATGGGCCCTCTCATTCTGAATGGGATTGTGAAGTTGCTTGATGGTTACTCAAATTCAGAATCAGGTTATCTGTTTGAATAGTTTCCTGAACTTCATTTTGACATAACTATTTCGATTATGAGCTATAGAATACTCTAAATTTACTTTAATATATTTCATTCACCCAGATTCAGTTGCAAGAAGCACCAGAACCTTCTCTTTTCAAGCAATAGGCTTGCTTGCTCAGCGTCTGCCACAACTTTTCAGGTCTTCTATCTGTCTAGTCTCATAACTGGTGGTTCCATTCTCATGCGCTGAGTGCTTTTTGCTCTCATTTCAGGGACAAAATTGAAATGGCTACTCGTCTATTTCATGCATTGAAAGTAGAGTCCCAATCTCTTCGTTTTATCATCCAAGAAGCAACAAATTCGCTTGCTGCTGCCTACATGGTATACAAACTTCAGTCATATTCTCTAGTTATTTGTTGAAAGCCATTTGGTTTAATTGCATAGTTATAGAGAGCTATAAAGCTAATCACACTGGAGGATGGAATATCCGTTGGTTAATTGCAAAAATACCCCTGGGCATATGTGTAATGTTTCCCTACAATTTCCAAAAGCATACATGCCTTTGTATTTTTGCTATATTGTATAATACTTCTTATTTTCTCTGACTCCATAGTGAATTATTTCCTTTTATGTTTGGACGTGTCAGGAGAAAGTCCATATATGAGGGAGAAGTTCTACTCTTTGAGGATATATTATTATTTTGCTATAGTTATTGTTGTTTTGCCATGTTCAGTTCCATGCTCAACTATAATTAAGCAGCAAACTATTCTAATTTAAAATTGGCTTCTTTTATTCAAAAATGATAAATAAATATGCTTTTCCCCCCATGGAGAAGATTAATTTATTTGCTTAAGAACTACACTGGGTTTTGAATCCTATTTGACTTTCATTTCTGTTGTCTTCTTCTTAGAGAAAGATATATTGTATCAAAGTTTAAATAGTCCCCTGAATACTTTTTAGAAATGGTCTCTTATGTGTGTAACCACTATAATCTCTTCATTGATCTGTCTTTGATGACCAAGAGACTCTTTTTTATGCAGTATGTATTTGCGGACCACCTTTTATAAGATGTTATGATCTATGATGCTAAATTGATAGTTTGTTTGACACAATGCAATTTCCTATAAATAATTTCTTGTACAAAATAATGCTTTTGGACTGTTGAGTCAATATGCAAGGCTTTCAAGCTTTAATATTTGTAGATGTCCAATCCTTCCAACTTTTGATATTGAGCTGAGGCCTTTGTACTGTTTTTATGAGCACCAGGGAGCTTCAGCTGCTGTCCTAACAGAATTGGAGTCACTGTTGCTGAATAATTGTCAAGTGGTACTAGTCTTCTACAACTCTAATTCCTGTTTGTTGACTTATCTCTATTCAACTTGAAAATTCGAATTTTTTGGTCCATGATGCTGGTTTGGCTTTAATTTTCCCAACTGAGGGCATCTAAACTTTATTTTGACTAACAGGAAGAAAGTGAAGTCCGATTTTGTGCTTTAAGGTGGGCAACATCTGTGTTTGATTCACAACATTGTCCCAGTCGATTTATCTGTATGCTTGGAGCAGCTGACTCTAGGTTGGATATAAGGTAGCTGACATTGTCTTTATGCTTATAGTGGAATAAAGAACTCCTTTTGGCTTTTGCATCTGTATTCTGTGTGCAATGGGACACGTGGACTCTTTGTCCTTATTCATTGTTGCTTAGTGTGGGTAATGATGTCGATGTTAGAATGTGGATGATGTGTGAGTTCATTGGTCAGCCTTCATGCTTATTTTTATAGAATTTAGCTTCCTTGGGTATTTCCACCATCTATTTATCATTTAGCGGCCAATCTATGCTATTACACCATCACATACTTCAATTACTTTGTAATTCTAATAGTGCCTTCTAGCAGTGGTCCTGCCCATTCTGTTGTCCATGATGAATGTGCAATTACCATTGTTGTTGCTTATGGTGTTTTAACTGTTTTGTGTGGTTTGATTGGAATGAGATACTGTGCAAGCTGACTATGAGATTTTAATGGGGAAAGCTAGGGACTAGCAGGAAGAGGTTACCATATCTAGGTATCTGAGATGATGTCTTAGGGGACAGAACAAAAATTTTATAATGTGCATTAAGTGGGGAGGTAATGATTTAAATATCAAGAAATCTAAAATTAGTGATACAGATAACGAATGAATGGGAAGAAACGAATAAGAGTAAGAAAGGAAAGAAAACAAGATTTTAGGTTTCTTGGTCGAAATATAAAAAGTAATCAGTTAAGTTCTTGGGATTTTGGTACTAATGATGCGAAAGGATATCTATTTGCAGTGTTAAGATGCGTCATTCTACTAAATAAGAGAGAATATGATTCAAAATATGAGAAAAATGTTTTCTTGTTTGTTAAAGCAGAAAAAAATAACTTGATAGGTGCATGATGTTGTTGAATGATAGCATCTGTACTAACTCGGGTGTTGAACCAATTGGTTATGAAGAAATAGGAGCTTTATGGACTAATGCAGGTATTGTTGCTACAGGCTGCACTCTTCAATAAATTGAAAACTTTTGGTTTTTATAATAATCAGAATCTTACATGCACTTCATCTTATATATTTGTTAAAGAAAAATAAGGAAAAATCTGCATTGACTTGTATGCAACTTGATGGTTTAGTGAATTTTGGCAATACTTAAAATATTTTGGAAACTAGAATGGCCACTTATATCATGTGATTTTGTAGTGTAGAATTTAGAGTAATTCTCTGTATTTTCTTATTCAAATACAATAAAACATATTACATCTTTATACAAAACTATGTCTCTAATTTAGGAAACTCTAAGATAGGAAAGAAACTAATAGAGATATGATTCCTTAGAATAAGGGATTGTAAATATTTGCAAAATCCCTTAACTAAGGAAAGATAATCCTCTGAATCCCTTTACTAAAGGGATGATAATTCCTACACTCCCCTCAAGTTTGGAGAATATACATTGTATAATCCCACTTGACTAGGAATTTATTGAAAACAGGCTTTGGTAAAGCCTTAGTAAGAATGTCTGCAATCTGTCCTTCTGAAGGAATGTATGAAAGAGTGGCTGTCTTTTTGTTGACTTGGTCAGCAATAAAATGCTTATCAATCTCCACATGCTTTGTTCGGTCATGTTGGACTGGGTTCTTGGCAATCTGAATAGCAGATTGAATATCACACAAGACTTCAAAGTGATCCTCCTGATTAGTGCCAAGTTCTTTTAGCAATTTAAGTAGCCAAATTCCTTCGCATATTCCCAAAGCTAGTGCTCTAAATTCACTTCAAAGACTACTTTTTTTGAAACAACAGATTGTTTTTACTTCTCCAAGTTGTAAGGTTACCCCAAACAAAAGTGCAGTAGCCACTAGTGGATCTTCTTTCAGTGAGATCTCCCGCCCAACTAGAGTTTGTAAAAATCTTAACAGTTCTGTCTTGTGTCTTCCTAAACATTAGGCCGTGTCCTGGAGTTTTCTTCAAGTACTTGAGAATTCTATTTGTCACCGCCATATGCTCTTGATGGGATTAGTCATGTGTTGACTTATCACATTTACAGGAAAGGCTATATCTGGCCTCGTCAAGGATAAGTAAATAAGTTTCCCAATTAATCTTTGAAATTTCTCTCTGTCTACTAAAGACTCATCTTCTTTGTTGAACCTCAAGTTTGCCTCCATTGGTGTATCAGCTGGCTTACAACCAAGAAAACCAGTTTCTTTAAGTAAATCGAGTACATAAATTTATCACAAGTCCTTCTTTTGATCTTGCCACCTCCATTCCTAGGAAATATCTTAGCTTTCCCAAGTCCTTGGTTTCGAATTCCCTCTTTAATAGCTTCTTCAAATTGCTAATTTCTTCATCATCATCTCCAGTAAGAATTATGTCATCAACATACACAATTAAGATAGCTTTCTTATTTGTAGAAGTTACCTTGATGAAAAGTGTATGATCGGCAAGGGGATCGCTTGTAGCCGTTTTTAAGAATGACTTTAGTGAACCTCTCGAACCAAGCTCACGGGTGATTGTTTTAGCAGTATAGAGACTGTTGAGCTTGCACACCTTGTTGCTACCTTCAATGGACTTTAAGCCACGTGGCAATTTCATGTAAACTTCTTCCTCTAGCATGCCATTAAGAAATCGTTTTTACATCAAGTTGGTGTAATTGCCAATCGCAATTTACACCAAACTTAGGAGTACTCGAACGGTGTGTTAAGCTTTGCCACGGGTGCAAACGTTTACGTGAAATCTATCCCATAAGTTTGCGTAAAGCCTCTAGCCACCAGTCTAGCTTTGTATCGTTCGATGCTTCCATTTGAGTTGTACTTTACAAAGAAAGATCCATTTACGACCAACAAACCCTTTTTTCTTGAGGAAGGTCTCAGAATCGTCCCAAGTAGCATTTTTCTCTAGTGCACCAATTTCCTCTTCAACACCCCTTCTCCATTTAGGATCCTTTAGAGCTTCAACTATGCTTGTGGGAATCTGTTCTTTATCTAAGGTTGTTGTAAATGCTTGAAAAGAAGGCATCAAAGAATTATAGCCAACAAATTTTTCAATAGGATGCTTGGTGCATTGTCTAACCCCTTTTCTAATAGCAATAGGAAAGTCATCTAGAGTAGAGGACTTCATGATTTCTTCTTCCATTCCAAAGAAATGACCCAAATCCAATTCTCGGCAAGAATCAGACAAAAAAATCTCGGGGATATTTTTTTTCTTGTGTAGACACGGTCGCTTTGGGTGGTGATGTTTGTTGAAGATTTTCAATAGGAGTAGGTGTATTTTCAGGAGGGGTGTTTAAAGTAGGTGTGGATGAGGTAGTGATAGGTATAACAGGAGAATTAATCGAAGTAGTCACAGGTGACAAATCTGTAGGTAAAGGTAAAATTGGTGGCAATTTTGAAGGTTGAGAATGGAAATTAGGAGAAGATACCTGATTTGGCTGAAAATCACTCCATCTCTCCCCCTGAATTTCAGCCTGTGTGAAATAGGGATCCTGTTCATAAAAAGTGATATCCATAGTGGTAAAAAATCGTTTTGAAGGAGGATGAAAGCATTTGTATCCCTTTTTAAGTGAAGAATATCCAACCAGTACACATTTTAAGGACTTAGGGTCTAACTTGGACTTATGAGGAGCAATATTTTGGATAAAAACTATGCAGCCAAAGATTTTAAGTGGCAGAATTGAGGAGATAGGTTTAAAATAAGGAAAGTGCTGCAATAATATAGATTGAGGTGTTCGAAATTTTAAAACCTTACTAGGCATTCGGTTGATTAAATAGGTAGCCGTTAATAAGGCTTCCCCCCACAGATATTTAGGAACATTGGTAGTAAATAGAAGGAACGAGTAACTTCTAGGAGATGCCTATTTTTCTTTCTAAGAATGCTATTCTATTGTGGGGTTCCAACACAAAAACTAAGTTTGAACTATGCCCTTGTCCCCTGAAAAAAAGTACCTAAAGACCTAACAAAAATTCACCGCCATTATCGAGTTTAAAGGGTGGATTTTAGCCCCAAATTGAGTGAGAACCATGTTATAAAATTGTGCAAAAATATCGCGCTTTGATTTGTCTTTTAGCAAATAAGTCCAAGTTACCCTATCAGATCATCAATGAAAGTGATAAACCACTTACTATGATCGGCATTCTTCACCCGAAAGGGCCCCAAATATCACTATGTATCAAAGCAAAAGGGTGAGAAGGCTTGTATGGAGAAGGAAAATAAGAAGATTTAGTATGTTTAGCAAGAGAGCAAACTTTGCAAGAAAAAGAGTTTGGCCTTTTATTAATAAATAGATCAGAAACAATTTAGCAAGGTATTGGAAACTAGGATGGCCTAAACGACAATGCCATAACATAACAAAGATCAAGCAGTATTTAAAGTCAGAAAAGATTTGGAGATCTCGGGTTTAGTAGAGGAAGGGAGGATGTAGAGACCATTCTCGCAAGCCGGCCTTACCAATCATCTTCTTCGAGTTCGAAGGCACTGCAAAGTACAATCAAGACCGTTAAAGGTTGCGGGCGAGTTCAAGTCCGAGAAATTTTACTTACGGAAATGAGATTGCAAGCGATTTGGTATAAAGAGAACATTATGAAGTGCAATCGATCATTGAGAATAACAGTTCCATGGCCTTCTATTTTGCATAAGGAACCATCGACTATTTTGACAGCTTTACCAAAGGTTTGGAAAAAATTGTGAAATAAGGACTTATTACCAGTCCATATGATCCGTAGCACCGAATTGAGGACCCAATTAGGAGTGAACCGAGAGGAAAACAATGCTTGTGGAAGAAGGGTTGCCTTACGTTTCTTTCATGATTAGATTACCCGCACTAGACCCCTGAAACTTTCCAAAAGCAGCTTTTGAAGTTCAAAGAATCGCTCTTTGGAGAAGCTTGTGACAGATGTGGCAATGCAAGACTGGATTTATTATCTCTGGAGTTCTTTGACTTCCAGTCCTGAGGTTTACCATGAAGCTTCCAACACTTTTCCTTGGAGTGGCCAGGTTTTTTGCAATGATCACACCAAGGTCTCCCCCGTTTGGAAGAGGGAGATGATTGGTGTGTCACTAAGGCGCATCCTTCGGGAGTTGAATCCGTTTCATCAAGCATCACACTTCGTCGAGTTTCTTCCTTCTTGACCATAGAGAAGGCCCCTCGAAGGGAGGGAAGTGGAGAAATAGCCAAGACCCTGCCGCGAACCTCATCCAGCTCCTTGTTTAGGCCTTGTAGAAATTGAAATAGCCTTCTTTGAGTGACAATTTGTTGATAAAGGGCGAAGATCTCCGGAACTACCCAATCATGCGTGTGCATACAAATCTAATTCTTTGCCAAAGAGCGGTAAGGGAATTGTAGTAGAGAGTGGCGGGCATGGTGCCTTGCTTAAGCGTGGTACGCTTGATTTTCAACATGATATAATTCGCAATACTATCATTGCGGAGTAGGTTTCATGGACAGCACTCCAGCATTTCAAAGAATTGTGTTGTAAAGGAGAAAATTTCGCTTATACTTGGGGTCATGGAATTAAGGAGCCAAGTCATAACTCGACCATTGTCACGCATCCACTTAGCAAAACCAATTGTCGTGCACAGCATCGCTTGATTTCACCAAGAACATAGCCCAATCTATCTCTTCCCAAGAGAAAATCTTAACCGATTGGGACCACTCTAGAAAATTGTTGCCATTTAATCTATGGCGGGTGATATTCGAGATCGCACGAGTGTCGATTGAGCATCGAACCAGAAAAATTTTCTGGATTTGAGGTGATCTCCTGAGTAGGAGAAGAATATGTAGAAGAAGAAGTTTCGACATGGTCTAGGGTGGAAAAGAACCGGAACCTAAATTGATACCATGTAGAATTTAGAGTAATTCTCTATATTTTCTTATTCAAATACAATAAAACATATTACATCTTTATACAAAACTATGTCTCTAATTTAGGAAACTCTAAGATAGGAAAGAAACTAATAGAGATATGATTCCTTAGAATAAGGGATTGTAAATATTTGCAGAATCCCTTAACTAAGGAAAGATAATCCTACAGAATCCCTTTACTAAAGGGATGATAATTCCTACATGTAGCCAATGAATTATTTAAATAATATTGCAATTAAAAGTGTTCTCAATGCATTATTTTGATAAAATTGCTCCTAAGCCTTAATGGAAAGGACATATAGGTACTTCAATTGCTCCTAATCTATACAAAAGGGAGATGTGACTTTTAGACATTATTGATGTGCTTTAGTATTATGCTCAAATCTTAATCTTTCTCATTGTTTTGAGCTTGTCTTCTTTACTCTCGATTTACATTTTCATTCTCAAAATGATTGAACTGACATTGGTACTTATAAACCCCCCTCCCATTCTCCCCCCCCCTTTTCTTTTAAACAGGGAAATTGCACTTGAAGGGTTATTTCTTGGTAAGGATGCAAAGCAAATAATCAGTCAAAATTTGGATCATAGATATCCCAAGCTTGGAGAGATGCTTGACTATATTCTTAAGCAGCAGCCAAAGTTGTTAGATTCATACGAAATGAGGGAACAAAAGCTTCTTTTTCCGTCAAAAATGTATGTGGCAATGATTAAATTTTTGTTGAAGTGCTTTGAGTCTGAGTTGGTGCAAAACAGCTCCTTAGGAAGATCATCTGAATTTCTGTCTTCAGTGGAAAGAATGTGCTTGCTACTAGAGCATGCTATGGCATTTGAAGGCTCTGTCGAGTTGCATTCTACTACTTCCAAGGCATTGGTCACAATCGGATCTTATCTTCCAGAGGTTAGTGCTGCATGTTTTCTGAACTTTGGTGTACTCCTGTTACTGCTGCATTTTTCCAGGCTTGGTTGCTGGTCTTGTTTTGTTTCTATCTTGCTGCTAGATTTTATATTCTTTGCTGACATTCTCTTTTATGATTAATATTATTGTTTTTAAGATGGTATCATCACACTTTGCTTCAAGAATATCATGGTTAAAGCACTTATTAAGTCATGTGGACATGGATACCCGTGAATCTGTGGCACGTTTGCTTGGAATTGCTTCCTCTTCTCTTCCGGTTACTGCATCATCTGACCTTATACGTGAACTGGTCTCCTTGTTCAGTGGAACAAACAAAAGGTTTGTGGGTATACTGTGTATGATAAGTCAGATATCTGGAATAATTACTTGTGTTTTGATGTTTTCTTTTATTTTACAACTAAATTAAATATTCTTCAGGTTTGAAGTGCAACATGGAGCACTATGTGCTACAGGATTTGTCACTGCTGATTGTGTTTCTAGATCACCTTCTGTAAGTTTTATAATATAAAAATTGACTTATGACTTTTGGATTTTTTTTTTTTTTTTAAATTAGGCAGCATACTCATAATGTTCATGCAAGTTCTTCACCAATTCATTGGTGCTATGAGCTACACTATAGTGTGACATGCTGACCCGGAAAATTATATGCATGGTCTCTGAGGTGGCTGTTGCATGCATTCCTTGTAATTCTGGTTTTAGCGTGGTTATTTTGAGGTTGGAGCCAAATCACTGTTTGAAGTTTTTAGGCTTGAATCCCTCGTAATTTCATTTATCCTGTTTCCTTAATCAAAGTTTGTCTAAAGGTTAATAACCTGGCAAATAATGCAGTTTGTTAAATCAGTATAACTATGTAGAGGCAAAAGGAGCATAATCTTATCTCTACGGGAACCAAATATTTGTTTTCTTTTTCCATTTTCCTTTTAGTGCTGCTGCTTTCAAAATTTTTGCTTTTCTTCCAAAATTGTGTGTTCAATTTATTACATTAAATTATTTTAGTTTGGTCACTTTTTGAGATTCATGCATATTTGACATTCATCATTAAACAGATCCTAGAGGAACTATTGCAAAATACACTTAAATGCCTTGTTGACGTTGTTAATTCTGAGAGTGCAACATTGGCCTCAATTTCTATGCAAGCACTGGGTCACATTGGGCTCTCTGGATCATTACCTTCACTTGTCTGTGATTCTAGTTCAGGTGAAGTTAACCTATACTGATTTTATACTGCTATGTTTGTTCAAAATGCTTTATGACCTTGCTAATAAAATTGAAACTGCAGTTAGCATTCTGGAGCTTTTGAATGAAAAGTTGAGCAAGCTACTCTCTGGGGACGACAATAAGGCAGTGCAGAAAATTGTTATCTCCATCGGGCATATGTGTGTGAAAGAAACTTCTGCTTCTAACATGAAAATTGCGCTTGATTTGATTTTTAGTCTTTGCCGATCAAAGGTTGGTATAGAATGCTAGTAGTTTTGTTACAATATACAAGTAGTTTCTTTTAGCAGATTGCTTGTATCGTTAAAACAAATCTTTGGGAGAGTTATATCTGGTTTTAGTTGTGCATGTAATTAGGAAACGCACTCAGTTTAGTGATTTTTTATAATTATTATTTGTACAGGTTGAGGATATTTTATTTGCTGCTGGAGAAGCTCTATCATTTATCTGGGGTGGTGTTCCTGTAACTGCTGATGTGATTCTCAAGACCAACTATACTTCACTTTCCATGACTTCAAATTTTCTTATGGGTGATATGAAGTTATCTTTGTCCAAATATAGTTCTGATGAGAAAAATGTGGTCAGTGAAGATTGCCATATTGTGGTTAGAGATACTATCAGTAAAAAATTATTTGATGCTCTTTTGTATAGTAGTAGAAAAGAAGAGCGTTGTGCTGGAACTGTCTGGCTTCTATCACTGACAATGTATTGTGGTGATCATCCTACCATCCAACAAATGCTTCCAGAAATTCAGGTTAGCCACAACTTCAGAAATCACCATCTTCTTTATTTAATATTATTTACTAGAAAGGGAAAATAGAAGAAACACTTTTTGGTTTCTAATAGCAACCTGATTGACACTTCAGGAACGATGTGTTATGATTTTAGAGATTTCATTGTTATTATTTTGTTATAACTTAATACAATTTTCCTCTTTCTGGTTACCCTAGATTCATGATGTGTGAGGAACTATTTAATTCTAGCCATGAGGAAACTCTTCGTGGTAGCCACAAAGTCACATTGACAACTCTGAAAAATACTAATCATGCTTTCTTTTCTGTGCATGAACCCTCTTAATCTTTTTTCTATCTTTCCCAGAGAGCTGGATTCAGTGGGAGTTATGTACCTGGAATACTACTTTGATTAATAGTTTTATAATTTTTCCTTTTCTTTTTCTATTATAAGTAAAGTTTTGTTTCAAGTACAAAGAATGCAGAGCAACTCAAGCAGGATAGAAAAATTCTAGAGATTTGCACTAGCTGAAACCGTCTACATCTTGAATATAGCAATATGAAGGAAATGAGAAATGAGACTTTTGAAAACAATAGTGTTGTCCTTCATATGTCAACCTCTATCTATTCATAGGTTTGAGTACTTCTCTCCATGAACACCACATCAAACATAATAATACTTCAATCTTCATATGTTTTCTTTCCACCACTTTTTTCAAACATAGGACAAAATGGCTACTGTATCTGGCATTACTTGACCAATCCAAAAGAAAGATTCAGCTACCTACCTGCCAAGCAAAAACAAAAAGGGCGGTCTGCTACGTCAGCTTTATTCTTACACATACAATCCCAATGAAATTACATGCTTTAAGATGATTTTTCCTAGTGAATATTATGTCAAGCTTTCAAGCAAAATGAGTAACTGTCTGGCTTCTTGATCTCAAGTTGCATCTCAAAATGATGAATAAATTGATCTATATTTGTTAAGGATGAATATGTGAAGGCAAACATGCTAGCTAAAGTCTAGCATAGAAATTGAGTCAAAGGCATAGTCTTGCTGTGGTTTTCAAGCTAACCAAATCCACTGCCTATCTTTTTTTGCTGTCTACTTCTTAAAATGATCATTGTTATCTCCTGGTAAAAGACATATGATCAGAGGTGAATATATCATCATTAGAACGTCGGATTGTTCCTTCCTTGGGTTGACTTTTTCATGTGCCAATTTATTAGTGTTAAAATTTCGTTCATTGAGAGACCATAGTCAGGAAAGAATCTGTCTATCATATCGGATATTTCATGCAGGCTTGTATTTTGTGGAGGTTCCTCTTTAGTAATTGAATTGCCCCCCCCTTCTTGACTGGTTATTCTAGTTTAGTGTCTTCATGTTAAGCATCTGCCTAATTTCAATTAATAATGGGTTGGATGCTTAACACGGTATCAGGGTTCAGGTTTTGTCGTGTTGCTTTTCTTGCCTAATCTTGTATAAGGTTGTCTATGTGTAAGCCCTTGTTGAGCTACATGTGATGTGAGCGGGAGTACTAACTGGTGTCAGTCATAGGTTTCCTGTGTTCTTATATTCAAGTTAGGTCCCTCCACCTATTGCTAGCTGGTTTTAGGTTGGATGCTTAACATTTCATAATTAGTTTTGGGTGTTGCTTTGAAAAGTTTTCAATTGAATGCAGGAGGCGTTTTCGTTCCTACTAGGTGAGCAGAATGAGCTTACGCAGGAGCTTGCATCCCAAGGCATGAGCATTGTTTATGACCTTGGTGACACATCAATGAAGAAAAACCTGGTTGACGCACTTGTCACCACTTTGACTGGTTCAGGAAAGAGGAAAAGAGCGATCAAGGTAAAGTTACGATGTCATATTTTGGCTTAGAAAGAAGGCTATACTGATGCATGATTTTAGTGTCAGCACTATCGTCATATAAATGCTAGGGTTTTGTAGTTTAGGGGATGAGTTATCGAATTTGTAATCAAACTATTTAACATTGGCGCCAGAGATCATAAGCTACTAATTGCATCTTATTGTGCTAATCTGTCTACTCAGCCTAAAGCTTAGAAACCATAGATAAGATTAAAAATCAATGTTTAGCAAACATCATTACCTAAATTAGATAGAAACAGATTAGAAAAGCTTTTGTTAAATCCTTAATTTTATTCTTTATTCTTCTTTCCCTGGATTTTTATTTTTGATTTATGCTCCTTGTTTATGGGTGTAAATTCCTTTTCAGTTGGTAGAAGACTCGGAAGTATTTCAAGAAGGGACAATTGGTGAAGGTCTTAGTGGGGGGAAACTGAGCACTTACAAGGAGCTCTGCAATCTCGCAAATGAGATGGGACAACCAGATTTAATTTATAAATTTATGGATTTGGCTAATTATCAAGCCTCACTAAATTCCAAGAGAGGTGCTGCTTTTGGATTTTCTAAGATAGCCAAGCAAGCAGGTGATGCTCTTCAACCACACTTAAGATTATTGATTCCAAGGCTCGTTCGCTACCAATATGATCCTGATAAAAATGTGCAGGTAAGAGTCCTTGAGACCAGAACAGTTCTTCATTGCTTCAACTTGCCTTTATTCTTAAGTTGTTTAGCTAACACCAATGCTCTATAAATGTTTTCCTTCAAATTTGGCGAATTCTTGGAATTACCTGCTTTTACCGACTGCCAAATTTTCTTACATTCTTTGTTCAGTACTCCTGAGTAATTGTGACATTTGCAGGATGCTATGGCACATATATGGAAATCACTAGTGGCTGACCCCAAGAGTTAATTGTGACATTTGCAGGATGCTATGGCACATATATGGAAATCACTAGTGGCTGACCCCAAGAGGACCATTGATGAAAACCTGGACTATATCTTCGATGATCTTCTAGTACAATGTGGATCTAGGCTTTGGCGTTCTCGTGAGGCAGCTTGTCTTGCCCTTGCAGATATTATCCAAGGTCGAAAATTTGATCAGGTGATGAGCTTGCTGTTAGTTTATATTGCCTTCACAAGTGATTTGTATCTTAACCAGTAGAATCCTTTGACCAAATTCTCACACTAGTTTAAAAATTGAAGTGTTCCAAAATTGTTTGACCTTGGCATATAAATTAAAGCATAAGATTTTATTAGCGTCTCGTTCCTTTTCTGGTCTTGTACTTGTTTTCCGTAAGTTTGTCATCATATTTAAATCAAATACTTAATCATAAATATTATTGCCAACATTTCTGTGGACTGTGGTGTAAATTTTTGGTATAAAGTCTTTAGTGTTATCATCAACTGAATTGATTACTTAGAGGGAGAGAGGGAAATGAAGGATGTTTAGAACTTAATAAATTATTTACAATCTTCTGTCTAAACTCTGTAGGTGCTCATGAGTTGTTAAAGATTTTTTGTCTAAATGAATCCTAGTTAACAAATGACATGTCATAATCATCGATTTAGTAACCTGGAATTCCCCGTAATATTTTCTTAGCATGGGTTGTAGTTTTACTGCTTGGTTCTCAAAAAAACCAAGCTGTGTGGTATTTCCTAATTTTGCACATATTGTTTATTAGCATGGTACAATTGCTTTAAATACCTCTGAAGCTTCATATTCCTACCACATTAACCCCAATGATACCATTCAAAGTGAAAGATATATTTCTTATGCATTTTCAGCATGATGCAACTTTGATGCAATATTGAGATTTCCCAGTCAATTTTTATGGTATTCTGTTATGATTTGATGTCTAACAATTTCTGTTCTGTAAAATCCATCGACATATTTGTGAGTAGGTTGGGAGGCATTTGAAGAAAATCTGGCTTGTTGCGTTTCGTGCCATGGATGACATCAAGGAGACAGTGCGTAATGCTGGTGACAAACTATGTCGTGCTATAACATCACTAACAATAAGGCTTTGTGATGTATCTCTTACTGAAGCATCAGATGCAAGCCAATCGATGGATATTGTTCTTCCCTTTCTGCTTGCAGAAGGCATATTGAGTAAAGTTGACAGTATACGGAAGGCATCAATTGGAGTTGTTATGAAGCTTGCCAAGGTTTGCAATATTTTGAGATTATTTTGCCTTGATGAGTACAGCACAGATCAAGTCATAATTTTGTCATTTTGTCTCCCAGTTTTTAGTTTTGCTGTGAACTGGCTTTACTAATTCTGTGAGTGCTTAATCTGCCTTAGTTTAAAAAAAAAAAAAAAAAAAAAAATTTGACACACCAAAATTTGTCCCTCAGGAAAGTAGATGAGTATTGGTGGTTGTTTTTACTGTTTCCCCATCAATAAAGAACTACTTGCAAAAGTTAATCATGCTCCTCAAAGGCTCAAACAGTGTTTTCAGCACTATGACATACAATTTCCATAACTTAATAAAACAGAACATATCTTTAGTATAAGTGATGTCCTCCTTTATAACTTTCATCATTGGTCATCCTCTCCTTCCATTGACATTTGTATTCACTCTTAAATTAATGTGGGCGATTGCCACCTCTTTGCACCATGTTCATTACTTGACCTTATTTAAGTTTAATGTCTTTGTTTTATTCTTTTACTTAATTTACCATTTAGTGAATTGGGTTTTATTTACAGGGTGCAGGCATTGCACTTCGCCCACATTTATCTGATTTAGTTTGTTGCATGCTGGAAAGCTTATCAAGCCTAGAAGACCAAGGACTCAATTATGTTGAGGTTTGAAGGAAGTTCATTATTTCAAACTATTCCGTGCACTATGTTCTTT
Source organism: Gossypium sturtianum (assembly GCA_025698515.1). Taxonomy (NCBI): domain Eukaryota; kingdom Viridiplantae; phylum Streptophyta; class Magnoliopsida; order Malvales; family Malvaceae; genus Gossypium; species Gossypium sturtianum. Next base: position 92,479,259 of record CM046951.1, on the reverse strand, counting down.
TAATATTTATTTGTATTCCCTTTTCATTCTTCTAGTTGCATGCTGCAAATGTTGGAATTCAAACAGAGAAGCTAGAAAATCTGCGACTTTCAATTGCAAAAGGATCTCCAATGTGGGAGACTCTTGACTTGTGCATAAATGTTGTAGATAGCAAATCATTGGAGCTGTTGGTTCCACGTCTTGCTAACTTGGTTCGATCTGGAGTTGGCCTCAATACTAGGTTGGTACAAATTGCAATTCTAAATTTAATGTTAATCACATGAACTGAAATCTCAATACACTTTCAAAGAACTTTTTCTTGCCCTTTTCGGCATATTTTAGTCGAAAAAGTCCTGTCTGGTTGATAGTTGAATGTGCAGATTTTAGTATTACAAAAACCACTTGTCTCTCTTTTAAAGAACTATTTAAAGGTTAAATGTGTATTAAAACAATGAGGTTTGGTGTTCTGGTAGAAACCTCGTTAATTTATAAAGTTTCGTCAACATGTCCTGCTATTGGGTCCACAATAAGAAGTCTAAGAAGAGTGACATGGTTGCTGTTCTTTGTAACCTATTGGCTACTCTAAAGAACCAAATCAGTGCAATTGCAATTATTGGCAAGGCTTCTACTTCGTACCAGCAATGTCCAAACTTTCATTCCGGAATTCCTGTATTTTTATTTGAAAATTTGGGGCTGTTTGCACTTTTATAGAAAATTTTAAGGTTGCATTCTAAGTTTAATGTTTCATCCCTTATTGTTTTAACAATATAGTTTTAGTATCATCGCATGAGTATCATATGAGGTATGACATGGACCGAACTGCCTTTGTTTCATAAAATTATCATATTTTATTGCTCATTTACAAGTACGTCTTACATTGTGAGAACATTCTTTCATTCACCTGAGCGTGCAACTTGTAGCTTCCAAATATTAATATGTATTTTGCTTTTTTTTTCTATTGACATTTTTATTTATGATGCTTTATTCCTGTATCAGGTAGCTTATTATTATTATTATTATCCTTAAAATTTGAGATGACGCTGAATTGGATTTCCATTTTGAAACATTGGTTCCCAAACTAGCCAGTCTCATGATTCACTGGCATAACTACCAGAGTTACCATTTCTATTTTACCCTTGCAAAGTAATCAATATAATCATTTGCTTAGAGATTTAAATAAAAGGTGATGTGATGAATAGTGCAATCCGCGTGCTACATCTGTTAAGACTTTTAAGATAGTTATTCTCGTGGTCTCATTTTCCTTGTCAATCCCTATGTATTATATCTGTCAGGAAGTGTCAGTCCATCTAAAACAGTTATTTTTACTTTGATTAGCTTTATCCATTAGATGATGTCATTTAAACAAAGTCGTCAAAAAACAAAAAAAGGTATTTCTTTTATTTACAACTTGCCTGAATGAAAGAATGCTCCTTACAGTTCTATGTAATATAATGCTTATGAGCTGAAATAATTTTAGTTGGTGATATAAATACATAATAATGAGAAATGCGTCTCTAAACTAAAAGATTTATGTTTTCTGGATAGCACAAGTGATTGCTGAAAGCTCTTTCTTGCTAAAAACAAGCGCAAATGATATTAATGATGGTGTCTATAATTCTGATTCTTTATTCTCTTAATGTCTTTCATAGGGTTGGTGTTGCCACCTTTATCAACTTATTAGTTCAGAAAGTTGTTGTGGGTATCAGACCCTATAGCAACATGCTATTGAGGTCATTGTTTCCTGTTGTAAAGGAGGAGAAAAGTACCGCAGCAAAACGTGCATTTGCAGGTGCTTTGGCAATTGTTTTGAAGCATTCAACTCCTTCTCAAGCCCAGAAATTGATCGAAGACACTGCTGCTTTGCACACTGGTGACAGAAATGCTCAAATATCATGTGTATATTTGTTGAAAAGCTATTCATCCATTGCTTCAGATGTTTTAAGTGGATATAATACAGTGATCATCCCGGTGATTTTTACTTCAAGGTGTGGGTACATTTTCATCTAAGCTGTTTTTCATCAGTTATGTCCCTTATTCATCCAATAGAATGGTTATTTAGTCCAGGACCTTATACACAATAAATGTCTTTTGTAAATGGCAATTGGGTGCTACATATTACTCACTGCCAGTGCCAAACACAAATCAAACCAAAACAACAGCCCCACCCCCTAAAAAAAACAGCTGAAATTTAGCACTTTTGGCAATATCTGAAAGTAAAATTGTAGTTGTAGGTAAGAACAAGATAACCTTAAAGAGTAAATAAATAACAGCCTCTTGGTTTAGAAACATAAAAACTTGATAATTATAGCCCTCACTATCCACAAATTTATTGCAATATGGAATTTAAGATTTTCCAATTACTAGATATTGAAGTTTTGCATCTAATAATCTTTATTATGCACTCCTGCCTATAGATTTGCAGTAATATGCAATTGTTTCGTGTAATTCTTTGAATTGGTTTTCTTTTCCTTGTTTCCCTCATTCAAATTTAAGGTATCTTTAGTAGCCAGTATAGGTACACAAGAGTTAATGTATATGGACAATGTTTATGCGCTGTCATTCTCAAGCATTATGAGAACAGCTCTTCTAAATGGAAACTGCTGATTCTTAAATTCCTTTGTTAATTCTTCTGCAGATTTGAGGATGACAAACATGTTTCTGGCCTTTTTGAGGAGCTCTGGGAAGAAAGCACAAGTGGCGACCGAATAACACTACAGTTGTATATGGGGGAAATCGTCTCCCTTATTTGTGACAGCATTGCATCATCTTCATGGGCAAGTAAACGAAAAGTAAGTTCTCCTTCTTTCTAGTCCTATTTTGTCTAACTTTGCTTCTTTTAGTGCTGATCAAAGATGCTTTTTTGTATTTTGCACCTGCAGTCAGCTAAGGCAATCTGCAAGCTTAGTGAGGTTCTGGGTGATTCCTTGTCCTCTTATCATGTTCTTCTAACATCTCTTATGAAGGAAATTCCTGGTCGTTTATGGGAGGTTGGAATACTTAAACTCTATTATTATGTGAAATGTGTTAGGATCACTTGTAGAACTTGCTGTTGTAATTTTAGTTTACATCTCAACAATTTTCAATTTTCAATATAACAGGGGAAGGAAACATTATTAGATGCAATCAGTGCTCTTTCTGTGTCCAACCATAAAGCAATTTCCATGGAAGATCCTGCTCTTCCTGGTACCATTTTGAGTCTGGTGTCTTCAGCGTGCACAAAGAAAGTCAAGAAATATCGTGAAGCTGCTTTTTCTTGTCTTGAACAGGTAAACATCTGTTAATGAATATTTATGATTTCATTATTTCATTTTCAACCTATTCAAAACTTTGTTTGAATGCTTTTTCTTCTATTATTTATTTTTAAAATGTTTTGTTTAATGCTAGCTGTAGTACCACCTCTCATTCTATCCTTGCACCTTTTTTTTAAAATGCACCTAAATTTTTTAGGGGATCACTGTCAAAACTGGAGGGCTGAACTTATGACCTTTTTTTTCTCCACTTTTATATTACCTGCTCATCTGAAGGATGGATTGTGTTCTTTGTTGGAATGGTTTAGCCCATTACTGTGTTAGTTTTGTGTTATATGAATGAATTATTAGGTAAAACCAATATTTCCATGTTTTGCCCAAGACTTTGTTCTTCACTTTCTTTGAATAGTAGTTGAAAAACAAAAGTAAAAAGAAAATAGTGTCTCTTCCTGGCATTTTTTTGGTGACAGGCAGTGACTTGTTTGTAATAAATAAATAACCCTTAAGCAAGTTGTGTAGGGAAAAAGGATAAATGTAAATGATCCAGACTGGTTTGGGAGCAATGTGGAGTTGTAGTGTGCTTCTAATGTAAGTTTTATATGAACATCTAGTAATTCTGAAATTATAATGTTTTGCCGGTGGAAAGATCCATAGGAATATTATTTCTCATAGGAAAAACTCTGTTGTTGAGAGTGGTTTTTTCCATGATTATTAATTCTTAGGATATCTTCTAATTGATCTTTTTCATTGGTGAGAAATACCTATACATAACTCCAAGCATTTCTTCTGATCTATGGTGATTGTTTTCCTTTCTAATATTTACTTGATATCTGACGTTGCTTGCATCTCATTCAGTTTGTTTCTGGTTATTCCAATGATGATATCTAAAATTAGTTCTTTGAACATATGCTTAGGTTATAAAATCCTTTGGCAATCCGGAGTTCTTTTGTCTTGTTTTTCCTATGCTATTTGATATGTGTAACTTGACTTCTCCCAATAAAACCGGACGAGCTCCTTTGGCAAGTGACACCACTAAAGCAGGTTTCTTCAAATTCTTACTTTTACTTTGTTTGCTAGATTATATATGTATGCAAGTTCTAAAGATTTGTGGAACCACGTGAGTTGAGCTTGCAGCTCTTTTAATTCTTATTCATTATAATTTTATGCAATTTTTGCTGCAAGAAATGTTACTCTACTCTTACTGATGAAAACCAGTTGATTTACCCTTCAATTGTTGGTTAGACATTTAATATCGTCAAATACCTGTTTGTTCTTTCTTTTTCAATTTTCTTGCTTCAGCAGGACTCATTTTTTCTTTCTATCCTGAATGTTCCTCAAGAGGGTGTCCTATTAAAAATTTTGGCTTAAGAAAAACAAAGAATAGAAGTAGTTCTGCATTGCATGTATAAAATACCATCAAATCATATACAGATTTTGCTAAGCAATTTTTTTTTCTTTTAACTTATAGAGAGTTCTGGGTTTTCTCATCTTGATATCCATTTTTGGAGCAAATGGTGGAACCTTTACCTTTCAGATATTTCTGCTTGAGCTTGAGTCTAAAGGGAATGCATTGTGTGGGTTCCCTTTGAAGTGCACATCAGGCATAGCACTTTTGCTCAAGTGTTAATTAGCATTACTTAAAAGTAGAATGCTTCTGGTGATGAACTGACCCCTAAGAAGTGATGAAAAAACTGAGCTGTATTGGCCGGTTGGACTGGTCCAATAAGGAACTGGCAGGCTTTTGGTCAAGTATGGTTTATGAAACCTGTAATATGTTGAACTGATAATGATTTCTGTTGGATGAATCTGGTTATATATATATTTTAATTCGTTATTAAAATTTTGTTTATAATGGATGAGATTTTAATTTTAGACTTTTAATGTAACACCAATCCATTAAGTAAAATATATTTTTTTTTTCAGGTTTATAACTATATTGTTAAGTTGAAAGTTGCTTACATTCATGTTTCTCCCGCTTAAATGAGTTGGACCAATTGTTAAAAGCAAAACTAAGTAAAGGCTTTCTACTTATTTGCAGAATCTGATGATGCTGAAGATGTTTCTATTCCAGTTGACAAACTGATGAACTGCATTACGTCTTGCATCCGGGTTGCATCAGTAACTGACCTTGTTGAAAACAAAAAGAAGTTGATGGATGTATTCTCTATTTCCCTTTCACCTGGTTTCCAGTGGACCGGTATCTTCTTCTCTCAAAATTTGTTGTGTGTTAGTTTCGCAGAATCTTTACTTCTACTGATTTGAGCTATTATGAGCAGTCAAAATGTCGGCCTTTTTCTCCGTAAAAGAACTTTGCTCAAGGCTCCAATCCAGTTTGAATGACTTTCAAGGCACCTCTTTACATGCTCACACGACTGCTTTGATTCATGAGGTACTGATAACCAAGAGTCAATTTCATTTTTTTATCTAATTTAAGTAGTTGTCCTCTAACTTTTGACTCTTTTTTTCAGTTGTTCTCTTCTGTGTCACCTAAACTAGTGGAGTGTATAAGCACAATAAAAATTTCTCAGGTATATAATCTTTGCTTTTCTCGTTTTGCATCCTTATGATTACTATTCTTCTAAAAAGTTCATCCTAGGAGCAGCCTCGTAGGTTTCTCATCTTTTGTCAACTTTATGCAACTTACGTTAGGTCCTGGCTAATATCATTGACGACATTTTTATGATGTTGAATAAGTTCTCCGTCAAAAGGATTCTGTTTTGTTGATAGAATACTCGATTATTTAATTGTTGAAAATTTTAAATTTGCTTCTTTTACGAAAACTGAGTAAAAGGAAAGTGCCTCTCGAAGCCATATTTTCTAATATGGATTCATATTATTTTTCACTTTAATTTGATTGTTTTCTTTTGAGAATGCTCTTGGAATCATTTCCTTCACAAAATTACCTGGATTGATTTGCATACTCTCTTAGGAGCTCGTCCTTTTATATGAATTATTATACTTTATGTTATGCAAATTCTTCTTTTTTCTTTATATATCCATGTTTGACCCAAGCATGGGGTATGATCTTTCAAATATATATATTTAAAAAATTTAGTATACGGATATATGACACTCACCTCGAGACTGAGTAGCAGAGATTATATAATACAATATTGTTTCTCATTGATACCATGTATTGTGGTATACTAGGTTCACATTGCTGCCTCGGAGTGCCTCCTAGAAATCGCCCAGTTGGGCAGATATATTTCAGCAACAAATTGGAGAGATATTGGACTGGAGGGTGAAGTTGTGCAGCTAATTGAGAAGGAAAAGAACGAGCAGGCAAGATCTACGTTGAAAAAATGCATCGACAACCTCCAAAATTTCGAGCGAGCAAATGCTGAATCAAACTGAATATGGGAATGGAAGTGGAACTGTCCAAGAATGTCATCAATAGGATGTTACGGGGTCATGCCCAGAAGTGACTGTAATTCTATAATGTAGTCCAACAAAAGAATCTACAAAAACAAAAATTCTAACGGAAAATTTACTCGCTTCATACTGGAAACTAGAAAATTACAAAAAATTAAAAATAAATTAATATAATATCATTTTAACATAATTTTTTATGTTAATATTTATAATTTGTTAAATGATTAATATATTTCATTATTAAATAGTAAGAGAAATTCTCTGTTCAAGGTCTGATTGGGGTGAGTTGGATATATTGAGTCAAGTGGGTATCGGGGTCTATAACATTTATTTTTTTTCATTTTGAAAACATTAAAATATCAAAGTATTCTTCACGAGTCATGAGCTCTAGCATAGAGAGTAATTTATTATATTAGAATTCTTTTAATATTTCAAATATAGACATATAGCCCTTTTATTTCTGGGTGAATGTGTAATCTGATTTCCTAGTTACATCGCAACAGTTGGTTATGTTATTGTTGACGGGAGGTTGAATTTTTTGGGAGAAGTTTTGTCTATTCAAGTTGATATTGTTCTTTAGTCAATTTTGTTGAGAACTCAAGTTTGAGGTGAGGTTCACGTAGTAAGAATGTCTCACTAGATCGAGCCATGTGTAATATATAAGCCACCTTATAAGGGGATGTGCACGTTTTGCAGTTGGTAAGGTTTGAATTTCTAACCTATAAGTCATTATAAGGGATCACTTGTTGTTGAGGTGAGGTAGAGCTCTTCACATGGTTGATATTGTTATTGGGTCTTATTTAGGGTTTTTCTTAGTCTCCTTCGGATGAAGATTTTAAAATATCTTCCTATAATATGTAGGTAAGTAACGTAAGTAGACAGTTAAGAGACAATTGTTAAGAACATAAATATATAAAAATTAATATCCAAAATTAATATAGTTAAAAATAGGTTGTTTTATTGATTAATAACAAAAGTGAGGTACACTAATTGTCCATCAACATTGATACTTGATTGTAAGACTTCAAAATTTTCGAAATGAAACTATTAAAATTATTTTAAATTGTTTTTTTTTTTTTTAAGATGTGGTAAGTCACATGCGTCACCACTTGATTGCAACACATGTTAATTCTTTTTCTTTTATAGTTTATTGGTTTTCTTATTACTCTTTTTTTTTTTCTTTTTCGTTTTGTAAATAAATACAGAAAGTAATAATAGTTTATGCAATTTAAGTATTTTCAAAATTTATAATTAATTTTTAAAATATATTCATTTAGATTAATTTTATAAATTCATTTTCATTTTTTCTTTTTATAAATAAAATATTTTTTAAAAATAATTCTTATGAAATATAAGATTTTAAATTTTAATTAAAATATAAATTTTATAATTATAATTATATAAAATGTTAAAGGGAAAACTAGAAATTAATTTTTTATAAAATAATACAATTAAATAATGTTATAATCAAATATAAATTCAAATTTATTCTATTTATAATATAAATTATTATTTATTTCTATTTCTATTTATTTATGGAAAAGTAAAGGAATAGTGTAAAAATAAGAAAAAGGAAAGATTAAAAATATGAGTATGAGATGGTGATTAAAATTTTTGTCAAACGGATGGATCAAGCCGTATGACCTTCATTCTTACTTTAATTTAACAAAAAATCAATCATATTTTTTTCATTATCAAAATTGTTAAATATCAAGCTTTTAAAAAATTGAAAAAAATTATACGGAATGATAATAAACCAAATCTTTACAACATCCATTATTTTAGATTATGTGGTATAAGATTTGAGGTTTGGAATTACATGGTGTAGTTAACCCTAAAGTCTACAAAGTATAAATAGGTTTCAAATTAGTTGGGCCAATTAGCATAAAAGCCTATTAGACCCAGCCCCAGTTTTTCGCCCTACTGAACATGAATTACTGCTACATACGGTAAGCGAGCGACCGAGAGAGCGAAAGCAAAAGCCGACTCTGAAACCCCAACTCACTGTTCCCCCTTTCAAATCCAGGATTTCCATTCCCACATCAATACTTTCAAATTTAAGTTATTCCTTTTATATCTGTATGAATCTGGCAGTGGCCAAGATGACGAAGAAGAAGCAAGAGCCGGGGAATCAGATGGACGCCGCCAATGACCACCGCTTCAACATTAAGAACATTATGAAAGATATCCAGTTTCTTGGTATTTGCTCCCCTCTTTCTTTGTTTTTTAAAATTTTGTTTTTATTTTTTGTAATTCATGTTTTTGTCATCCAAGCAACCTCAATTGGATTAGAAAGTAGTTAAATGGTCATATAAACAATGCCGGTTAAGATTTAGGGTGTTGCCTTTGTTTACGGTTGGGTGATATTAGTATTAAATTTGGTTGTTTTGGTGAGTGTTGTTGTAATTTCTCTAATTTGTTTGAACTGGGTAGATTTTGTTTTTGATTGATCTGCCTTGAATTACATGCTTTTGTCGAAATCTTTCAAATGTGTTGGTTCCAGCAAGAACAATGAAAATTCCATTCTTGCTGCTTATAATTTGCTGCAACGAAGGTGAAATATAGATTTTTAGGACTTAAAGCTTACTTGGGCTTGATAATAATGCTGTAAATAATTTTTACGCTTCTATGTATCTGGCTTTTGTTCGAGAGTTTTAGGGTGTGGACTGATATGCCTCAAAATTTGATGAAAAGCTTTGACTTCTTGGAGATTTTTTGAAATAGTTCGAATGTTTAGATTTTGGAATGCTTACTGGGAATTATATTGATCTCAAAACATATATGTCTTGACTTACTTTGAGAATAGATCAAACATGCTTAGCTTTATGCTATGTCATCTGGAATTGGAGTAAGTGTGAGATACATTTTTCATATGTTTAAAAGATTATACTTTCATACTCCATATCCAAATATATGTCAAGACACTGATGTTTTAGAGAAAATGGGGAGTCTGGGTAACATAGGCTCCAATATGTGATATGATTGAAGCTTTGTTTCGAAATTTTCACCCCTTCCAATTATGGATTGTAATTCTCTATGTAGTTATATTGTGGTTTTGATGACTTCTGTTTTTTACATTTTAGGATCGTCCCACATGACATGGAAGGAGAGGAAAGAGATGGAGAATAGGAAGGTGGTTTCTTTGGGTGGAAAGGTAAGGACTTTCGTCTTCAGAAATATAAAACTGTGAAAACTGCAGAGTGATTGCTATTTTAAATTATTTTTAACATTAGCTTTTACTTTCCTGAAAGCAGCCCCCTAAGAGGCAGAGATTACCTCTGAGTGTTGCTAAGGCGGTCATGAAGAATCAAAAGAAAAGAGAAGAGAAAATGCTTCAAGAGGTGTTTTACGTTCATTGCCTTTTGGCCATAATCTATGTTATCCGGGCTCGGAATGTACTCAATTTTTTAAAAGTTTTCTCATATATTTGGAAGGTCATTCTCATACTTATGTATGCATGTTTAGCATACAGGTCTGAGCATGATTACCTAAGAAAACATAAGAGTCCTGGAAGTATTTCTTGATGCTTTAAGCTGATACAAAACCTTTTGTGGATCATTACTCTTTTCGTTTTTGAACTTCAGAATATGATTCTTGGTCGATTTAGAGGAAAGCTTGGTGGTGGTAGTGGCACTAAAGGATCCACAGACAAGCGGAGGCCTGAGGACAGGGTTTTGAAGTCAAGTGAAGGTCATTTTAAAAATGGTGTACTCGATGTGAAGCATTTGTTTCACAAGTCTCCTGCTAAAGACAATGACTTTGATGGTCACCCTGTTAATAAAGGGAAAAAGAAAAAGGGAAGTGGTAAAAAGAACGGAGGGAAGAAGAAAGGTGGTGGTCGTGGTGGCAAGAAGCGCCATTGAATGAAACGTGTAAACTAGTAAAGGTACAAGCTGTTCGTCAATGCCAGTTTTGGATCTTAAAAGCTGATAAAAATAGCCCTTATATCATATAGTTGGTGTATGATCTTCTTCTGTTATTGTGTACTAAGGTCATTTCAGTGTCAAAGCCGACAAGTATGCAGAGAGAAGATTGAGAACTGTAGGAAGATGCAGTATTTTATTGATTTTGATGGGGGAGATGGATAGTTTTTGTGATTTTGTTTGCATAATTTGTTCATTCTCCCCCATATTTATTTTCATCATATTGTTTGTAGAAGCATTTACAGGCAAAGAAAATGCCCTACTTTTGCAAATGGATTTTTCAGCCTTCAAAACTTCGCAATGGTAGGCTCTCGTGGTTTCAAGGATTTTAATGAAATGATTATAGAGAATTATTATCATTCAAATGAACAATACGTGTTTTTTTTAAAGCTAAATAATATCATATTTTGAAAATTGATGAAGGTAAAAGAATTAATTTTGAAATAATTTTTGAATTATTGATGCCTACAGATTAAAATGAAAAAAAAAAATGTCACGTTGCTGAAAAAGTATGAAAATTATTAAAGAATTGAACTTTCAATGGTCAAATTATTTTTTAATTGTTCGAATTTAGTTGCAGTAGTAACAATTACTAGTGTTATTTATTAAAATTCAAAATTTTGATTATGGCTAAACATATTAAATTTAGAAGATACATTTTTATACAAATAGAAAAATAAAACTATTCATACATCACATAATAGTAATTGAAAGGAGCTATGTATGCTAAGCAATTTTTAGTAAATCATTTAAAGAGGAAGCCAAACCATAATAGTAACGGATTTAACAACAATTCATAAATAAATTCTCAGTTTTCAGTTTCCTACAATGTATTTTGAACATATATTAGACTTTTTTGTGTTTTTTCTTTGGTAGAAAGGAAAATATGCGAATCCTAGATACAAGAAAAAAAAAAACTAATTATTACTTGATTCCACAAGAATACTCGAACGGATATCTTCTTCTAGTAAAGCCTTGATCTCGGACGACGGTTCTTCAAGTACCATTAAATAATCAATATCATTACTAATCATCTTGACTAGGCGATCCGTCACTTTATTATTTGTGTATTAATACAATAATTAGAAATAATTAATATTTTATTAGCAATATTTCATCAATCTTTTAATTGTATTTGTTACTATCAATATGTTAAAAATATACTTATAACAATCTCTTTCCTAAATTAAATTATTTAATAAAATAAATAATATGCATAATCATTGCGCGTTTCATAGATTATTTGCATTAAAGATATAAATTTTCATCCAACATATTTTTTATAGAGTTGATAAAAATAATTTATATATTAAAGGAGTAAATAATTAAAATATAATGAGTTTAAATCACTACTTTAACCCTATTAACTCTCTTGGATAAAAAAGGAGGTCAAAATATATTATATATAGATATAGATTAAATAAACAAATAATTAATCATAATAAATTTTAAAATTTATAAATAAATTAGTTAACTTTGTCTACAAAACAAAATACTTAAATTGCACTTATTAAGTTCTAATATCTAAATTATTTCTATTGCCTTTTTATTCTACCTAAAATGCCTTTATTATTTTTTTATACTATGAAGCATATGGATACAAGTTATGCCTTGAAATAAAAGACAATTCCGAATTTACTTTGTCTATGAACAAGGAAGCTATAAGCAATGCAACTATGAATCTCATGGAGAGCTCGATCCTAGCTCAGGATGAATGCTGGCCACATGATCGTACAGGAAGTGGTGTTTCTAGTAGTGGACAGATGAATAACGCATAAGAACTTGCCCTTGGGAGGGGAACAACAATTGGAAACGACTGCTAATACCCCGTAGGCTAAGGAGCAAAAGAAGGAATCTGCTCAAGAAGGGGCTTGTGTCTAATTAGCTAGTTGGTGAGGCAATAGCTTACCAAGGCGATGATCAATAGCTGGTCCGAGAGGATGATCAGTCACACTGGGACTGAGACATGAACTAGACTCCTATAGGAGGTAGCAGTGGGGAATTTTTTGCAATGGGCGAAAGCCTGACGGATCAATGCCGCGTGGAAGTAGAAGGCCCACTGGTTGTGAACTTCTTTTCCCGGAGAAGAAGCAATGACAATATCTGGGGAATAAGCATTGGCTAACTCTGTGCCAGTAGTCGCAGTAATATAGAGGATGCAAATGATATCTAGAATGATTGGGTGTAAAGCGTCTATAGGTGGCTTTTTAAGTCCGCTATCAAATCTCAGGGCTCAACCTTGGATAGGCGATGGAAACTACCAAGTTGGAGTACGAAAGGGACAAAGGGAATTTTCAGTGAATGGGTGAAATGTGTAGGGATCAGAAATAACACCAATGACGAAAGCATTTTGCTGGGTCGGCACTGACACTGAGAGACGAAAGTTAAGGAGCGAATGGGATTAGATACCCCAGTAGTCTTAGCTATAAACGATGGATACTAAGCGCTATGCGTATTGACCCATGAAATTTTGTAGCTAACACGTTAAGTATCCTAACTAGGGAGTACGTTCGCAAGAATGAAACTCAAAGGAATTGACGGGGGCCTGCACAAACGATGGAGCATGCAGTTTAATTCGATTCAAATCGAAGAACCTTACCAGGGCTTGACATGCCACGAATCCTCTTGAAAGAGATGGGTACCTTAAGGAATACAGGCACAGGTGGTGCATTGTTGTCGCCAGTTTGTGCCGTAAAGTGTTGGGTTAAGTCCCGCAATCCTCGTGTTTAGTTGCCACCGTTGAGTTTGAAACCTTGAGCAAACTGTTGGTGATAAGTCGGAGGAAGGTGAGGATGACGTCAAGTTAGCATGCCCTTTATGCCTTGGGTGACACACGTGCTACAATGGGCGGGACAAAGGGTCGCGGTCCCGTAATGGTGAACTAACTCCAAAAACCCGTTCGCAATTCAGATTGCAGGCTACAACTCACCTGTATGAAGTCGGAATCACTAGTAATCATCGGTCAGTTATACGACGGTGAATTCGTTCCTGGGGCTTATACACACCTCCTGTCACACTATGGGAACTAGTCATGCCCAAAGTCGTTACCTTAACCGCAAGGAGAGGGATGCCGAAGGTAGGGCTAATGACTGGAGTGAAATCGTAACAAAGTACCCTTATTATATTATATAAAAAATAATTAATAATAAGAATTTAAAATTTATAAATAAAATTAATTAACTTTGTTTACAAAATAACTAAAATTTTCTTATTAATTTTTAATGCTTAAATTATCTCTATTGGTTTTTTTATTCTACCTAAAATAACCCTATTAATTTTTTATACTCTTAAAGCACCTTTATTTATATTAAATAAAAAATAATTAATAGTAAGTAATTAAAATTTATAACTAAATTAACTTTATTTACAAAATACTTAAATTATCTTTTTTTTTTGAAATAATAATCGGCTAACTTTTATAGGTCTAAAAAAACTGGAACAAAAGTCATTGGGCCTTCTGGTATTATATTCCAGCAGGCCATTAAACAAATAAAATGAAAAACCATCAAATAAAGCTCCTAGGAAAATAAAACGAATTATTGCTATGAAAAAGGAAATCTAGGTTATTAATTGTTGCCGATTCATTTACAGCTGGGCATCATTTCTCTTTGTCTTTTCATTTTCAACCTATCCCATCTGTTTCAGGCGATAGCTTCTCCATATTTCACATTTTGCTATCCATTCATCTTCCACTCCTCTACGCCGATTCAATCTGGCCTTTGTCTCCACCTTCCTTCCGGGTTCACTTGAAGAATATGTTGCTCCTCTTCTCCCAGGTATGGTACTTCTTCCCTTTTAAGAGCTTCGTCTGCTATTTTATGGGCCAACACATTTTCATTTCTGTTGATGAATTAAAATCTGACTTCTTGAAACTGCTTCGGTTCTTCTTGGATATCTCTGATTATTGCGCTGATAGCGGATTTGTCCTTCTCTTTTGTTTTGCATTTTTGTATTACTGTGCGTGAATCCCCTTTTATCGTGACTGAGAGTAACCCCATTGAAATGCCTAATCTAACCGCATGAAGTCCAGCATAGGCTTCTGCTGCAAAAGAGGAAGAAACATTTGAGTTTGAAGCCGACTTTGTATTTACGATTTCTCCCGTGCTGTCAATAACCGCCAGACCAGCCATCGATTTGGATTATCTACTGTTAAAAGCTGCATCGAAGTATATTGTCACCCCTGAGGTTAGATCTCGCTGATTTGTGCTTCTGCATGCCTTTAAGGTACTCTTCTTTTCCTTTAAACCATCAATCTCAGCCAAGTACCTTCTCACTTTTGATGCTAATTCCCTTGCTGAATCTGTTTTTCCTTCATGTATGAACCTGTTTCTTGACCCCCACATGAGCCACACTATACTGCAAAACACCCGACATTGTTTGTAGTTGCTGTTCTTGAAGACTCAGGTAATCCAATCCCTGAAATTCTGAAACGTCGAATTATTAACCCATGGGAGTTCTAACAGTTGCCATATCTCAACTGTTGCAGGACAGAACCGAAACACATGGTCAATATCCTCTTCTCCAGTTTTACATCGAGGACAAATAGTGTTATCTGCTATTCTTTTTTATCTTAAATTAACTAGGGTAGGCAAATAATTCCACGATGCTCTCCAAATTGTAATCAAGATCTTTGATGGGAGCTGTAGGTTCCATAATTTTTTGTAGAAGTTTTTTAGATCAGCCTGTATTAATAGGTTATTAGGATCCAAGCTAGCGTTTTGTAATAATTTATAAGCACTTCTGACCGAGAATTCTCTAGAAAGCTCTTCCTTCCATACCTGAAAGTCCTTTCCTGGATTTTCCGCCAGTGGAATTTGCAAAATCTTTTGTGCAGTGTCGGCTGAGAAGGTATAGTTCACTAGATCTGTTTTCCATTTATTATTAGTAGCGTCAATCAAGTCAGAGACTAACTCAATTCCAGTATCGTTTCTGTGTCTCCTTCCTTCCGCCTCTTGTCCTGGTATCCAATGATCTTCCCAGACTCAAATTCCAATCCCCCGTCCTACTCTCCAGCCCATTCCACTATGTAGCAGACCTTTGGCAGCCCAGATACTTCTCCAGGTAAGTGAAGGTGAGTTGCCTAATTGAGCATTAAAAAAATCTGAACGTGGAAAATATTTAGCTTTAAGAACTTTCGCCAATAAGGAATTTGGATGATTAATCAAACGCCAACCCTACTTAGCAAGCATAGCAATATTGAATTGGCTCATATTTCGGAATCCCAGACCACCACAATCCTTCAATATGCATAACTTTTTCCATGCACACCAGTGGATGCCCTTTTTCCCCTGTCCTTTTTGCCACCAGAATTTGGCCATGATATTTTCAAACCCATCACATAGTGTTTTAGGTAAAAGAAAGCATGCCATTGAGTAAGTTGGAATGGCTTGCAAAATGGACTTGATAAAGACTTCCTTCCCTCCTTGCGATAAATGTCTCATGCTCCAATGGTCAATTTGCTGCTTGATTCGATCTTTCAGTGTCTGGAACGACTCCTTTTTCTTCCTTCCCACCATATTAGGCAACCCTAAGTAACGCTCTGGGTCGATCGAACATCTTACACCCAAAATTCTGACCACCAAATTTCTTTCGATTTCTGAGGTATTCTTGCTAAAAAACACGATTTATCAAAATTGACGCATTGCCCTGAACACCTTCTATATTTTCTGAGTATTTCCTTTAAAACATTAGCTCCCCTATTAGATGCTTCACTAAACAAAATGCAGTCATCTGCAAATAATAAGTGCGAAACTTGCGGTCCACTCCTGCTGGCTTTAACCCCTCTTAACAACCCTTCGTTCATTGCAAGACGCATTAGGCTAGATAATCCTTCCCCGCACAAGAGAAACATAAATGGACTAAGCGGATCTCCTTGACGTAAACCCCTTGTCGGATGAAAGGTCTCTCCTTTGCAGCCGTTTACAATCACCGAATATGTAACAGAATTTAAGCACTTCATAATGGTTTCGACCCAGCTAGAAGCAAATCCCATTCGAATCATGATGTCTTTTACAAAATTTCACTCAACTCTGTCATAAGCCTTGCTCATATCGAGCTTCACAGCCATAAATCCTTTTCTCCCCACTCTTTTTTGTTTTAACGTGTGGAAAAATTCGTAAGCGAGCATGACATTATTCGAAATTAACCTCCCAGGTACGAAAGCGCTCTGAGCCATATCTATGCACTTCTCAATGACCTCTCTTAGCCTGTTTGCTATGGCTTTCGCGATGATTTTATATAATACATTACAAAGGCTAATTGGTCTGAATTGTTTCATATTAACGGGGTTTGCAACTTTTGAGATAAGTACTATGTTTGTAGAATTTACCTGCTTGAAGTCTTTTCCTTCATTCAGCATTTGTAGACAGAATTTGACGACTTCATCTCCAACTATGTGCCAGCACTTTTGGTAGAATAATGCCGGTAAACCATCTTCCCCCGGAGCTTTTGTAGGACCCATCTCAAATGTTGCTGCTCTAATCTCTTCCTTTGTGTATGGCACCGTAAGATGATGGTTGTCCTCCTCCGTTATACAATTCTCGATTCCTGACAACAAATGATTACTTCTTCCCCTCTCTTCTGATCGAAATAGATTTTGAAAATAAGATCTCGCAATGTCTTCTATATCTTGACTAATTTATGTTTCTCTTCCGTTCTCGTCCTGCATCTTGTGAATCATATTTCTTCTTCGTCGCTGAGTAGCTTGGCAATGAAAGAAAGCAGTATTTCGGTCGCCATATTTTAGCCAGTTTATGCGCGCTCTTTGTTCCCAATAACGTTCGTCTTTGTCAATTTCCAGATTCAATTGAATTTTAGTGTCGATCAGCTCAGCCAAATTATTATCATCTTTTTCTGCTGCTAGAAAATCTGCTAATCTATCAGTTAGAAAAGCCTTTCGCTTCTTTCGATCATCTTGAATTCGACTAGCCCATCTTTTCAAACCGTACTTTAACTCGTCTAATTTCTGCATCAAATTACCTGAGGATGATTCCCAAATAATCTTCACTTCCTCATCAAACGATTCCTCCATCGTCCACCAAGCTTCGAATTTGAAAACTACCTCCTTTGCCCCTTGTTCTGCCCTTTTCGTGCTTACTAGAAGGGGGCAATGATCGGAAAAAGAGTGAGTTAGATGTTGAATGGAAACATCAGGAAACCTTGCCACCCAATCTCTGTTTGCAACTCCCCTGTCAAGCCGCTCACGTATGTTTGTCTCCGGTAAATTTCCTCTTTCTCATGTAAACCATCTTCCAGAAAAACCCATATTCATAAGACCACAATCCGATAGGACCTTTCGAAAAAGCTTCATTCTTCTTTCGTCTCTAGGAACCCCTCTTTTTTTCTCAAACCCGTACATAATTTCGTTGAAATCCCCACAAACTAACCATGGAACCCTCTCTTCTGTGTATAAGTTCTTTAAATCGGCCCACGAGTTGTTTCTGTCGTGTTCATATGGGGATCCATAAAAACCAGTGAACCTCCATTTTCCTCTTAAGTCGTTTCCATCAATCTCCACATCAATATATCTTTTTGAAAACTGTCGAAGCGTAACACTCACCTCTTGTTTCCATGTCAAACATAATCCTTCTCTTGTACCCTCTGGGTCAACATCAATCCCATTAGCATATCCACAACTAAAACGAATTCTTTCCATTTTACTCCTGCAAACTTTTATCTCCATAAAGAAGACCACTTGGGGATTTTGTGCCTTAAGCATATGCCGAAGTCTCTTAACTGATCGTGGACTCCCCAATCCACGAACATTCCAGCTTAACAGTTTCATTGCGTCCGGTCGGCTTGCCTCTTGGCAGCCGCCGATATAAAATGGTTAACTTCCAACTCTCTCCTGTTCCTTCCTACCGGGGCATTCTCCTTCCCTATCACTGTCGTCCCTTCCATCTCCCCTCTCGCTCGTTTCTTTCCTTCCTCACCAATCAAGACACCATCCTCCAGGTCATGCTCCATGTCAGAGAGAATTGGTTCTAAATTTTGATTTACCCCCGTATGAGTTCCCATAATCTTTCGACCATCCAAACTGAACCCCAAAACTGGATCAAAGGACTCTCCATAACTCCCTATTTTATTTTTCCTAGTCCATGCATTGTTTTCATTTGTAGAAGTATCATCACCGTCATCTTTCCACTTCCTATCCTCTTCCTCTCTCAACCATACACTGTTCGGTATTACCGCCCTTCGTGGTTGAGCCTGTAAGGAAAGATCCCATCCCATCTCATTTACTTCCACCCCTAGCATCATTTTTACTTCACAAAAGGAGTCGTTATGTCCCAATCGCCCACAGAAAAAGCAAAAATGGACAGTCGTTCATAACGAAACTTAACATATGAGCAATTCCCACAGAACATGATTTGTTTCCTCCTTCTCAGCGGACGTCTTACATCAATCTTGACTCTTATCCGCATGTAATTTCTATTTTCTTTACCCAGATTCGATCCATCATATTCCAAAAATTCTCCTATAAAATTACCCAATTGAACTGCCAAGTTTTCTGAAAATAAGCCAATGGGGATTTCATGTATTTGAACCCAAAAAGGCGCCATGAATAAAGGACTTTTGAGTGGATCTTCCCCCCACTTTAGCTTGTGTAAGACTAACAGATGATTATTAAAAGTCCATGGGGATCCTTTCATCACCCTTTCCAAATCCATAATATGGTAAAATTGAAACAGAAATCTCTTCTCACCCAGATCTCGAATATGCACCCCTCTTACAGGATGCCACAGATTTGCCATAGTATTTTTCATAGCAGGAAAATGGATAACACTAGCAGTTAAAAAACAACCTACTAACCTGAAAACTTCTTCTTCCCTTTCTTCATTCCGATCAGTTTGGATCTGTAAAATTTCATCTTCTTCGTCGATTGATAACCTTGCTAACTCGTCTTCCATTTGTTTCAGATGAAGCCTCCAAACGAAGTGTCCTTATATTCAAGCAAGAGATTCAAGATCTATAGATTCGTCTTCACCACTTTTAGCCAAAAGGAACAGAATAACCAAGAAAAACCTAGAAAAAGAAGCGTGCCAAATAGGCAGACCAGAGACGTGCCAGAAAGGGCAGACTCATATCGTTTTTAACTACCTTGTTCGATTTTAATGTATTACTTTGTAATACTTAAATTATCTTTATTAATTTCTAATGCTTAAAATTATATCTATTGATTTTTTTATTCTACCTAAAATACCCCTATTAACTCTTAAACACTACTGATTTTATATATATATAAATTTCAATTACTCTTATATTTGTTTTTTTATGTTTTTTTAAATAATATAAAATTTGTCTTTTTTCCTAGTCATTGTTGTTCCCGGGGCAGTTTGGTCATAATAAGATGATTAGAATCATGCTTGTAAACCTTCAGTCAAAAGGAGATACAAATTTGAGGATTATTCTCAAACAGCTGGGAGACATGGATGAACAAGAATTTCGGCGCCTTCTTGATCTCTTCCCTGTTGTTCGATCTCGTGATTACCATGTAAATTTCAAAACCCGTCTTTATTTTTTCTACACCATTTTCTAATTCTAATCATTCTTTTGTTGTTCATTTATCTCTGGCTCTCTCATCGATATTTTCCCTCAATTTCACCTTTTTTTTTCTTCTTTTTCCGCCCTGAATTGATAGGTTTAAGGTTTGTGAATTGCGTTAGTTCCACAATGTAAAACGTTCTGAAAGACCCTCGTTTTGTTTCAGTGCTATAATACTCTTATGTCTTACCATACTTAAATCGGTTTTTTTGTGATTGTGACGACTTTTGCTTGGATTTGATTGATGATCTGTGTGTTTCATGCCTCTGTATTTGGAAAGAGAGTATTGTAAGGGTTTTTACGGGACTTAAGCATGAAACCAATTCTGTTAGTGCTAATGTTTTTGTTCGATGTTGTCAAAATGATGCTTTTTTAAGTTGTTTAAGGATTTAATTGTCTCACTATTGAATAGAAACATCTGAGATTCTTACTTGGCTTTAGTTGCATTCACAAATTGCTTGACGGGTGGCAGTTTTCTAGTTTAATTATCTAATTTCCGATTTTTATAACTGAAAGCTGTTGATGCATGCAATAATGTTTACGGTTATGACAGCAGTCATTCTGATACTAAATTTTTAGATTCATTTTGCTTGAAATTATCTTTAAATGTTTCAGGCCGAGTCTGCTTCATCTAGACAAGCAGCTTCTTGTTCAGCATCAGATGAGGCGGTATTTACTAAAACTGATTCATCCCCCCTACTCCTCTTTCTATAATTGATCAATGTTTGTAGTATTCCGTTGAAATGTATCTGTTATATGCTAGCTTGTCATGTTTTTCATTTGCTAAACAGATTAAGGACTGGCAAGATGCATGGCATGATGAAAGAAAAGAAACAGAGAATCAAGGAACTGATCTGCATGGTAAGTTATTACACACAGTCCATAGAATAAAATATCTCCATAAAACTGTACGGATAAGAATTTTGATCTGTTGTCAATTGATCCATTTATATGTCAAACTTTGGGGAAATAATGGACGGCTTACATTTTCTTTTTTTGAAATATAGTCTTACAACTTTCTTGTTTACATGCATGTATTCTTTTTGACAGATAAGTTCTGGCAGAAGCTAAAGTTGACAGCTGAGAAGAAGGTATGCCTAAAATATAATGACTCCAAGTTAACTAAATTTTCAGTGTTCTAAATTCTTTAGGCTTTCTTGAATTTATTCTCTTCTGAACTGGCATATTTGTTGCAATATATGTAGAAGTTATTATGATTCTGATGAAATTACTTACTACTGGACTATAAAATTCATCTGGCAACTTGAATGATTTACTGTGGATTTGATGAGGCAAGGTATCGTTGGAATCAAAACGTTTCTTTTCTTCCACTGAAAACAAACCTCGTACTTTTTCTGATTAATGAAATTAAAGAAAGAAGTAAAAGTAGTACCAACGTGGTTTTTGTGTTCAGATACAAAATTTTAAACAGAATGCGTTGCTTACCGACATGTAACTAAAATTTATAGATGCTTCCTGCCATCAGATTTTCTCAGGACTTAATGATCCTCCCTCCCATGGTCCTTAATTCCCATGCATAGCTCCCTGAAATCTTCCTAAAGTCTTTAATTTCCATGATTTTTCCTTTTCTTTTTTTTTTTTGCTTGAAACCTCAACAAAGTTTGTTAAATTGTAATAAGCCATCGTAGTGAGATTGCTTCTACAACACCAATAATTTGATTCTTGAGGGGCCTTTACATTCTTTCAACCATTGTTCTGACACCATCTCTTTTTCTCTTTCAGCCTTTTTTCTATTATGCCATAGTTGAAGATCTTTTCTATTAGTTATACAATTGACAATTCTCAAACCTCTTGTGATGATAATTACTGAATACTTTGCATTAAAAGTTTTGGTTGGTTATGAGCTCTAATAATAACTGAGGGTGCAAAGCACCTAATATTGTCTTCAATGGTGCTGCATCAAGAGATCCAGCTATCCACCAGTGTCATGGGAAACATTATAACCTTTTTTTTATAGTTCTGGGGCTACGTGAATCATTCTGTGATGATATAGACTTTAGAGTGAATACATAGTAATTGCTAAAATTTTGATTATTTATGTGCTTTAACGATAAACATGGTGAAAAGCATATGTGGTCCTAGATGACTCACACCAAGAGTTCCATCTTGTCAGCTATCCTCATGGGGCAACTGTGGCTTGTGCCTTTGAATTTTTTCTTTTTAAATTACTTGAAGTATTCTGCTTCAAAGAAGATAAATTTTAAAGTATTTTATTTAGTTCTTATTAATTAATTTAATTGAATTTGATGCTTTATATTGTTTATTAGAGTGAGCATTTCTTATGAGTTATGACATAGAACCTTTATTTTCCTACTCTACATAATGCATAGCAGTAATGAAGCCTTTTAAGCTTTATGTGCTCTCTTTTGGGAATGATTAACAGAAAATTGCAGTTTTAATTACCATTGATGCATAATAACCATACAATGCTAAATAAGAAAGAGAGGGCTCCTCCCTTGTACAGGCTCTTAAATGTTAGGTCACTACCTGCCTTTGCTGAAGAGGTTTACTTTTTACTACCCAGAGGTCATATAGATTGGAACCCAGAGTGATAAGAATAGAAATTAGCAGGAAAAAAAGTTTGAATCGAATCTTGTCTCTGCAGTAGCCAGCAGTTATGCATGTTTCAGTTACATGCCAAATCATTCATAAAAGAGCTTTTGCTACTGAAATGGTTCTTGCCTGTAACCCCAAATGTTATCATCTTTTTCTTGGTTTTGAGGTTCTTATGGGATATTTTTGTTGAATTGATTGTAAATTACTGTTGTCATAGTAAGTTTTTGGTTTACTGTTGATACAGTTCCAATGCTTAATAATAGTTACTGACAATATGGTGCTGGAAGCATTTTAAACATGTTAATAATGGCTACATGTTGACTGACATAGGTTGGTGCAGCAGAGGCAGACAAATTTTGCAAAGCTTTTCAACACGTTCACAGGAAACTTGTATGTCTATTTTAGTTAATCCCACATAACCATTGAATATTTTTTATGATTAATTTCCAATTTCTGATATTTGATTGGACAAAACTTCAAAATCTTTAATCAATTGCAGGTGTACGAGGGGCTGAGTTTTGAAGCTGCTCAGAAGTTCCTAAACTCATGAAACTGCTGAAGAGATAGTCCCTTCATATGGCTAATACCTGTTTTATATTGTTAGGTTCTTTTCTTCGTCTGTTTTTTTTCCCCTTCTTGGTTATGAAGAAGTTGCAGAACCTGTTTTGGGAAAATTTATGATCAAAAAACCATTCTTGTTGTGCATTGTTAAATGAGTTTCATCGTATTTGACAGTCATTCTCAATGTAACCTACATTCAAAAGATTAAGACAGTCCTAGACTTTCAATTTTATACCCAGCTTGTCTCATAAGCGTCTCTACTCATGGGAAAATGAGGAAGAGCCAATTTTTGGCTCTTGCCCATTTCTATTTTAGTTCTCTATCGTTCACTCAGACATTTCTGATGTTACTCTTTACCATATTGAAACTATTCATCCTTTGTTTTTTGAATGGCATAGTTCTTGTTTTTTTCTTCTGTAATTATAAAGACCAAAAAAATAACAAAGCTGTATACTTAGATCAATAGGTTCCTGTAATAATGCATGGAAATTTCTCAGCTCATTGAAGATTTTTAAGTCCTTGTTGTCTCTGTAGTTGCGGAAATTGGAGCAACTAGCTGGCAATGGGGCAAGGTGGGGAGGATTTTATAAAGGGATATAGGATGCAAGCAAATAAAATGTAGTTGATGTAGCAAACATATATATTAGTATATAATTTATGAGTTCCCTGTTACTATTGCGGTTGAAAGTATATGTCTCGACTTCACCTTTAACTAGTTAATGTTACATTTTAACTTCTAAAATTCCATTTCATCTTTCTCACAAGGTGACTTTTTTCCTGTTCCTTTGAGAACTCAACATCTCTGTATGCTGTATCAGGAAAAATGAGAGCACGGGTATATATTTTACTATGGAATGAAACATTTTTTAAGGTAAATTCGTAATTATCTCAGGTCAAGGTGATGAAGATTTAGAATAAACCTTAACTCTGACCTGACTATTTTTTAAAAATTAACACACTCCAATTCTGATCTATCCCCAGATTTGATTTCTAAAAGAAACCTGACCTTATTAGGTCGAGTCAGATATTCTTGCCATCCCTAACATCAGCTCAAAACCGGATTTAACATTTTACATAATATTCACATTGGGAATTTCCTTTTAAGAAAGTTCCTTTTTTTATAGAGAGAGGAGATGAATTTAGGGATTGATTAGGATAAAAAGATGGCAACCATTGGCATTTAACCTGCTCAATTATTAAATCCCAAATTTGGTAATCCTTCAAGAGAATATCATTCCTCTTGCTGTATTATTTTCCATGCATGTTATCATATGGATTTATGCATCGCTGAACTCAAAATTTTGTCCATATGAAAATGCTTATGAATAAGCAGTATAAAACCAAAATGGAAGAGATTATTGATTGAAGATTTTAGCAACATTTTTTCCCCATAGCTAGTAAAATTCTTGAAAACATTCCTCATCCAAAATGCCTTCAAACGAATAAAAAGTCTTAAACATGTAAAATTACTGATAGAGTCACAAGTCCAAGGTAAATATTTGTTTCCTTCAAGAACAGAGACATATTTGAATGAGAATCAAATTCTCCAGTCCCACAGCCGCAAAAATCAGTCATGAAGGGTTCCCAAGATGTCATCATCTCTGTATAGGTGATACCTGAACAATGGGTTAAGAAGAAAGCATGTTAAAACTGAAAAGAAGTAACTGCCAATGAATGGGTAGATTAATCTTAGAAAATGAAGAACAGATAACATAGATAATTGCTTTTATTATATGCCAATCAGCAAGCAAAGAATGTGGTTTGCTCTCATTCAACTCCAGCATCTAGATTTCGGAATTGAATCCACCAACAACTTGTGATGTTTCAAAGGATTCGAGAATCAAAAGTTCGACCGCAGACTATAGACTACAAAAAAACTGATAACTAATTGCCAAAAAAAACCAAGGTAGTAAAGTACGGAAAAAACCAAGGTCATACATTATAATCTGATGCCACGGTCCATGATTGCCGATTAACCTTGTTTTCATTAACCCCAGGTTTACCATTGGTGGAGATGTATCTTGACTATCCTAGAGGCTTTATAACCTTGAACACACTTCTAAAGACTTTACCAGAAACTGGTACTTAATCAAAGATTTTTTCTTCTACCGTATCCCCCCCCCCCCATTCCAATATTGCAAAAATATATATACATGTCCACAATAATGATGAAGTGAACCTTTTAGAGGAATTACTGCATTGCACCCAAAGCACCTCAACTTGCTGAACAGCAAATGAGTGTTATACATTTTTAAGGGTTAAATAATTCCTCAAAAAAAGAAAAGCATCAACCAATCAGAAGCTTAGTGTAGTAATAAAAAAACACATCCATACAAAACAGTAAGAAATAATAGCATGAAAAAAGAGATTTAAAACAAAGGACTAACTCTTTTTCACCAAGCTTGACTTCAGTGCCACCATATTCAGGCAAAAGAACTGTATCTCCTTCCTTCAGATTAACTGGGATATGCTTCCCATCTCTGTCTCGAGCTCCTGGTCCAACTGCTACCACTTTTCCAGAGTTCAACTACAACAAATGGGGGAAACACAAAATTAGAAGAAAAAAAATAACATCAACACAAAGTAAATTGATGGATAAAATAAAAACCTTGGGGGTCTTCTCAGGAAGCAAGATCCCAGAGTTGGTTTTAGAGGGAGGGATTATTTTCTCAACCAAAATGCGATTAAATGTAGGAATCAATCGCTTTGCCATGTTTGTCGTTAGAGAAGGGGCAGAAACAGAGGTTCTTTGTGCGACGGGATTGGCTGTGACAGGAGATGATTGAAAGAATGGGGAGATCTTAGGGTTTAAGATGGATTCAGGGTTTCTGTTGAATTACGAAAATACCCCCACACCTTAACCTTTGGAAGACTCTAGACTTTAAACGACAACAACAACAAAATTAGAAGACTCTAGACTACTAGGGTTTAAGATGCATTCGTGCCCGTTATTTTTTTTGTTCTTTTTATTTCGAGAGCTAATAACCTTCATTTTAGAATTAAGTATTCTATATCTTTTAAAGTTCATTTGTATATAAAATATACTACCAATTGACCATGGAATGACACCTCATAAACAAATATTAAAAATAAATACAAACAATTAAATTTATTAAATATAAAATCTTTTTCATTTTTTTTTATTTTCCAAAGGGTATCCAACAATTTTTTTAAAAATATTTAGCATCGATGTCAATATTAAAATTTTTTTTGAATTATATTAACAGGGTAAAACTCGAATAACAAACTCGATTAACACAATTCAAATTTAGACCATACTTGAGATGATGAACATTCTTAACCATCAAGCCATCACATGGAATTCAATACTAATTTTAATTATGACATACTCAAAACCTGTTTGTTAATTTTATTCTTCCTTAACAATGTGCACAATAATAATTCTGTAAAAAAAATTATCAATATTTTTCTTTATAAATATGATTATTTTTTATAATAGTATGTAATAAGTCACTGCCCATTTAATTATATTCGAGACATTGCTTCAAACTTTCCAATTTCTTATATTTTCTATTTCATGATTTTTTATTTATAATCCATAAATTAAATATTCATTTTTACCTTTTATCCAAGTTTAAAAGTGAATCTCAAAATATAATTAGACTAAAACATCAAATACTATTCAATCAATCTAATTATTTTAATTTTTAACCTGAAAATTATAAATTATTATAATTTGACGTTCATTTATTAATTATATCAATTTTAATTAAAAAGTACAGCCCTGCATAGTGGAGCAATATTACTAGTAAAATATAAAGTG
The DNA here is from genome assembly GCA_025698515.1 of Gossypium sturtianum. Taxonomy (NCBI): domain Eukaryota; kingdom Viridiplantae; phylum Streptophyta; class Magnoliopsida; order Malvales; family Malvaceae; genus Gossypium; species Gossypium sturtianum. The sequence continues at coordinate 92,452,275 of CM046951.1, read as the reverse complement.
TTTCACTGTTTAATATATCATGGTTTAGGCTTTTCACTTTTTTCATCAACAAATTTTTCACAACTTTTTTTACATTTATTTTTTTATGTTGGGTTTTGTCCGATTTAAGGTACACATATGATGAGTTTGGCTCATAATTATATTGTTGTTGTAATAAATATAACAAACCGGTTTAAGCAATTGTTTGATATGTTAATCAATTTCGATTTTTGATTTAATAGTTGTTTTGAGTAGTTTGTTCAAAATTATGTCTTTGTTTTGAATCCATTGTTAAAATAAAAAAAATATATAAAATTTAATAAATTATGATATATCATGTCAAATCATCAAAAATAAAATTAGATGTAGAAATATACATGAATCCATTAATATTGTAAAATCTTTGAGTCTTGCGGTGTTGATCTTCCAAATTAACACACAAGTAATTTAAAAAATGTGACTCTCATTTCTAAAGATAGGAAGTCAGAAAAGTTACGTATGTATAATTTAGGGATCATAACCCTAATATATAACTTTTGTACATTAACCTTAATTTTTAATCAGTCCATCATCAATTACAAATTAGTTACGAGAGTATCTATATATATTTGACTCATACTTTATTTATTAACTAAACTTAATAAACTTTAACCAAATTAGATCACTTTTAATTTGGACTAATATTTTATGATAGTAAATAATTAATAATTATGCTTATTATATATGTGATGTCCATATTTTCCCTACAATCTCCCACTTGGACCACATATATACCAATTATCTTATAATTACATGTCATTATATAACCTTATGAGCTCAAAACCTTACTATCATATCCAAAAGGTATTCCGAATAATCTCGTCCATTAATTATGTTAACATAGAATCAATGCGACTCGTTACATATATCGTAACTAAAACCATCCCTAATTGTAACACCCTAACCCGTATCCGTCACCAAAACAGGGTTACGAAGTATTACCAGAATAAACAGATCAAATACAGACACTTCATATTATTTAACATTCATGTAAGATATTATTCATAACATCCCTTACATGAGCCATTAAGGCCCAAAACATACATTAGAAACAAGTTAGGACTAAACCAGGTACTCAGAGAATTTTTCGTGAAATTTCAAAATTTTTCCTAAGTATAGGGTACACACGCCCGTGTGGTCAGGCCGTGTGGGCATTCGAAATAGGGCCCAACCTGTGTAACTCTCTAAATTAGGTCACACGGCCAAGTCACACGCCCGTGTGCTAGGTCATGTGATCAATTCTAAGCATTCTGTTTTGAAATTTTAAAGATGCAGGGGACACACGGCCATTACACACACCCATGTACTAGGCCATGTGTCACACACGGTTGAGACACACGCCCGTGTCTTTGTCCGTGTGGACAAAATAAAGCCATTTTTCGAGCCATATTTCTCACCCTTATTAGCTTCATCCTAAACACATCAAATAGCATATATATAAACCGTAACCAAGCAACCAAAACAAGTCAAATACATGTCTTAAACATATCATATTACGACATACATCCAAGTACTCAATCTTACAAATTGATTAATAATATATAACTTAATTGTATTAACTATACCAAATCAAACCATACCTATTAGTTAACTATCATTTAAACATACCAAAACACATATCAATTACAAGCCATACCAATGGCTTGTTCCAACCATACATTTACATGCCATCATTGGCCAAAGTTAGCTTATACATGCCATTATAACCTGAAATTTAATTTACTATTTATACCGAAACGAGCTGTTGGATATATTGATAGTGTGAGATATTTCCGCCAAGCCTCCAACCCAACGAGCTTCCGAAGTACTATAAAATATGAGAAATAAAATAGAGTAAGCATTTAATGCTTAGTAAGTTCGTATAACGGGAAATTAACTTACCATTTATTTATATTTAAAGTAAGCATGCAAAAATTCATCCAAAGAAAATTTGCCAATTTGCTTAAACACATATAATCTCAAGAAACATGTTAGTCATGTACTTCATGTGAATATCAAGAATCAAATATGAGCACACCATGTAAAAATTTTCATATACATATGCTTTCCACATCATATATCCATATAACATGTACATTTCCATAATAATTCATCTCAAATTCAAATTATTCCATGTCAGAACTTTGTCCATTGAATTTATTAGAAATATCGATGGATACACTGGTAGTACACTTGAAGTGTACAAACTGTAATTCGTCAATTCATTTTTGGGAGTGCTCGTTAAAGCATATAATCGAGAAGCCCTCTCTCTAGCCAAATAACGGGAAGCTTATCCGGGCTGTATAATAGGAAGCTCATAAGAGCCATGATCGAGAAGTTCATGTGAGCCAATAACGGGTAGCTCCGAAAAGCCATTAATCAAGAAGCTCCGGAGAGCCATTAATCGGGAAGCTCACAAAGAGCCTTTAATTGGGACGCTCATAAGAGCTGTGGTGTGTCTACAACACATGCAGAATCACAACCAATCGGGATGCTCCGAAGAGCTATTAACGGGAAGCTCGCAAGAACCATATAATGGAAAGCTCAAGAGGGCTAATAACGGGACGCTCTTTTGAGCTATGGTGTGTCCGCAACATATGCAGGACCATAGCCAATTCAGGAACCCTATATCCATCAAATTTCATTTGATCAAATGGGACTTAATACTTGTCGGGCATTATCAAATATGTGACCGATTTTCATACATGTCAATTATACAATATACATACAAAACATTCATTTTAAACATATAAATATACACAATTTAGTTATACAAACTTACCTTGACAAGTGCTCGTTGATTTGTTGTCTACTAATCCGACACTTTATTTTTTCCTCGATCTAATTCCATATTTTGTCTATCTGGATCTATACGAGTAAATTTAACTCAATTTAATACAATTCATATTCAATTCAAATCTTAGGAAAAATTACCATTTGTCCCTATACTTTTAATTAATGACGATTTCGTCTCAAGGCTCAGAAAATGAAATTCATGCAATTTAGTCCTTATTTCAAGCCTAACAAATTTTTACATGTAACATTAACAGCCCATGTATTTCATAAAATTCAGAATTTTTCCATGAATTTTACATCTTTACAATTTAGTCCCTAAATCACAATTTCATAAAAATTCACTTTACAAAAGTTGTTTATCTATCAACAACCTTTCATTTTCTACCATAAATTTCATAGTTCACGCATCTTCATCGATGGAAAAAACCCTAGTACTTTGATAATTTTACAAATTAATCCCCGAGATAGCTAAATTAAGCTTTTACGATCTCGGAAACATAAAAATTACTAAAAACGGGATAAGAATTCATACCTAATTGAGCCAAAACAACTTGCTTGAACTCAACACCCAAAAACTAGGGTTTCATGTCTTTTAATTGGGAAAGATAATATAAAATGATTATATTACATATTTATTTTATTTATCATCTTTTATTTATTTACTTTCCAATTTAGTCCTTTTTTTTCTTAAATTTCTATGGATGAATCATCATACTTATCTACTAACTCCTCTTAATGGCCTATTTTCCATATAAGGACCTCCAACTTTGAATTCCAAAGCTATTTGATACTTATAGCTACTAAAACTCAACTTTTGCATTTCATGCAATTTGGTCCTTTTATCAATTAAACATGTAATCGGTAAAATTTTCTTAACAAAATTTTTATATGATATTCTTATCATAATATCATGAAATAATATCAAAATAAATTTTCTTACGAACTCGGATTTGTGGTCCCCAAACCATTGTTCCGATTTCACTGAAAACGAGTTGTTACACAGATCACGTATATTAACACAACCAAATGACATAGATCAAGTATGAATGTGTAGCATGGAAATTACTATTGGATCTGTTGCCCTAGGTGTAGTATTTTCATCAATATACATTTGTAATTTTTCAAATAAATTGGTTAATAAAACAAATTCATTAATTACTATGATCAATATACTTTGTATTATTGTCCTCAAATAGTTTTTGCACGCAAAGAAAAATGGAAGCAAATGCCGCTCATTGGTTGTTTAATTTTTGACTTGTAACACCCCTATACCCGGTTCGACCCAAGGAACTTGATATAGGAATATTACATTTGGTGCTAAAGTGATTTTGGCTAATCACTAATATATTTGAACATTAAAAAATAATAATAATAAATTTTTATAATTTGTATTTTAGTCCATACTACTTGGAACATACTTGATCTTCCTAAGTACATGCCATTCTATTCAAAATATTGAAACATACCCTCTTGGCACTTGGAGATGTGATGAGATGAATGCTCACAACCTCGATTACAACTCTTCAAAATCATCAGACCTAATCACAATACGGAAAACAAACTGCATAATCGAGTAAAAACTCAGTGGTATTTCTATAATCTGAATATTTAAAAAAAACAATATAATATAATAATAGGCACAATTAAATTTATAAGGACATATTAATGTTTAGTATCATATTATAACTATCATTTTTCATTTATTAAACAATATCCTAATTCACACAAGTTCTATATAAATGATTATTCACATATCAACCATATTTATTCGTACAATGTATTAGTCATGCAGTACTCAATTCATGAATACATCATTTCATACCATACTCAATTCATGAGTATGTGACTAATATATTCCATGTATTGTCAACATATTTCACATTCTATTTTCAATTCACTATATCACTTCCATTTCTCATATCATTTCATTTCAATATCAATTGTAAGACTTTATTATTCATTTACCCTTATTAATAAGACTCGGACTTGGACGAATACACGGATCCAACCAAAACATACCAGTTTGGCACCCAGTGCCTCATCGGATAATTCGAAGTAATAGATTGACACCCAGTATCTCATCGGCCATGTCGAAGTAAGTTGGTACCTAGTACCTCATCAAATTTATTCGAAGTAATAATTTGACACCCAGTGTCTCATCGACTCGTGGTCGAAGCATCCCTGAACTCCTCCAATCATATGGCATGCCAACTATACCCGACTCAGCTAGATACAGTTAATAAGGTTTCTGATTCACTTTTCAGACACAACCAATATTCAATATTCCATTGTCACAAAATTCACATTTCAATACCAATCAATAATTTCATCAATCACAAATTCATATAATCTCAATTCAGTATCAAGATAATAATAAACAACACTCACCTTAATTACTTACCATACACATTAATTAAAAATACAATAAATAAAAATTTCTAAATTCGGATTATAGAAATACAAACCGTAATTCTCGAGCTACTCCTCATTAATCTTTTCCTTTCTTAGCCGAGGTCTCCAGCACAACGTTAGCACTTTGAGTTTGTGTAACATCCTGAATTTTTGGGCCTATGCGTTTAATAGGTAGGATATGTTTAATGTGTTAATTTAAGTGTTAGGGGCCCAAATTGGGCTCAGGCTTAGGTAGAGGCCTTGATTAAAATTTTCTGTTTGGGCATTATAGGGGTTTAAAAGGTAGTATATATGTTTAAAATACCAAAGTGGGCTTGTGGCTCAATCTTAGGAGGTGACGCCACACAAGGGAGTAAGGGGCCCAAATTTAAGTTTCACGGAGCCCAATTCTTTTAATTTAAGTTAGCTAAATTTTGGGCATTAGGATTAGGTGGAGTAGATGGCAACAAGGCTAAAATTTAGGGGTTTTAATGTTTAAAATATGTGGATAATAAGCAGATAAAGGCTATTATTTAGGAATTTATTTTATGAGGATAATAAGTAGATAAAGGCTAAAATTTAGGGGTTTTAATGATTAAAATATGTGGATAATATGCTGATAAAGGAGGGAGGAGTTAGAGATAATTAAGTCTCTTTTAGATGAGCTAGTAGATTAAGATAAAGGAGAAAAGATAGGATTTATCTGCAAGGTTAGGTAAGTGTCGAAATTTCTATAAATAGGGGGAATATCTCTTCAATTTCGGCATTTGGGGTTTTTCTCTCATTCTTTTCTCTTCTTCTCTGAGTAAAAGCCGAAAACTTCTAAAGTTCCATCTTCTTCTTCATTCTTTGCAAAAGCTGAAATCTCTAAGCCTATTCCCTCATCTTCACTTTGATTCAAAAGCCGAAACTACACCTATTCTTCTCCTTAATATTCATTGACCGAATCTCCCTTAGCCATCTTTTCAATTTTTAGTTCTTTCAAAAGCCGAAAGCGCGATAGATCATCTTTCCGGGATTTTTCCTAGAAGTCAAAACTCATAGATCTCTAAGTTATAGAATCGTGTTACATTCGGGATTTCAAGGTAAGAGGATTTGTTTATTCATATATATAAAATCGGGTAGAATACTAACTATGGCCGAATATAGGAGAGGCCTATTTTCACATCTTTCCGGCTTTTTGAAGCAAAGCGTAGATCGATTTAGCAAGGGTATCTACATTAATCAGGTGTGTAATACTTCCCCACCATCGAGATCTAATTAATATGTACATATTGTATAAGTTTTATATGTTACAATAAATGTCGAAATCTCGGCTTAATGTTGGAAACCCGAAGAGGGTGAAGCAAATCACCAGGTCAGTGAATGTTTTGACTTTATATGATAAAAGTATACTGAATTTTATGATTGCATGGGTTGGGTTTGTTAAAGGAGGAAGTTATACGTTATATGTGTAGCGGTTTCTACCGTGATCTGTTGTAGCGGCTAATGCCGTGATCTGTTATAAGGGCTTCGGCCATGATATGTTGATGAGTAGCATGACTGCCATCTTGGCGTGTAGCGGTGTGGATTGATTGTAGAAATCCCCAATGGTGTGAACGGTTGGTACGGGGGCGTGTAGCGGATGGAAACTTAGGCAAACGGGTTGGGCCTTGCATATTAATTGTTATTTATATGAATGAAATTATTAATCTGTTTTATGGGCCTAAGGCCCAAATTCTAGTGGTGCATGAGGGTTGCACACCGAGTCTCGCGACTCACCCTTTTAATTAACATTTCAGGTGATACCTAGTGCTTCGGACCGGGCTGGAGAGGAACGCAAGGTGGCCATGCAGAAGAATATGACGATTTGGCAAAAAGACTCCAGTTAATTATTTATATTGTATTTTAATTAATGGATTTCAAACTTCAATGTAATAAGGCCGTGGGCCAGAACACTATTATTTATGTTTTTGGGTTTAAGTTGGGTTTAATTATTAGACATTTTAATTTTTAAGATTAAAATTAAGCTAAGACATGTACAAGATTTTTTTGGATTTAATTAAAATTCACCAAGGCAATTTATAACTTTATATCTTATATGACTTAATAAATTATTAAGTTTTCGATTTTAGTATTTAAACCTAGTAGTCATTTTCCAAAATGCGACATGTTTTACTAAATTTTCTTAGTGACATACCAGATCCGATTGTAGTGTTTGGGCCGGGTTTGGGGTGTTACAGTTTGAACCTTAAAACCTTAAATTTTCTCCTTTCTTTTTCTTCTTTCTTTCCCCTGTTTCGTTCCCCAATTCTGTTCTTTCTTTTTCTTTTTCTTTTTCTTTTATGCTTTGTTTTTATTATTATTATATTATAATATAATATATATTTTACTTATACAATAAGAAATACATGTATTATTATTATATACATATGATTATTATTTTTACACATGTATTTCACCATTACCATACATTTGTCATAATTTGGTTTAATTACTTATTTATTTCTTTTATACTTTAATTATAATATAATATAATATAATATAATAATATTTTCTTAAATAATAAGTAAGTATATATAATTACTACAAGTATATGTATAATATTGTTACACATGTAATTTACTATTACCATACAATTGTAAATTTTATGGTTTATTTGCTTAATTAGTCCCTTTTGTAACACCACTTTACCCGTATTCAACGCCGGAACAGGGCTCGAGGCATTACCGGACTTATAACACAAGTATTCACACAATTCCGAGTCATAAAATTTTGTCTAAATTAAAACCATTCATATTCAATCATAAAGTCCCTTATACGAGCCCACAGGGCCCAAAACATGTTTTGGAGGTGGTTCGGGACCAAACTGAGAACTTTAGAATTTTTTACAAAACTTAGAATTTTTTTGCTAGATGCAAGGCTCACACGCCCGTGTGGTCCAAGGGACACACTCGTGTGACCCTGGGACACGCCTGTGCTTCAGACCGTGTTCGATTTAGGGTGCTCTCTGACTTGTGCCACACGGCCATGCCACACGCTCGTGTGCTAGGCCATGTAGCACACACGGCTGAGACAAATACCCGTGTCTTTGCCCGTGTGCTCAATTCTGGACATTCTGTTTCTTAAAATTAAGGTATAGGGGACACACGGCCGGAACACATGCCCGTGGGTCTACCTGTGTGGACAAAATTAAAGGCTATTACCAAGCCATTTGCCACCCTTGTTCACACATACACTTACACCAATTCAATGCACAAACATAACATACTTAGGCAACCAAAACATCCACAATTATGACCAACATGATATCAACATCTATCATATTCACAACAATTATTAAGCCACAATTGACTACTTTCAAGATATCTAATTATACAACACTTTATCGTCTCTTCAATAGACCACATTGCCAAACATTTTACATTCATGACATAAATCACATTTCTATCATTCACCAAGCATACCATGACCATATCACCAAAGACATTGGCACATATATATATACTTAGGCTTACAACCATGATAGCCCAAGTAAGCCAATTTACATAGCCAAATATCAAAACAAGCCTTTGACAATCACAAGTCAACACATTGGCTACAATCATGATGACACATATAACAAATTGACTAAGTCCCTATACATGCCATAAACTCAAACTACTTGAATTCATCAATACCCAAAGTGATAGCTTGATAGTGTGATAGGATCTTCGACGATCTCCAATCCGAGCTAGCTCAAATACACTATAAAACATGGGAAAGGAATGGGGGAAAGCTAAATAGCTTTGTAAGTTCATATGCAAATAATACAAAACATTATTCATACATTTGACATATAAATAACTTAACAAATATTAACATAAATGTCATTAAAACTTCATAAATGTCATATGACCATAAATGTCATTTAATATCAACATAATACATATCAACATAAATGTCATTTAAGCTTCATAAGCATAACTTACTCAATCACATTCTTACCAATTGTTCATCATATACCGAATCCATTTTCTTTGAGTTTTTTGTACATACTTGTACTAACTCGTAACATAATCACATACTTTCTCGTCTTTAACATTTTCCGTTGAACCATTTGGAATACTAAAGGATACTCGGGAATCTCGTACACACAGTACCGTATCAATACCATATCCCAGATATGATCTTACATGTAATCTCGTATCGATGCCAATAGCCTAGCTATGGTCTTATACGAAGTCTCATATCGATGCCATATCCTAAATATGGTCTTACACGTAATCTCAGTAACCCTAATGTTATGACATTTGTATCCTATTTATTCCTAAGGTTCAACTGGGATTTACTCGCTTATTGAAACTTCATCAATTTCATCCATAGAGTCAATCATACAATTCATGCAATAACAAAACATTATAAATACAATTATAACGATGCATTATTTGCGTGCAAACTTACCTCGATACAAAAATAGCGGAAATGGACCTAATCGCCAAACACTTTGGTTTTCCCCCCATCTAGACCCGAACTTCGTTTTTCTTGATCTATAATACCAAATTCATCTCATTTAATTATCACATTATTCAATTCAGCCCAAATGTCACATTATGGAAAAATTAAATTTTTGCCCCTAAACTTTTGACATTTTACACTTTAGTCCGTAGGCTCGTAAAATGAATTTCATTCAATTTCTTCAAAACCCAAGCCTAGCCGAAATTATTTTCATACTCATAACAGCCCACATTTTTCATTTATTCATATTTTTATACACATTTTTTAACTTTTACAAATAAGTCTTTTTTGACGTTTTTATCGAAAATCACTTAGTAAAAGTCATTTAACAAACAACAAACACGTATTTTCTACCATCAAACATCAAAATACACACATGTATAATATGGGTCAAACCCTAGACCTTGATCATTTCTTAAATTAGTGGTAGAAATGGATAGATCGGGTTATAACGACTTCAAAAATGTAAAGAGCATTAAAAACGGGGCAAGAACGGACTTACAATCGAGCTTGGAAGCTTGACAAACCCTAGCCATGGTTCTCCTTGTAAAATTCGGCCATGGGGGAAGAAATGGACAAGATTTTGGCTTTATTTTGGCTTTTTAATTCATTTAATTATTAAATTACTAAAATGCCCTTAATGAAAAACTTTAGAAACATACCTAACCATGTCCATTTTTTTCCACCAACTTAACCAATGGTCTAATTACCAACTTAAGACCTCCAGTTTAAAATCTCATAGCAATTGGACACCTTTAACATATAGAATTCAAGTTTTTCACTTTTTACAGTTTAGTCCTTTGAACTAAATTGAGTGCCCAAATGTCAAAATTTTCGAACAAAATTTTCACGAAATTGTTCCATAAAACTGTAGAGCATAAAAATATAATAAAAAATGAATTTTACTGGCTCGGATTTGTGGTCCCAAAACCACTGTTTCGACTAGACCCAAAATCGGGATGTTACACCTTTACTTTTCTTTATTCTATTATTAAGCTTTCACACTTTATTCAGTTTAATCCTTATACCTAATTAACCTTAATTTAAAAAAATTCACCTAACCAAAACCTAATTAACTACACTACTAATCGTCATAAATATTTTTAATAAATATTTACAAATTCGTTTTTCAAAAACAGAGACCCAAAAATACACTTTTTAATACCCGTGACTATCGGGTCGTTACATTTCTCCCCCTTAATAAATTTCGTCCTTGAAATTTACCTGAAAAGAGGTGGAGGTATTGCAATCTCATTATTTCTTTCGGTTCCCAAGTTGCTTCCTCTATGCTATGACTTTGCCACAGTACTTTTACTAACAATACTCCTTTATTACGCAATTCTTTTACCTCTCGAGCTAATATCTGAAATGGTTCTTCTTCATATGACAAATTGGGTCAGACTTCAGTATCCTCTGTCGAAATAACATGAGAGGGGTCTGATCGTACCTTCAGAGCATTGATACATGAAATACATCATGAATTTTCTGTAATTCCAGAGGCAATGCTAAACGATAAGCAACTAGCCCGGCTCTTTCCACAATCTCATACGGCCCAATAAAACGAGGACTCAAGTTTCCTTTTCGACCAAATCTCAAAATTTTCTTCCAATGTGAAACTTTAAGAAATACCTTATCACCAACAGAATACTCAATATCCCGACGTTTCAAATTTGCATATGATTTCTGTCTGTCGAAAGCTGCCTTCAATCTATCTCGAATCTTCTTAACAATATCCTCTGTTTCTTGAATCAACTCTGGCCCAATCATTTTTCTTTCAATCAATTCCATCCAAAAAGCAGGTGATCAACATCTCCGACCATATAAAGCTTCATACGGATCCATCTAAATACTTGATTGGAAACTATTATTATATACAAATTCAGCCAACTGTAAATAATGTTCCCAACCTGATTCAAAATCAATGACACAATCAAAATTTTTTAAAAGCTCTATCCAACAATGTTGTCTTAAATTCAACTCCTTTTGAGATAGAAGATATTTGAGACTCTTATGATCGGTATAAATATAACACTTTTCACTATACAGATAGTGTATCTAAATCTTTAGAGCAAAAACCACAACAGCTAGTTCTAAATCGTGTGTCGGATAATTGCGTTCATGCATTTTTAGCTGACGAGATGCATAAGCAATCACTTCTCGTCTTACATCAAAACACAACTAAGACTGCTGAAGAAGCATCACTATAAACAACAAAATTCTTTCCATAAAAATCGAAAACCTTCAATAGATTACCTTTGGAGGTATTCTTATAATCTTGTATTTCCTTTTTACTCAATTGGTCTCTTAGTCCTTTTCTTTCCACTTAACCAGAAGTCTTTTCTTCATTTAGTTTTCCTAAAATCATCTCTATAATTCTATAGTTCCTTTCTACACATATTTACCTAGCTTATCATTTATATTCATTCTCTATCCTTTCTTTTCATTTATTTTTATTTTTATTCTTATCACAACTATCTCATACAAATCACGACACTATTCCTTTTAACATTTTTTTTAAGCTCTACTTTGTTATACTTTTATATTCTCATTTTCATTTCCTTTCTCTTCTTTCTCTTTTCGAGGCAAACAATGATTATTCCATGTAACATCCCGAAATTGGGCCTAGTAGGAATGGGCCCAATGGGCCTTGGGCATAGGAGTGTTTAAAATTTTTGAGAACAAGAGAATGACATTATTTCAAGTTGGACTTATTAAGAAGATGATTTTAGAAAGTTACCGGATTCTATGAAGTTTCGAGTTCAAGTTGGGCCTTAGTAAAATTTTGTGTTTGAGCCTAATAAGGAGAGATAGTAAGTGGCATCAAGGCTTATGGAAATAAAAGAGTAAATTGCTAGCATAAATGAGCATATGGCAAGGAGGTTATGGCATCAAGTGAAGTACCTTGAGGGAAGAGGTTCAAATCCCATTGTGTGCAAATTTTGACTATTATTTTTGTACTATTTCCCTAAATTTCGGCCAAGCTTGTAAATATGGCAAAATTGGATTTTTAAATTATGGTAAGGTGGACTTATTAAATTGTGGAAAAGTATGGTAAGGAGGAAAATAAGGAAAAAGAAAAAAAAGGAAATAAAAGAAATAAAAGAATTTGGAGAGTGGAGCAGGTGGATGAAAAAGAAATAAAAGAATTTGAGGAGTGGAGTAGGTGGATGAAAAAGGAATAAAAGAATTTGTGGAGTGGAGTAGGTGGAAAAAAAAAAGAGATAAAAAAAAGAAAGAAAGAAGAGATAAAAAAAAAAGGGTTATGAAAATAAAGAAAAGAGAAGTATCATCTTTTCTTCTCTTCATCACCACCTAGAATTGGTAGCAAACAAGGGTTGGAGAGCTCAAAAATTTCAGCAAACAAATCCTTTAGCAAGTAAGTGATTTTGATGACTTTAGTTGATAATTTTTGTATTTTGGAGCCCCCAAAGCTTAAGCTAGCTAATGAGGGGACTAATTTGTAATATGGTCGAGAGTCTAGGGACTTGCCATGAGAGAGTTTATGCTGGTTGCAAGGTCTCAAGTACTTTATCAAAGGTTCAATCGAAAACCTATCCCTCGTTATAAGTGACTCGGATTTTTGGTGCCGCGGAGAGCATCGCGTTACGGATTCCGAATAAGGTGTGTAATCTCATACTCTTCCGAATATATGTTTGAAATGGTGAGAAAATCTCACATCTCTCTGAAAGTTTACATGAAATATTCTGTGATTCAGTAGAAATATCGAAGAAAATTTTTAACCGGTATCCGTGTGATCAGTCGGACGTCGCGTTTGATGGTAGTGATAATCATGTTTTGTAATAAAACAGTTTCGATTAGAAGCAGTGACGTATTTTTGAAAAATCACTAAAAATAGGAGAAAAGGAATTAGAAAGTGAATAATATATCAAATTAAATCTTACTGTGTCTATTTTAATATGGAAGAAACGGAGAAGGAAAAGGAATTTTATATTCTGAGATATCTTGATTTTAGTGAGACTGGTTCTGATTAACTTCGGGGTTCACTGATCTGTTTTGGAAAAATCATATAAAATTGTACAAAATGAATTATTGGTTATAATTTATATGTATGGATTCCTTAGTGAGTCTATTTTCAAGAGAAACAAGTTGGAACAGTATATGAAAACCGTACAGTGAGATATTTGAAATTAAGTTAAGAGAGGTCAGAATCATTGGACAGTGAAATAAGGGAAACTTTAAGGAATAAACTGTACTAAATGGCTAGGCCAAAAAATTCTGGAAAAATTTTAGTAAGAAGATACATGAGTCTAGTTTCAATTAAATTTTACGGATCTAGATTTCGAGTTTTCTAACTCGAATTATAGCTAATTTAGTCAGTATGACGCAAATGGACAGTTTAAATTTGTATGTCCCAAATTACTAGTTAAGTTTTAGTTGCGAAATTACCCCGTTTGGGCTTAAAATGGATTTTTGACCCAATAGTTCCGTAGAGACCCAAATAGAGTTCTGTATCACTCGAGGCGATAGTGAATCTTCGAAAACACCGTTAAATATGAAATTACCTAATTACCCTTGTAGGGTAAATTACCGAATTACCCTTAGAGAGTAAATTATCGAATTACCCTTAGTGGGTACGATTACTGAATTACGAAAATGCCCTAATGGGCCGAATTATGAAATGTCCCTATGGGCCAAACTACGAAAATACCCTTTATGGGCCAAAATGTTATAATTGCTATATGGGCCAAATGTTATATTTGCTACATAGGCCATATTTGGTATAAGTGGTGACCGATTGTGTATTTTGGTTTTTAAGGGTAAATCGACAGGCATAAGGAAGTTCCGGGATCGCGTTAAATTCAAGTAGCTAAGGATTTCGCTAAATAGTAAGGTGTGTGATTAACCCACTGTTTTCCGGGTTTATGTTATATTGTATGTGTGGTGTAAATGCTAATGTGTGCAGTGACAATTATGAATGGATACCCTTAAGGGGTATATCGAAAATCAGGTCAGTGTTAAATATTAAGAATGTGAATATGCCAATGAGAATATGTTTGTATGCCGAATAGCATGTGCATGCATTATTTTATTATGTTATGACATTATCATATGTTGCATGTGCATGGGATGGGATCTGAATGTGAAAGAAGAAAGGGTGTACATTATGTACGTGGTCTAATGTTAGCCTTGTGCTACATTAGCGCTTGATGTTAGCTATGTGCTTCATCAAGGGAGGTGTTGGCTAGGTGCCACATCTCGCGGTTGATAGCTGTGTGTGCATCACCGTAGATTGATTGATATGTGGGATCACTTATGTGATCGGTGGCCTAGCCACGGCCTTGAGCAGCAAGTCTGCCAAGGTAAGATATGTGGATCACTATGTGATCGGTGGATTAGCCACGGCCTTGGGCAGGGGGTCTGCCAAGGTAGGTGTAAAGGATGGACCCTAGGCTGGGTTGGGTGCATTTTGCATAAATCTGTCTGCTATGTGAATTAATGTGGAAATGGGCCAAGCCCAGTATGTGGAAACATGTGGTTGATTACACTATTATAAGAATGTGATGTGGTTGTGGGCCAAGCCCAATAAGTGAAAGCATGTGATTAAATTATCTTAATATCTGTTATATGGGTTATTATATGGTTTGACATGTGGATGGAATTCAGTGGTCTAATTACACACTGAGTCTGTATGACTCACCCAATTTTTATCAAACATCGCAGATGATTTTAGGTGATCGGACCGGGTTGGAGTGGATACGAGGTGGCCCATGCAGAAGTTAATTTTATTTGTTTCTGTATTTTATAAATTTCAGTATTTTGATAAGCATTATTGTAATAAAGGCCACTTAAGTATTGAAGTTTATTATTATGTTTCATTATGGGTTGACGATGAAATGTTATTTGCAAATGATATTATTTTCTTAAATTTATATATATATATTAAAGTTTTCAAATCTGGATACTTTATGACATCAAATTTTTACTTAGCATTTTAAATAAACAATATTTTATAAATAAACACAATTTTTATCAAACATCGCAGATGATTTTAGGTGATCGGACCGGGTTGGAGTGGATACGAGGTGGCCCATGCAGATGATAAATTTATTTGTTTTACACATTTTATTTATGAAAGGTTATTTATTGTAATAATGGCCTTTTAAAGTATTTACGGATTATTATTATATTTTAAGTTGGATTGTCAATTATATTATCATCTGGAAATGTTTATTTTTAGCAACTTAAATTTTAAAAATATGTATTAAAGTTTCAACCCGGATATTTTGTAATAACTTAGTTTTATTTGGAATTTTAAAATACCAAGATTTTACAAACAAGCAAATTTTTTTTTTATGTTTTTACTTTAAGTCAAAATATTTTTCAAACGTTTTCCGCAGTGACATACCAGATCCGGTCAAGGCTCGTGGGCCGGGTTTGGGGTGTTACAGTTTGGTATCAGAGCCCGGTTCAAAACTCGGCTTTGAGGTTTTGGGCCCGAAAAAAGTTTTCAAAAATATGGATTTTCAAGGAATTTTCAGGTTATTCTGGCATGGCACCTGTATCTCCGGCCCGAAGTCCACCAGGTAAGTACTTCCAACTACTGAAGTGAATTGTGAATGTGAATTCTATAAGCATGAAGGGAACGTAGATTAGTGAACTAGTACCTATTGAACCCTAGGACTAGTCTACTCAAACACAAGTGCATAAGACTTAAGGGCCATTAAACAAACCTGTGATTAAGTCGCCGAGCTAGGGTGTGGCAACCGTTGTGCGCATGTCTAGGAGTGGATTCAGTAAGAGCTTGGTACTTAAGTAGTCCTATCGACTCACCACCTCTTTACTCGAATCCTACCTGGTGCGTAGTAACCGTTCACCCTAACCGAGAGGACTTAGTCATCGACTAAACTCGATAATTAAAACCCGAAAGGGGCTAACCATATTTTTATAAAAACCTTAGTTTTTAAATTATCAAATTATCCCTTTGGTTTGTAAACCCTAAATTAGATTTTGAAAGACGTTTATTTTCCTATTTACAAAAAAATTATGAAAATACCCCTGGTTGTAAAATTACTAAAATGCCCTTGGTTTCTAAAATTCCAATATTACCCTCGACTTTTAAAATATTCTTACCTTACAAAAATACCAAAAACCTCTATTTTGTGAAATAGCAAGATACCCAGATTTGGAAATTTACTAAAATACCCCTGACATACAAAATTACCAAAATGATCCCGATTTCTGAAATTTCTGCAACATCACCGATTTGGAAAACAAATTCTCAAAAATACCCCAAGTTTTTGCAAATTTCGAAATACCTTTGATTTATAAGGATTTTTGGAATTGACCCTGATTTATTACCAAAATACCCTTATAGGACAAATGACGAAATTACCCCTAGGTTGAGAAAGGAGAAGACGGCCATGGTAGCATGGTGAATGTTGTGAATGAATGTGGCTTCATTGAGAAATGAAGGTGTCTTTATTTATGAATGAGAATGTGATTCTCTGAATTAGAGTAGTGAACTTGAACTGAAATTTTGTTTGATCGAAAGAACTACTTCTAAATACTTTATGTCATAAAACTGTTCGGGGATAATAAGTGGAACAAAATTCTGATGCATAAAACTTTTTAATCAGAATAATAGTGACGTTAGAAATGAGTTCTAGAGGACGTGGTCGTCGTGGACGTGGTCGAGGTAGAATGGCCGTATCGGAACCCGTTGGATCGGGTCAAGGGTCCGAGAATGATGTACCACCTCCACCACCAGCTTTTGGTAATGGCGGCAAAGATCGGATGGGGATGATCTTTGTATCGCAGTCGTCTTTGCGAGTTCTTGAGATGGTGGCTGGAGCAGGTGGAAATATGAGAGCTAGGAAGTCCGTACCCGAGCGACTCCGAGCCAATGGAGCTGAGGTGTTTCGAGGTGTATCAAGTGTGGCACCCAGTACGGCTGAGTATTGGTTGGAGGCGACCGAGCGAATTATGGATGAGCTAGATTTAACCAGTGAAGAGAAAGTGAAAGGAATGGTGGCGCTACTTCGCGACGAGGCGTATCAATGGTGGCTCACAATAAGGGATGGTGCCTCAGCTGAAGAACTCACTTGTGATTATGTTAAGGCTGCATACCAGAAGAAGTATGTGGGGACTCATTATATTGATGCGCAGAGAAAGGCATTTCTAGGGCTAGTTCAAGGGAACAAGTCCGTGGCGGAGTACGAGGTTGAATTCTTAAGGTTGAGCCGATATGCTCGAGGAGTGGTGGCTACGGAGCATGAACGATGTGTCCGGTTTGAGGACGGATTAAGGGACGACCTGAGATTGTTGATAGCTCCACATCAGGAGCGGGAGTTCACTGTGTTAGTAGAGAAGGCTAAGGTAGCCGAGGGGATTAAGGACTCTGTGAGACAGAACAGAGATAAGGATAGGAACCGGGATAAGAGGAGTTTTGGACCGTCAAAATCGTCTGAGAGTCTTCAGAAAAGACCTAGGATTGATAATCCTGCTCGTGTTTCTAAGCCAACTGCTGGAAATCCGGACCGTCCGTGTGCTCAGTGTGGAAGGTATCATGTTGGCGAGTGCTGGAACCGGGAACGGGAATGTTTTAGGTGTAAGTCCAAGTCTCATTTGATTAAAGATTGTCCTCAGGATCCGAATAGGGCTCGGACAGCAGGCCAAGGCTATGTGCAGCCAGGTAGAGATGGTCAGCAAGCGACAAGGGGTCGTGGTCCGAACCATGGAGGAAATGGTTCAGGTTGAGGTCGTGGAGCACCAAGCAAAGATGCTGAAGGTGCAGATGCGAGGCAACCAAGGTTGGTTTATGCAGTCGGCCGTCGCGAGGATAGTGATGTGCCAGAGGTGGCAATGGGTAAGTTCTTATTTCTGGAATATCCCTGGTTGCTTTGCTTGCTATAAGGTCAGTTTGTTCTTATGTTGCTAGTAAAGTGTACGTAACCTTGATTGTGAACCTAGAAAATGTACCTAGAAAGTATGATAGTTCTTTAAGATCAGAGTGCACAGCGAAAGCATAGTGATGTGATCTCAGCAGTGCGTTTAATAATTGATTGGAAATTTCGAGGACGAAATTTTCTTTAAGGAGGGTAGAATTGTAACATCCCGAAATTGGGCCTAGTAGGAATGGGCCCAATGGGCCTTGGGCATAGGAGTGTTTAAAATTTTTGAGAACAAGAGAATGACATTATTTCAAGTTGGACTTATTAAGAAGATGATTTTAGAAAGTTACCAGATTCTATGAAGTTTCGAGTTCAAGTTGGGCCTTAGTAAAATTTTGTGTTTGAGCCTAATAAGGAGAGATAGTAAGTGGCATCAAGGCTTATGGAAATAAAAGAGTAAATTGCTAGCATAAATGAGCATATGGCAAGGAGGTTATGGCATCAAGTGAAGTACCTTGAGGGAAGAGGTTCAAATCCCATTGTGTGCAAATTTTGACTATTATTTTTGTACTATTTCCTAAATTTCGTTAAAGCTTGTAAATATGGCAAAATTGGATTTTTAAATTATGGTAAGGTGGACTTATTAAATTGTGGAAAAGTATGGTAAGGAGGAAAATAAGGAAAAAGAAAAAAAAGGAAATAAAAGAAATAAAAGAATTTGGAGAGTGGAGCAGGTGGATGAAAAAGAAATAAAAGAATTTGAGGAGTGGAGTAGGTGGATGAAAAAGGAATAAAAGAATTTGTGGAGTGGAGTAGGTGGAAAAAAAAAAGAGATAAAAAAAAGAAAGAAAGAAGAGATAAAAAAAAAAGGGTTATGAAAATAAAGAAAAGAGAAGTATCATCTTTTCTTCTCTTCATCACCACCTAGAATTGGTAGCAAACAAGGGTTGGAGAGCTCAAAAATTTCAGCAAACAAATCCTTTAGCAAGTAAGTGATTTTGATGACTTTAGTTGATAATTTTTGTATTTTTGGAGCCCCCAAAGCTTAAGCTAGCTAATGAGGGGACTAATTTGTAATATGGTCGAGAGTCTAGGGACTTGCCATGAGAGAGTTTATGCTGGTTGCAAGGTCTCGAAGTACTTTATCAAAGGTTCAATCGAAAACCTATCCCTCGTTATAAGTGACTCGGATTTTTGGTGCCGCGGAGAGCATCGCGTTACGGATTCCGAATAAGGTGTGTAATCTCATACTCTTCCGAATATATGTTTGAAATGGTGAGAAAATCTCACATCTCTCTGAAAGTTTACATGAAATATTCTGTGATTCAGTAGAAATATCGAAGAAAATTTTTAACCGGTATCCGTGATCAGTCGGACGTGCGTTTGATGGTAGTGATAATCATGTTTTGTAATAAAACAGTTTCGATTAGAAGCAGTGACGTGTTTTTGAAAAATCACTAAAAATAGGAGAAAAGGAATTAGAAAGTGAATAATATATCAAATTAAATCTTACTGTGTCTATTTTAATATGGAAGAAACGGAGAAGGAAAAGGAATTTTATATTCTGAGATATCTTGATTTTAGTGAGACTGGTTCTGATTAACTTCGGGGTTCACTTATCTGTTTTGGAAAAATCATATAAAATTGTACAAAATGAATTATTGGTTATAATTTATATGTATGGATTCCTTAGTGAGTCTATTTTCAAGAGAAACAAGTTGGAACAGTATATGAAAACCGTACAGTGAGATATTTGAAATTAAGTTAAGAGAGGTCAGAATCATTGGACAGTGAAATAAGGGAAACTTTAAGGAATAAACTGTACTAAATGGCTAGGCCAAAAAATTCTGGAAAAATTTTAGTAAGAAGATACATGAGTCTAGTTTCAAGTAAATTTTACGGATCTAGATTTCGAGTTTTCTAACTCGAATTATAGCTAATTTAGTCAGTATGACGCAAATGGACAGTTTAAATTTGTATGTCCCAAATTACTAGTTAAGTTTTAGTTGCGAAATTACCCCGTTTGGGCTTAAAATGGATTTTTGACCCAATAGTTCCATAGAGACCCAAATAGAGTTCTGTATCACTCGAGGCGATAGTGAATCTTCGAAAACACCGTTAAATATGAAATTACCTAATTCCCCTTGTAGGGTAAATTACCGAATTACCCTTAGAGAGTAAATTATCGAATTACCCTTAGTGGGTACGATTACTGAATTACGAAAATGCCCTAATGGGCCGAATTACGAAATGTCCCTATGGGCCGAACTACGAAAATACCCTTTATGGGCCAAAATGTTATAATTGCTATATGGGCCAAATGTTATATTTGCTACATAGGCCATATTTGGTATAAGTGGTGACCGATTGTGTATTTTGGTTTTTAAGGGTAAATCGACAGAGCATAAGGAAGTTCCGGGATCGTGTTAAATTCAAGTAGCTAAGGATTTCGCTAAATAGTAAGGTGTGTGATTAACCCACTGTTTTCCGGGTTTATGTTATATTGTATGTGTGGTGTAAATGCTAATGTGTGCAGTGACAATTATGAATGGATACCCTTAAGGGGTATATCGAAAATCAGGTCAGTGTTAAATATTAAGAATGTGAATATGCCAATGAGAATATGTTTGTATGCCGAATAGCATGTGCATGCATTATTTTATTATGTTATGACATTATCATATGTTGCATGTGCATGGGATGGGATCTGAATGTGAAAGAAGAAAGGGTGTACATTATGTACGTGGTCTAATGTTAGCCTTGTGCTACATTAGCGCTTGATGTTAGCTATGTGCTTCATCAAGGGAGGTGTTGGCTAGGTGCCACATCTCGGCGGTTGATAGCTGTGTGCATCACCGTAGATTGATTGATATGTGGGATCACTTATGTGATCGGTGGCCTAGCCACGGCCTTGAGCAGCAAGTCTGCCAAGGTAAGATATGTGGATCACTATGTGATCGGTGGATTAGCCACGGCCTTGGGCAGGGGGTCTGCCAAGGTAGGTGTAAAGGATGGACCCTAGGCTGGGTTGGGTGCATTTTGCATAAATCTGTCTGCTATGTGAATTAATGTGGAAATGGGCCAAGCCCAGTATGTGGAAACATGTGGTTGATTACACTATTATAAGAATGTGATGTGGTTGTGGGCCAAGCCCAATAAGTGAAAGCATGTGATTAAATTATCTTAATATCTGTTATATGGGTTATTATATGGTTTGACATGTGGATGGAATTCAGTGGTCTAATTACACACTTGAGTCCAGTATGACTCACCCAATTTTTATCAAACATCGCAGATGATTTTAGGTGATCGGACCGGGTTGGAGTGGATCTGAGGTGGCCCATGCGAAGTTAATTTTATTTGTTTCAGATTTTATAAATTTCATATATTTTGATAAGCATTATTGTAATAAAGGCCACTTAAGTATTGAAGTTTATTATTATGTTTCATTATGGGTTGACGATGAAATGTTATTTGCAAATGATATTATTTTCTTAAATTTATATATATATATTAAAGTTTTCAAATCTGGATACTTTATGACATCAAATTTTTACTTAGCATTTTAAATAAACAATGTTTTATAAATAAACACAAATTTCCATGTTTTATTTTAAGGTTAAAATATTTTAAACGTTTTTCCGCTGTGACAAACCAGATCCGGTCAAGACTCGTGGGCCGGGTTTGGGGTGTTACATTCCAGTTATGGATCAGAGTTATTACTCTTGATCCAACCTCTTAGAAATCTATTGGCCTGGCCGCTGCCAACAGTCTCCTCGAGGTAACTGTTCTTTCCAAGGTTTGCCTCTTTTATTACACAATTTACAACTTTGCTATTTCTTCGTCTTCTTCTTTTTCTTTTCACACTTTAGATCACTCTTTATTCACTAATTCTTAAAATCATTTTGCTACCTTTTTATATTCTCTAAAGTACTTACACTATTTTTCATGGTCAATTCTATTCTTATCTTCTATAATCGATTTTGAATTTTTTTATATTCAATTTATCCTCTTATTAATGCCCATTACAGACTATTTATTAGTTTTCTCAACAATTCTGAACAATCATTTATTCCATGTCTTTTAGAGTCATACTTAAAAGCATCTCTCAGAAAATATCCAATATTCACCTAAATGAGATTTTCTTTTTAGCATTTATCACAAGGTCGAATAGCTCTTTTCCTTAAACCTTTAATACTTGCCTTGGAGATAACCTAAGACCCTATTTTATCTTGCTCTTCATATTCGTATACGAGTACAAATTCTCAAGCTTCTTTACCTTTCTTTGTAACACCCCTAACCCGTATCCGTCGCCGGATGAAGGTTACGAGGCGTGAATTAACAAACCACAAGTCAACTTATACATAAAAATTTTAATGCGCTAATAAATATACCATAACTAATATCATTTACCACATTTGGTACGAATTTCATTCAAATAACTAAAGTACTATTCAATTGAGCATTTTCGCGCACTATAGCTAAGTATATATATATACCATTTCCCTTATTCAATTCACCGTCATTATACCAAACATTTTAGAAATATATATAACCGAAACATTACTAATTAAATTCACACCTAGATCAAAACCACACTAGTGGTCGAAAAATTTTATCCACTCATTCACACGCATATGTCATAATTTATCATTAACTGACTTATCCAATAATTATAGGTAATAAGTATAACATCAATCAATATTTAAAATTTTACTATATGATTCATTTCATATATCTACAAGCATTCGAATATCACTCATGTACATTATATATATAATGTCAAAGAACAACTTTCAAATTAGCTTATGACAAAGCCGGACCTACATGATTAGTAGAGCTAATATCAAACACATTTTTAAAACATCATCAACATAGAAACATAGCCATTTTCACATGGCATTTATAAACATATCGATTATAATAGACTTAAGAGAGTGATATAGCCTATACATGCCATAATAGTCATAATTTACTACTTTAAAAGGGTACCAAAAATAAGTGATAGTGTGGTGAGCTTCCGAAGTGATCCCCGAGCACAAATTGAGCATCCAAAAGTAACCTACGCGTTTAGAAAATAACTAAAAACAAAGTAAGCTTTTGTAGCTTAGTAAGAATTAAGCAATTATTTTCCATTTCCATAAATTTATTCAAATAAAAACAAAATAAGTAATTAAATAAATAACCCTATCTATGTATAACCATTACACCGAATAACCAAACCCTCCAAAAGTTGAATGCATAATCGCATTCTAAATAATTTATTCACATAATACATGCTTAACAAAAATTCAACTCACACATCAACTTCTATCACTCTGAAATTTATAGAGATGATACTTACCTCTAGTTTGCTTACCAACCCCAAATTAGTCATTCATGCATATTCATAGAACAATATACTCAATCATCTTTGTATACTTATTTGCATTTATAATAGAAGTCTTTAAAACGAACCTCACACCTGCACATTGTTACTATTTAATATTTCTCGTAACGTATCGCTCAATAGAGCCGTTACTTCATATCTATCGTAACGTATCGCTTACACAGAGCCGTTACTTCATGCTTATCGTAACGTATTGCTCACATAGAGCCGTTACTTCATGCTTATCGTAACGTATCGCTCACATAAAGCCGTTACTTCATGCTTATAGTAACGTATCGCTCACATAGAGCCGTTACATAAGAGTCTCCGTAACGTATCGCTCACTTAGAGCCGTTACATAAAAGTTTGCATGTATAGTGCGCATTAAACCATTTCGCACAACTTATGCTTCTCATAACTCAATATTCATTCAATATGCATACTTTACATATATATTATTTATATATTCATGATCCAATCCATACCATTACATGCACGCATAATCACACTAGCATAATATTACAATCTCATGCTCAAATAAAATTTCACATTCGGTTATCATAATATCGAGTAACTAGCTTCACTTAAATTATACACTCATATCAAAATTTAATACTCCGCCTAATTACATGCATCAAAACAATTAGATATACACTTATTACTTTAAATTTCAAATCTCCAAGCAACCCCACATTGAGCTAGCTTATACCAAATGTAAATACACATTCGGCACTTAATGTTCGAAATATTAGTCACCCTTAATCTTAGACATAATATCAAATGTAGTTCAATTTAATACAGTTGCTTAAAACTTACCTCGATAATTGACCAAATAAGCTTCCCGGCTACTCGTCTAGTTTAGTTTTCCCCCGTTCCGTTTCCAACTCTTTCCTTCCTTGATCTAAAACCAAATTTAAAAGAGCCTATTCAAATAAATTTCGTTCACCGCCATTTGTAACATTTAATTATACCATTATTCCAATCTATCATTCACAATTTGAACCTTTTACAATTTCATACTAGTTCTTTCCATGCATTCGAACATACATAAATAATATAAAAATTTCATACATCCTAAATCTAAAGCCGAATACTCCTCAAATTAAATAAATCTCCTTATAACATAAAAAAAATAATTCATAGCATATAATTCACCATTTTGTAATTTACCCCTTTAATTTAACTTTCTTGTAAATTGACCCCCAAGCATAAAACACAAGAATTTCATGAAATTCGGACAAGTCCCTTAAGAGCCGAATTTTCTTCATTCATAGATAAGTACATATAAACCATTTATTTAGCATTTAGATCCCTCAACTATTTACTTTCACAATTTAAGCCCTCATACTCCATCTCATTCAAACTTCCTACTCAAAACATATTGATCTCAAACACATATTTAATATTTACTCATCAAGCATAACCATTCAAAGTTTATTCATCATGACCGAATCTATGACTTGTTTAAAACTCAAAAATTTAACATGGTTTCATTAATACTCATGGAAATGAACTCAACAATGCAAAAACTTTCAAAAATTGAAATCAAATGCTAACCTTATTGTAGCGTGCAAGAACCGAAAATGGAGACTCAAGCTTTTCTTTTATTTTTTTTTCTTTGTGTTTTCGTGAAGAAGATGGATAGAAAAAAAATAATAATAAAATTTTCTTTTCTAATTTACTAACATACATGAATAAATTATTACCCCACTAACTTAATTTAATAATATAATAAACAAACATTAGTGCTTTTCATCATGCTTGCCGTCCACTATACTTATTTTAGGGCAAATTGACATGCAAGCCCTTCCTTTCAACAATACTACAATTAACCCTTCAAATTTATGAATGCTACTTTTACTACTTCATCAATTTGATCCTTTCACTTAATTCAAACACCAAAGCAATAAAATTCACACATTTCAACACATATTCACTCAAAATTACTACACATGAAAACAAAATAATATTATGAGATTTTTTTCAGGCTCGGATTCATGGTCCCGAAACCACCATTCCGATTAGGGTCGAAATTGGGCTGTTACATTCTTAGTTGATTGTGATAGAATTGAACTTGTCATCACTTTTTTTACCTAATTCTTTTCTCTTTTCTTCTTTTCGTACTTTTTCAAGAAAATCTCCAATTCATCTTCTCACTAGAATTTATACCTTAAAAATATACCATTGATAATTTTCACATTTTTTTTAACAAAAAATACTATGCTTCTTAACTATAATTTATCTCTATCAATACATTATAATATTTTATACCATCAATCTCTTAGACTTATTATATTATTTTCATTCAAAAACCTCTATTTTCTCTTATTCTCTTATTAATATTGATTATTTACTTAACTAAGGTCTTTATTTCTTTCTATACTTATTTCTTTAAAAAAAAATTCATTTTTTGATCTTCATAATTGGAAAATATTACTATTCTATTCTACTTCTCATATTTCTATTATCTCTTCTATTTCCAAAAGACTAATATTATGTTAATATACCAAACTTTTCATTTAAAAGCTCTGACTTCTGAGTTCTCATTTTGTACATGTACAATTATATATACATATATACTCATTTTCCTTCACACACTAGTCCCTAACTTTTACTATTAACCACTTAAATCCATTGTTGCGTCTTCTTCCATCTCTGATTCTGTATTTTCCCCGAAAAATACTCTATATTAAAGGTCCGTTTGTTTACATGTAAAAGGTTTTGACGGAAAATATTTTATGCATTTTCCTATGTTTGTTTCACAGAAAATAGTTTAGTCAACGGAAAATGACTTACATGTCATGTAATGCCCCAAATTTTGGGCCTAGAAGTTTTGAGTTTTAAGCGTAGGGACAGTGGGGAGGTTGCACATATGTGTGTGGATGTGCAATTTAGTGTCAGAATAGGCCTGCTGGTCTGGTGGTTGAGAGAGTGTTAGGGAACCTCATTGTTCCAGGTTGAAGTCTTAGTGTGAACGTTTTGGTAGGTACTTTATTTTGGTTTTAGTTAATAATTATAATTATTTATAATTATTAAATTATTAGTTTATGACTAAAGCTGCTTTTATTTTTCTCTTTTATTTTATTTTGGGAATTTCTGTTTTCACGTTCTCATCTCCTCCCCTCTCTTCTACTTTCTAAATATTTCTCAAAATGGTTGATTGGTGGATTTGTGAATTTTGCGCCTCTGTCGTCTTTTTCGATCGCAAACAGGTGTGGGATTCAAACTTTTACTACACTGTTTTATTATTTGCAAAGTTTATGTCGGTTTCTATTGACTATAGGCTAAATCGTTGGATTTGGGGTTTTAGTCGATGGAAATGATGGAAAATCGTCACTTTCTGATATATGTTGATAGGGCGAAGGTTAGGGACGGTTCTGGTGGCTGAAATGGTGGTTTTGGGGCTGTTGTAGGGTGGTTTCGTGATCACTCAGATGGTAGGGTTTTCGGGCCAAATTGGGTGCCACATAGCCGTGTGGCCGATTTGAGGATTTTTGTCGACTTTCGCACGGCCGTGTCCCTCGGGCACACGAGCGTGTGAGATTAGGAATTAGGGTTTCAAAGTTTTAGGGTCACACGGCCATGTGACTGATTTGGGGATTTAGGGATCCCACACAGGCGTGTGTTTTGGAACACACGGTCATGTCTGCCCTGCACTTGATTTTAGCAAAATTGGATAGTGAGTTACATGACCTATTCACAAGGTCGCGTCCCTGCTTCACACGAGCGTGTGCCTCTGTCACACGGCCGTGAGCTACCTTTCACACGGGCGTTCGGACCCCCACACGGCCTGGATTGCTCTACACAACCGGAGCACACGGGCGTGTGGCCCTATCTCGCCAAATAATGATTTTAGGTCAAATTTAAGTGTAATCGCAACTCTGTGTGTTCCAACCCTCGACTAAGCTTTACTGAGGGTAATTATGACTTTGACCTTGGCTTGATGTGTGTCGAAACCCTTTTTTTGAAAAAAAGGGGTCGACTTTGATTTTGAAAATGAAAACGAAAAACGGGAGTCGTCACCAATCCTTTTTGATGAGGTGGGATCGGGTCACCTCGAAAAGTGGTTGTTTTTAATAAACGGTTTGATTTATTAACAAAGCTTTTGGTCTACAAAATTCAGAAAGATGGGTTCGGGAGTCGGTTACGCACGAGGAAGGATTAGCACCCTTGTAACGCCCAAGATTGGTACCTAGTTGATTAATTAATGTCTCAGTGTCTAAAATTAAGAATTTGAATAAATTTAAAATACGATCATTAATTAAAATATCGCTTAATTGAAAATTTTCTGAGAAAAATGTGTATTTCACGTTAGTCAAGGGAAAGGATCATATCCCATAAGTTAGGACACGATGCCTTAAATCCCCGAATCGAGAATAAACACCGAAAAAAATCATTTAAAAGGCATACGATTATCTCTGTTTTAGAAAGAAATCGTATTCCGTAAGTTAGAACACGATCTTTTCGTAATTCCCGAGATTATTTAAAAATGTTTTAAAAACTTTCGTTATTCGGATTTATCGAGAAAATCAGAACCCTGTAAGTTAGGGTACGACTTTTCGAATCTCGAAATACGAAAAATTGCTTATTTAAAAAAAACAAAAATTTCAATGTGACGGGTAAAATATAATGCGATTTTGTAGTGAAAATGTAAAACGGATTGCGGAGTTTATACATAACAGAATAGTAAATAAGTTAACGTAAGTGATAATATGAAGAACGAAGATGAAATAAATAAACAAGCCAATAATAATAAAACAAATAATAAGAATAACAAACTAAAAAAAAATGAGGCTAAAGATCTAATATTAAGTAAATAAATAAGTATTGTGTCAAACAATTTAAGAATAATAACATTAGTAATAACGATGATGATATTAATAATAATATAATAATAATAATCTAAAGTTTTTTAAATTATATAAAAGGATATAAATGAATAAATGATAAAATAAATGTATATAAAAAAGTTTAGGTAAATAAATATAAAAGAAATGTAATAGAAATAATGCAAAATTGAATAATTTAGTAATATGATAATAATAAGTAAATAAAATAAAAAAAGAAAATGGTAGTAGTAATGACAATATTAAACTAATTAATTTAACAATATAATGATAATAATAAGTTAGTAAAATAAAAAAATAAAATATAATGATAGTAATAATAATGTTAAATTAATTAATTTAATAATATGATAATAATAAAAAGTAAGTAAAATAGAAAGGAAAATAATAAAAAGGAAATACGAAAAAATATATAAAAGAAACAAATAATAGATAGATGGACAAATAAATAAATATTAGTAGTGAGAAAATAATAAGAACAACAAATATTTAAATGAAGAGAGTGTAAGCATTAAAATCTTTTATATATATATATATATATAAGAAATAGATGAATAAATAATATGATAATAGTAACAATAATAATGGAAGGAAAAATAAATAAAGGCATAAAAAATTCAGGATGCAAATAAAATGAAAATAATAATAATTTATATATTAAAAGAAGATAAATAAATAAATAAATAAATAAAATAAAACAGAACAATCATACATATAAAATAAGAGCTTGAAGTTAAGTAAATAAAGGATTAGGTCGGGATTAAAATAAAATTCAGAGTCTAAATTATAATGAAATAAATGAATAAACAAAAAAGGGACTAGATTGAAAATCGAATGGAATGTGTAACACCCCAAACCCGGCCCATGCGTTTCAACCGGATCTGGCATGTCACGGCTTGTACTTTGAAAACCTTTACTTTGATGGTATTTGAAATTCTTGAATTAATTATACAATATTTAAGTAAATAAGCGGCATTTTAAAAATAAAACCTTGTATTAAGTATTATTAATTATAAATAAACCTTATCATAAAATTCATAAGTTGCTTAACATTGAAAACGACTTAGTTGAATGAAAACTAGGGGCCTTATTACATAAATATCCTCGAAATAACATTGAAATAAATTAAACTAAAAGAAATCTCAAAAGAAAACAACTTGTAGAAATAGAACTTGATGGCCCCTCGAGTCCGTCTCGGCTCCCATGTCCACAATCTACTGTTCATCTGGAAGAGTAGAGAAAAGGAAAGCGTGAGTCACAAAGACTCAGTGTATAAATCTCATAACAGACATCGACCTGAGCCCACAAACACATTATGGGCCCTAGCCCATACAGGAAAGCATCAATCATAATCACATAATAACAATAAAGAATGAATAACCCAACCCATCCTAGGTTTCCATCCTTTACACACCATCCCGTACCAACCATCACACCGTGGGGATTTCTACAATCAACCCTCCATCCGCTACACACCAAAACGATAGCCGTACTGCCTATTCCTATTAAGTAGGAATCATTAAACGTGGCATAGCCACCGATCACTACGTGACCTTACATTTAAATTATGTGGGATTTCTACCACCGATCACCAAGTGACCTATCATGCACTTCCCCTTCAATTATCATCATTCCCACCCCATGCATACATACATAAAGAAACATCAAGCAGACATATATATTCTTCGATACACATAGGGAGTTCTATGTTTACGTACCTGGCATCCTTGCCTAACCCTTTTTAGGGTTCCATTCGACTGTCTATACAGCCTTATTCCAGCTTTTTAGCCCATAACATACAAAAATAAATATACATACAGGTTTATCAGTAGCGTGTTAGAGATCTACACACCTGATTAATGTTGATATCCTTGCTAAACCGATCTACAACTTTGCTCAAAAAGCCGGAAGGATGTGAAACTAGGGCCTCTCCTATATTCGGCCATGGTTAGTGTTCTACCTAATTTTCATGTATTTGAATAAACAACTCTTCTTACCTTAAAATCCCGAAATTGAAGACTAACGTTTTTCGGCTTTTAGATCTAGTCGACCAAGCTTCCTTCAAATCCCGAAAACCATTAAACTATTAGCTTTCGGTTTTTGCTTTTCAAAAACCGGGAATAGATTATGAGAACTAAACAAAAATCGACTCTTACCTTAGCTTAGGAGATTCGGCTAGCACTAGAGAGAGGATTCGGCAATGCCAATGGAAGATTTAAATGCCGGAAGTATAGAATAATTTCTCATATAGGATGAATAAAAGAAAAAGCGATGGATGCTTCGGCTTTTTAGAGAAATCGGCACAAGGGAAAAGAAAGTGGGGAAAAATTTCGGCTTTTGAAGAAATTGAAGAAATAAATTTGGAGAGGGAGAGGCTAGGGAATTTTGGCACCAAGGGAGAGGATTTTAGGGTTTTTCAATGTCAGAAACAAGGAGCTAGCCCCCCTATTTATAGATTTTTGACACCTACTGCTAAATACCGAAAACGCCCTTAAAATTTAAGCTAGAAGAGAGGAGAATTTCGGCACCCTCTATGCCATGCAGTAGCTGAATTTTACACTCCTCTAGGTGGTGGATTTTCGGCCAACACTTCCTTTAAAGATAATCTCCTAACTTTTCTCCTTTTTATCTATGATATTATCACATAAAAATCCATATATATCTTCCTATTTTTAAGCCTTGTAGTTGTCCACCTCATTAATTCTAAATGCCGAAATTTAACTCATTTAAATTAAAAGATTTGGGCTTCATTAAAATTAAATTTAAATCCCTTAAATCTCTTGTTGTGGCGTCACCCTTGCTCCCATTTAATTGCCAAAAATGGCCCAAAAACATGGGCTCCTTGCGACCCAAAACTTGTTCCTTTTTAATTGTTAATGATGCCACCTTAAAATAATTTAATCTGGGCCTTTGCCTAATTCTAAGCCCAAATTTAGACCCCTATCACTTAAATTAACAAATTAATTCTATCCCTACACTAAATGCATAGGCCCATAATTTTAGGATGTTACAGAATGTAATGGGGCAAAAGTCGAAAAAAATTAAAATAGGGGACCATATTGCAATGCGCGAATGAAATGGAGGGACCAAAGGGAAAATATCCTTGCCCTCCAAAACACCGCACTTTACGTGGGACTAAAATGAAATAAAAGTGAAATCATCGGGCCAAATTTAAAAAATAAAGAAAATCGAATTGTAAAATAATTAAAAGGCGGAAGGACTCATGAAGCAAATAGACCATTTGGTCTAAAAAAACACACGGATCCTCCTTAACGAGTCGGGTCAACACGCGGGTTAAGGCAAAACGACGTCGTTTTGACGTTTGGGACTCAAGCCCAAAACGGCGTCGTTTCGTAGCATTATAAAAGTAAAAAATTTTCAAAAAAAGCTCATTCTCCCTCATTTCACAAAAAAAAAGTCTTCTACCGTTTGTTCTCTCTGAAGACTTGGGGGTCCGGCGAGAGTCCGGCCAGTCGCTGGCGTTGTTGTCTACGGAGGCAGTGAGACCAAAAGTCGCGTTTTTTCGGTGAAAAAAAAAGATAAGTTTCTTTTTTAATATATTCTTTTATATATAAATAGTTATGTAAAGGAAAAAAATGAGAAGAAATATAGGAGCATATAATAGTTTCGAAAAATGAAAATAAAAGAAAAAATAGCGAAAATAAAAGGACCTTGGCACCTTTTGAATTTGTTTTTCTTTCCTTTGAATATTTTCTGCGTCTTTTTTGTTTGTATGTCGAAAAAAATAAAAAAAGAAAAATAAAACGAAATAAAACAAAAATTGAAAACGAAAGTAGAAAAAAAAAATCACCTTGAAAAATTTGTTCTGTTTGTTCTTAATATTGTGTTTTTTTCAAAGAAAATGTGTGTTACAAAATGTTTTTTTAATTGGCTTTATAGCCGATTTTTTACAACTTGTTTGCTTGTTTTCTTTTGCTTTTGCTGTCTGTCCTTGCAGGTATGGAGGTGCTGACGTGGAGATACTGTAATACCCCAAAAATTAATATAGTAAGAAAGTAAAATATTATCCTTGATATAGTTAAGTAAGGAAATAAAGTGACAAAAAGAAAAATTTTAGATTATGTCAACATTGGGAAGCATATTATGATATATTACATTATTAAATCAAGAAAGGACTAAGTTGTAAAAGTGAGAAAAGTTTTGTTGTCCAAGAGTAAATATTTAAAATTTAAGGGGTTAAAGTGTAAATATGAAAAAGTTGAAGGACCAACAATGCAAATATTTTAGGGGTGGAAGAATCTAGAAACTAAGGAAAATGGATGAATTAGGACCAAATCGAATAGATGAAGAATTATGAGGGACTAAATTGTAATTTTCCAAATTAAGTGATGACTCAATGATGGAATTTTAAAAGATCATGAAGGGCAAAATGGTCAATTAGTAAGAGAGAGAACTCTAGAATGTAATGATTATGTTGATGATATCTTAAATTAATTAATTAGATAAATATTACTTTATTAATATTTTAATAAGATATTTTTTATTATTTTATTATTTCATTTAGTATATATGTGTGTGTGTGTGTGGAAAGAAAAACACACACACACACACACCATCCATCATCTTCTTCCATGCACCCCACGTTAGAAAGAAGAGAAGAAAGAAACTTTCTTTTCTTTACAATTTAGTCCTTACACCCAAAATTCACCATTTTCACCTAATAATCAAGATAAGTTCCATAACTACCAAGAGAGAAAAATAACAAGGAGACTATGGGGAGCTAGAATATCAAGTTAGATTGAAGAAATAGAAGCTACAGGAGAGAGAAAATCAAGTTAAAGATTGAAATCAACAAGACAAGGTAAGAACATCAAGATTTCAATATATTTTTAAGTTTGATATTGTTGAAAAAGCTTGGAAATGATGTTATAATATATTATTCTTATATATGACCCTATGTTATTGATATGTTAGTGAAGGAAAATAAGAGAAAGTGATGGGAAATATTGTAGAGAAAGTAAATAAAGGTGTTACAAATTTGGAAATCAACACTTTGCACTAAAACAGTTTTAGACAGCAGCAGTAGTCTAACTTTGAAAAATCACCAAAAATTGTAGAAATCGAATTAAAGGATGAATAAAATATGGAATTAAATCTTATTAAGTCTAGTTTCTTATAGAAGAAATAGTGTAAGTAATGGAATTGTAAACCATGATATATAATAGGTTTTGTGAGACAAGGTCAGAATGATTTCGGGTTCCCCTGTTCTGACTTTGGAAAATCATAAAAAATTTGATAAAAAAATTATAGGCTTAAATTTATATTTTTAAAATCTTGAATGAGTCTATTTTCAAGATAAATAAATGGGAACATCATTCGAATTCCGTATGAGGAGATAATTAATTTTAGTGAAGAAGGGTCGGAACTGTTAGACAGCAGAACAATGGTGACTTTAAAGAATAAACTGTACTTATTGGCTAAATTCTGAAAATTTTATGGTAAGAATATATTTGAGTCTAGTTTCTAAAACATCAAGCGGAACTTAAATTGGAATTCTGTAGCTCAAGATATAAATAATTTAGTGACTATGACGCAAATGGACTGCTTTGAATAAATTTATAAGTAAATAGTGAAATCATAGATAATGTTACTTATAAGCATGTAATATAAACTAAGAATGTGGAATGGAGAGGAGGAGGAGGAAAATATATATAAATATTTGGCTAGCATGGCTAATTTGCATGTTTTAGGCTCAAGGACTAAATTGAATAGAAGTAAAACTTTATGGAAAATTTTGTAAAAATGTTAGAAATGACTAAATTGCATGAAATGGATTATTTTATTATTTAAGTTACAAGATTGAATGAAATTATTAATTTAGATCAAGATCAGATGAAAACATGTTTTAGGGATTAAATTGAAAAGAGTTGAAATTATGGAAAAATTCTGATATTTCATAGAATTCATAGGTTGTTATCAATATATATGAGAATAATTAGGCTTGAAACAAGGATTAAATTACGAGAATTTTATTTTTCTGAGCCTAAGGATGAAATCGTCATTAATTAAAAACTTAGGGCAAAATGATAATTTTGCCTAGAGCATTAATTGAATGTATCAGAATATGATTTGAATGAAAATGATGATCAAATTTATTTATAAAGATCCGGATGACTCAAATGGAAAAATAAATCCCGGTTGAATGAAAGAAAAATTCGATGGATCTCTGAAATGGAAATGTGCGCACATGAATATGAATTGAAGGACCCAGATTTGTATCACTATAATTCAAATTTTATCATTATTACATGTTTAATTTACTAACTATGTGATATAAGGAAATACGAGTTGATGGTACATGAAATATTGATATTATGAATTAACTGACTTATGTTTAGGAAGAAACGACAAGAGAATGATATTAATCATGACATGTAAATATGTGATTATCTTTGATACGTTGATACAAAGAAATTAAGTATGTTGAGACGAGTAATAAATTTAAGTAAGACATATCGAGAAAAATAAATATGTTTAAGGGATTATATGTTTGATTTTGATTGGTTCCAAATATGAATGCTAGATGAAATAAAATGTTTGATAAATAAATTTGTAACTCCGATAATGCTCCGTAACTCTATTTCGGTAACGGATTTGGGTTCGAGGCGTTACAGGTACAGAGTCGACTGTGGTGGCGTGCGTGAGAGGAGCGGCGGCGCATCTAGGGTTTGGTATTTTTTGTTTCTTCTTATTAGGGTTGAGCTAGGGTTAGGCTGAATGGTTTGGGTTTGGGCCTATTGGGTTTGGTTTTATTTTGGGCTGATAGTTTAGGTTTTGGGTTAAGTCTAGTTTTTATTTAGGCCGTCTGATTTGGGCTTCGAGTTTTAGGTCTGATATTGTAATTGGACTTTGAATTTTGTAAAAACTGGACTATTTAATTATTGTTTATTGGGCCCGGGCCAAAATTGGGCCTTACAATATGTGTGTTATTTGTGATTGGTTGTGCGATAAGCTTGATACTGAACTCGAGTTATGAGAGTACACATGTCTGATTCTGCAACTGACTGATTAGATGTGAGTGTCTGCTTCTGATTATCTGTCTGAAACTGGTATTTTGATCGTGCACATCTCACTGCATAAATACATATGCATATACTGTTTTTGGGTGAGATTTTGAAGAGAAGGAAGATTGACTGAACTGGCAGTTGTTCTGCTGGTTACTGATAGCCCCTAATACCCAAAAGGTCTAGGGCGGTCCCAATACCCTGAGGGTCGTGGACTTTACTGATAACGGTATAGCGGATTACCGCATTGCACTGTATCGCATGTACGTTAGCTAGGCTACATACAATTGACTGAACTGACAGTTTCACTACAACCTAACGGTATAGCACTGTACCGCATTGCACTGTACCGCATGTACGTTAGCTACACTAAGTACCACTATTTGATCTGGCAGTTCATACTGCATGTTTGTACCGCGATTTACCACATTGCACAATACAACTTATACGCTAGCTTTGCTGCGTAATATCGTTAATGGCAGTCTATCTGCATACTATTAGCCCCAATACCCAGAGGGTCGAGGGCAGTCCCAATACCCGGAGGGTCGTGGACAATGCTGATGGCCATCGTTGCCGGGCAACCCGGGATGGCATCATATGGAGTGTAGGGTTGGATGAGCTTTTCGAGGTCCTATATGGAGTGATTGGTTGGACGAGCTTAATAGTTCTATTAAGGAGTGATAGGGGACGGAGAGGTGTGTTGGCTAGATGGATGGGTTTTCTTTAACTCAACTGCATTCATATGCATCTTATTGACTGTTTTGTGAGTGCAACTGTCTGTTTTACGGGTCGACTGAAAAACATTTATGACACTGTGAAATTGTTAAACTTTGATTGTATCTGACTGACTGAATTGAGACTAGTGACTATTGAGAGTATTGTTACTGGATTGAGTAATATTTGTGATTGTGTAACTGAGTGTGATTTTGATATGCTCTAAATATTGCTGTCTGCCAGTACGTCCGTTTCGAAGTACCAACTATTTTTGTACAACTCTGTAAGTATGCTCCATTTCAGGACTACTACTGGTTTTCCGTGTCTGGTTCCGTAGTTAATTGGTTTTGATCTCACACTGAGTTTGAGTAGCTCACTCCCTCTTCTGTTCCCCATACAGGCACATTTCAGAATTTTGGACGCTGGACTCAGTACACGGAGGTCTAGGACTTTTTGTTTAATGATACTATCTTGGTATTTGTTTCATTTTGAACTGTAAGATTTTATAAAACTGTGGTACAAATTCTATTTTAAGTTTTATACACTTTTATTCAGTTTATATAAACATATATTTTAACTGAAATTTTTCTGACCGAATTTTAAACGATTAAATGGTACGATTCAACATGTTAACTTATTTTGCAAAAATTCACCTACGATCACTTCGGTGATCAATGTGACATCCCGGATTCGGTCTAGATTTCTAGGCCGGGTTTGGGGTGTTACAATAAGCCATTTTTCCTGTAAAATGACTTACCTTTTGGAAAAGGGTAAGTCATTTTCCGGAAAAGAGCTCATCTATAGATAATTTTACTTTTTTTATAAAAATTAACTTAAATCAAGTTTAATATTATTATATTGATAATTAATTTTATTTTTATTTTCAAAATTATTTAAAATATTATATTTTTCAATATTATTAAACATACATATTATAATAAATATAATAAATATAATTTATTTATTAATATAATAAATTATTAATATAAATTATTAATATAATAAATTATATAATAAATTATTAATATAATAAATATAATTTATTATTTTATAATTTATTTAATTTTTCAATTTTATTTTAATAATAAAATTTAAAAATAATAATTTTAAATAATATTATTCACATATTATTGAAAATATTCAATATTAATATTTTAATAATATATATTTATTACAATTAAATATATTAATAATAAATGTTTTGTAGTATAAAGGTTAAAATATGTCATACAAATTTGTAATTTAGTCTTTCTACTTTTATTTTCAAGAATTTAGTCCCTTTACTTTTCAAATTTAAAAATCAAGTTCAATTGTTGATATTGTTAATTTTTTTTTGTCAATTTTGTTGATGTCACATTTTTAAATAAAAAATACTCACTTAGTAGTCATGTAATTAAAAATGACGTTGTAATGAATCTGAATTTAACATAATATTTTTAATATATGCAAAAAAATATAAAATATAAAATATAAAATTATAGATAAAAATAAATTCAATTAAACAATGAAAAAATAAGAAAATCTCAAATGTAGGTTTATTTAATTGAAAACAACTGTTATGAAATATTTTTAAGAAATTTACCAAACAACAGAAAACATTTTACACAGATTTTTCCAAACACCAGAAAATATTAGCTTTTCTAGAAAAGTAATTTATTTTCCAGAAATTATTTTCTGGAAGTAATTTTCAGTGAAACAA
Organism: Gossypium sturtianum; assembly: GCA_025698515.1. Classification (NCBI taxonomy): domain Eukaryota; kingdom Viridiplantae; phylum Streptophyta; class Magnoliopsida; order Malvales; family Malvaceae; genus Gossypium; species Gossypium sturtianum. The sequence continues at coordinate 92,414,110 of CM046951.1, read as the reverse complement.
ACGGAGCCTAAGTTCTAAATTCTTTTCAAATTCATCTTCTACGATCTAATTTGGAAATTCCTCAGGATCTTCTTTCTCTTCCATCTTTATAACGAGTATTGAATCTATAAATTCTCTTGGTAAATTTCTAACAACAAAATTTTCCATCCAAGGCATGTCAAAGACATTTTGCTTCCCAGTTAATTTTCGCGAACCTACACTTTGTCTCGCTATTTTCCTTGCTCCATGAGAGATTATAAACTTCACGTAGTATATAACCATATTCCAATAAGTTCGTGGTATCAATATCTTCCAAAGTTGGTCTAAAATAATTTGATGCTATTGTTCTATTAATGTCCCTCTAATGGGTCAAGTATTGCTCCTTATTCTTTCTAATCAATTCATGGCCCTTCCATAACACTTCTTGCATCTTTCGATTTACAATTATAAGGTGTTGAACAATGTCTTCTTCGGTTTCATTCTATAATCTTGCACTTCCTTCATCATCCTATCAACTTTCTCCTTCTGTGATGAAGTTGTTATCTCATTAGGCTATATTAGATTTACTATCATTTCTTCCAATATCTATGACAGAAAATAAGTTTTTATCAAATTTCAGTATTTATCTATTTCCCTCTTGAGTCATTACTAACTAATTCAAAATCATTTCCTTATCAGTAACAATTCATATTTTCAAACTTATCAATACTTCTAATAATGATATCACATCGATATATCCTATATGGCATGTACTTCTAAACTCGTTCTTTTCCCAGAAATCAGAAAACCTAAGCTCTGATACCATTAAATGTAATACCCCTATACCCGGTTCGACCCAAGAAACTTGATATAGGAATATTACATTGGGTGCCAAAGTTATTTTGGCTAATCACTAATATATTTGAACATTAAAAAATAATAACAATAAATTTTTATAATTTATATTTTAGTCCATACTATTTGGAACATACTTGATCTTCCTATGTACATGCCATTCTATTCAAAATATTGAAACATACCCTCTTGGCACTTGGAGATGTGATGAGATGAATGCTCACAACCTCTATTACAACTCTTCAAAATCATCAGACCTAATCTGCATACGGAAAACAAACCGTCACGAGTAAAAACTCAGTGGTATTTCTATAATCCGAATATTTAAAAAAACAATATAATATAATAATAGGCACAATTAAATTTATAAGGACATATTAATGTCTAGTATCATATCATAACTATCATTTTTCATTTATTAAACAATATCCTAATTCACACAATTGCTATATAAATGATTATTCACATATCAACCATATTTATTCGTACAATGACATTAGTCATACAATACTCAATTCATGAATACATCATTTCATACCATACTCAATTCATGAGTATATAACTCATATATTCCATGTATTGTCAACATATTTCACATTCTATTTTCAATTCACTATATCACTTCCATTTCTCATATAATTTCATTTCAATATCAATTGTAAGACTTTATTATTCATTTACCCCTATTAACAAGACTCAGACTTGGATGGATACACGGATCCAACCTAAACACACTAGTTTGGCACCCAGTGCCTCATCGGATAATTCGAAGTAATAGATTGACACCCAGTGTGTAACATCCCGAAATTGGGCCTAGTAGAATTGGGCCCATTGGGCCTTGGGCGTAGGAGTGTTTACAATTTATGAGAACAAGAGAATCGCATTATTTCAAGTTGGACTTATTAAGAAGATGATTTGAGAAAGTTACGGGGTTCTATGAAGTTTCGGGTTCAAGTTGGGCCTTAGTAAAATTTTGTGTTTAAGCCTATTAAGGAGAGATAGTAAGTGGCATCAAGGCTTATGGAAATAAAAGAGTAAATTGCTAGCATAAATGAGCATATGGCAAGGAGGTTATGGCATCAAGTGAAGTACCTTGAGGGAAGAGGTTCAAATCCCATTATGTGCAAATTTTGACTATTAATTTTGTACTCTTTCCCTAAATTTCGGCCAAGCTTGTAAATAAGGCAAAATTGGACTTTTAAATTATGGTAAGGTGGACTTATTAAATTATGGAAAGGTATGGTAAGGAGGAAAATAAGGGATATTAGGTAAGGTAGACTTTTTAAATTATGGAAAGGTGGCTAAAGTTTATGGTAAGGAGGAAAATAAGGGATACTAGGTAAGGTAGACTTTTTAAATTATGGAAAGGTGGCTAAAGTTTATGGTAAGGAGGAAAATAAGGGATATTAGGTAAGGTAGACTTTTTAAATTATGGAAAGGTAGCTAAAGTTTATGGTAAAGAGGAAAATAAGGAAGTTTTTTTTAAGTTTTGGGTTGGTAAATTTTGGCTTATTTGCAAAGGCATGGACGATTGAGGTGAAGGAGAGGGTAGCTGAATTTGCTTTAGTCATTTGGTAAGATTTTTGGTGCTTGATAGGCCTAATTTTCTTTTGGCATCCTTTTGTGTTCTTTTCTCCAACTTCTCCTCTCATTGCCACAACTTCAAGTCAATACCGAACCTCTCAATCCATAATCACTCCTTCATAAATTCTTTCTCATTTGGGTAGACACTCTTTTCTTCGATTAAATCGTGTTCTAAGTGGATGGCCGTGTATCATTCTAGCCATAAGTCAAGTGGTGGAAATCGAATCTAATGTCAACAAGGAATCAAATCGCCCGATCATCTATCCCTCGTAATAAGAGACTCGGATTGTTGGTAAGTGATATAGATTGTTAATAAATTGCAATACTTGGTTGAAGTTGTAAATTGGGCTTTGGACTAATTGTTGACCGATTGTACCTTTAGGTGCCGCGGAGAGCATCGCGTTACGGATTCCGAATAAGGTGTGTAATCTCATACCCTTCCATATACATATCTGAAATGGTGTGTAATCTCACACTTCTCTGAAAGCTTGTATGAAATATGCTGTTAATCGGTCGAGATACCGAAGAAAACTAAAAACCGGCATCCGTGATCACTCGGGCGTGCGTATGATCATAGTGGTAATCGTATTTCGTAATAAAACAGTCTCGGTTAGAAGCAGTGACGTGTTTTTGAAAAATCACTAAAAATAGGGGAAAATGAATTAGAAAGTGAATAAGATATCAAATTAAAGCTTACTGTGTCTATTTTAATATGGAAGAAACAGAGAAGGAAAAGGAATTTTATATTCTGAGATATCTTGATTTTAGTGAGACTAGTTCTGATTAACTTCGAGGTTCATTGATCTGTTTTAGAAAAATCATATAAAATTGTAAAAAATGAATTATGGGTTATAATTTATATGTATGGATTCCTTAGTGAGCCTATTTTCAAGAGAAACAAGTTGGAACAGTATATGAAAACCGTACAGTGAGATATTTGAAATTAAGTTAAGAGAGGTCAGAATCATTGGACAGTGAAACAAGGGAAATTTTAAGGAATAAACTGTACTAAATGGCTAGGCCAAAAATTCTGGAAAAATTACAGTAAGGAGATATATGAGTCTAGTTTCAAGGAAATTTTACGTATCTAAATTTCGAGTTTCCTAACTCGAGTTATAATCAATTTAGTCAGTATGACGCAGATGGACAGTTTTAAATTTTTATGCCCAAATTAGTAGTTAAGTCCAGAATTGCGAAATTACCCCGTTTGGGCCTAAAATGGATTTTTGACCCAATAGTTCCGAAGAGACCCAAATAAAATTCTGTGCCACTCGAGGCGATAGTAGGCCTTCGGAAACACCGTTGAATATAAAATTACCGAAATCACCCTTGGAGGGTAAATTACCGAATTATCCTTGGTGGGTAAAACTACCGAATTTACCCTTGGAAGGTAAATTATCGAATTACCCTTGGTAGGTAAAACTACCGAATTTACCCTTGGAAGGTAAATTACCGAATTACCCTTGGTGGGTAAAACTACCGAATTTACCCTTGGAAGGTAAATTACCGAATTACCCTTGGTGGGTAAAACTACTGAATTACCCTTAGAGGGCAAATTACCGAAATACCCTTGGAGGGTAAATTACCGAAATTCCCTGGGTTGCGAAATTACTGAAATACCCTTGGAGGGTAAATTACCGAAATACCCCTGAGTTGTGCAAATTACCGAAATACCCCTGGGTTGTGCAAATTACCGAAATACCCCCGGGTTGTGCAATTACTGAAATACCTCTGGGTTGCAAAATTACCGAAATACCCTTAGAGGGTATATTACCGAAATTTCTTAGGTTGCGAAATTACTGAAATACCCTTGGAGGGTAAATTACCGAAATACCCCTGGGTTGCAAAATTACCGAAATACCCTTAGAGGGTAAATTACTGAAATACCCTTGGGTTGCAAAATTACCGAAATACCCTTGGTGGGTAAAATTTCTGAATTTCCCTTAGAGAGTAAATTACCAAATTACCGAATTACCCTTAGTGGGTACGATTACCGAATTATGAAAATGCCCTTACGGGCCGAATTACGAAAATGCCCCTAATGGGCCGAATTACGAAATGTCCCTATGGACCGAATTACAAAAATACCCTTTATGGGCCAAATGTGATATTTGATATATGGGCAGTTTGATATTTGTGATATGGGCCAAAGTGTGTAATTTCACACTTATCTCATGGGTTAGATATTATACCGTAAGCATTAGAATAAATCGTAAAATTTGTAAAATCGGAAAATACAGTATAATAACACTTTTTGTGTAAATGCATGAAATCGGTATTAAGGTTGTGGGAATTACGAATTTGCCCTTAATGGGTTATTTTGTTAAAAAGTGATATTTTGGGCCATATGAATTATTTTGATAAATTGGCCAAGTGTGAAATTTGAAAAAAAAAAGGCCTCATGTGATTAATGGGCCAAAATTTGCTAGATCGATTAATGGGCCAAAATTTGCTAGATCGATTAATGGGCCAAAATTTGCTAGATCAATTAATGGGCCAAAATTTGGTAGATCGATTAATGGGCCAAAATTTGGTAGATCGATTAATGGGCCAAAATTTGCTAGATCGGCCAAAATTTGCTTGATCGATTAATGGGCCAAAATTTGTTAGATCGATTAATGGGCTAAAATTTGCTAGATCGATTAATGGGCCAAAATTTGCTAGATCGATTAATGGGCCAAAATTTGTTAGATCGATTAATGGGCCAAAATTTGCTAGATCGATTAATGGGCCAAAATTTGCTAGACCGTTTAATGGGCCAAATTGTTAAGATTGATTAATGGGCCAAATTGCTAGATTGCTTAATGGGCCAACTTGTATTATGGGCCTTATGATGAAATTATTCTATGAATATTGTTATGCTTTGTATATGCATACATGATTGCATGGGTTGGGATAAAATTGAAGAGAAGTGCTAGTGGGTCTGCCACAATCTAGTTCGGTGACTCTGTCACAATCCAATTCGGTGGCTCTGCCACAAACATTTTCAATGGCTTTATGCCTGCGATTGGTGTGTTGGCGGGGTGGGTTGACTTGATCCCCACAGGTGTGCTGGTTGGTACGGGTGGTGTGTAGCGGATGGAAATTAGGTTTGGTTTGGGATTTGCATATCATATGCATAGTATATACATGTTATTATGTTATAATTGTAAATGGGCTTAGGCCCAAAATATTGCTATGTGTGTTCGGACCTAGTGGATGATGGTAAGGGGATTACACACTGAGTTCTTGTAACTCACCCCCCTTTCTCTTAACCTTTTCAGGTAATGCTCAGTGACGTGGACTTAGGCCTTGGATGACTCGATGGAGACCATACTTTAGAAATGGTTTATTTGGACTTCGGACTACTTTCTTGTTTATTTTATTACTCTACTATTTTGGGTTAAATGTTGTAATCAGGCCTCGGATTTTCTTTCAAAATGCTTCTGCAACTCTATTCCCAAACGTCCCATTTTCGTAAATTGTTTATTTCAAATATATTTTCACAACCAAAAAGGTTTTTAAAGATAATTACGTTTTCAAGTAGATAACAATTGCCTTAAGTGTTTTGGGTTTTAACAAAGAGGCTGTAATTCTCAAACAAGTTTTTAACAATCTCAGAGATGGTTTGAAAAAAAAAAAAACTTCCATGTGACACGCCAGATTTGGGCTTAACTTCTAGGCCAGGTTTGGGGTGTTACACAATGTCTCATCGGTCATGCCGAAGTAAGTTGGTACCCAGTACCTCATCGAATTTATCCGAAGTAATAATTTGACACCTAGTGTCTCATCGACTCGTGGTTGAAGTATCCTTGAACTTTTTCAATCCTATGGCATGCCAACTATATCCGACTCAGCCCGATACAGTTAATAGGGTTTCCGACTCACTTTTTAGACACAACCAATATTCAGTATTCCATTATCAAAAAATTCACATTTCAATACCAATCAATAGTTTCATCAATCACAAATTCATATAATCTCAATTCAATATCAAGATAATAATAAACAACACTCACCTTAATTACTTACCATACACATTAATTTAATCAACAAATAAAAATTTCTAAATTCGGATTAGAAATACAAACCGTAATTCTCGAGCTACTCCTCGTTAATCTTGTCTTTTCCTTTCTTAGTCGAGGTCTCTGGCACAACATTAACACTTTGAGTTTGAACCTTAAAACCCTAAATTTTCTCCTTTCTTTTTCTTCTTTTTTTCCCCTGTTTCGTTCCCCAATTCTGTTCTTTCTTTTTCTTTTTCTTTTATGCTTTGTTTTTATTGTTATTATTATAATATAATATAATATATATTTTTTACTTATACAATAAGAAATACATGTATTATTATATACATATAATTATTATTTTTACACATGTATTTCACCATTACCATACATTTGTCATAATTTGGTTTAATTACTTATTTATTTATTTATTTTATACTGTAATTATAATATAATATAATATAATATAATATAATAATATTTTCTTAAATAATAAGTATATATAATTATTACAAGTATATGTATAATATTGTTACACATGTAATTTACTATTACCATACAATTGTAAATTTTATGGTTTATTTGCTTAATTAGTCCCTTTACTTTTCTCTATTCTATTATTAAGCTTTCACACTTTATTCAATTTAATCCTTATACCTAATTAACCTTAACTTAAACAAATTCACCTAACCAAAACCTAATTAAATACACTACTAATCGTCATAAATATTTTTAATAAATATTTACAAATTCATTTTTCGAAAATGGAGACCCGAAAATACACTTTTCGATACCTGTGACTATCGGGTCGTTACATAACTAATACTAAGCGGTATTACATGGTCGGACCGTAGTACGAAAAGATAGCTTGTATTAGTAGACGAACCTAAGCATGTCCTTAGTCTAATCAGAAATGAGCAAACTGATTGAAAGACTAATATGCCGTCTGTCAAGTCCAATTTAAGAGATGCCTTATCTTGGGCATCGGAGCGGATGACTCCCAAAGGATAGAGATATAAATATGACTGACTAGATTGACAATACATCGGACAAGACCCAAGCAGAATAGATCCTAAATCCATTTTATGGATTTATTCACTTGTGATGTTCATAGTGTGACATACCTAAATCCTGAGTGGATGGCGGACTATATATGCGCAACTCGTACACTTTGATGTAAGTAAAAGTCTGAGTTCAAATAGATAAGAAACCGAAAGCTAATGCATTGGGTGTATGACTCATGTAGTATGTAGCGCCATTCACAATAGTGGAATTCATAACCCAAAACATGGGTAAATGATATCCTCTCACTGGCATTACATGATTGATGAAAAGTAAACGTGGTCATAGGTTGTCCGTCTTTTGTGATGGATGGCTTTATCACTTTTTTATAGTGATTGACTTTTCTTGAAGGAAGATGTAATGATTACTATGAGATAAAATATGATCATACAGGGAGAGCGGATATTATCTCAGAAATATCAATGATATCCTATGAGGGTAACACACTTATAACAATGTCGTTAGACGAACACTGAGTAGCTATTTTCGTAATGGTATGTCGTTAGGGATTGCTCATTTATGATACTATAATGGAATAACTTCGTGACTTAATGAGTTTATAATTAATAGGCGAAAAGCCAAAACTTAATTATAAATCATTCGAACCTCAACTACATATGTCCAATTGGTTTCTCCGCTAACTTATTTAAACAAGAAATGAATTGCGTGTTTGAATAGAATAAAAAAAAAAAGAGAAATGGGAAACATTCATGAATGGTTATGGTTTTCTCCGAAATGGAGAAATGAATATAGGTTTCCAAAAATGGAAATGGAAATGAAAATGAAAATGGAAATGGAAATGAAAATGGAAACTTACAATCCTATACAAGATTACTTAAAAAATGATGGAATAATGAGTTTATGTTTTTGGACTGTTTTGAAACCCGAAAATAAAAATAAATCATTCGGTCATAGTGAACATGTTGAGTTGTGACATATTGAATGAATTTTCTCGAGATTTTATCAAGGGTAAAATTGTCAAAAATTTATCGGGGGTAAATTTATCAAAATTTTACTATGGTAAAATTAGGGTGAGAAACTTATTTAATATGTAGATATTAAAGTGTATTTTGGGAAATAGGAAAACTGAATTAGGTTGGGTCATATTATAGAGTACTAGGTCAAAAAGGCCTAGAATGTAACACCATTAACCTGACTCGATTCACCAAATCCGGATAATGAGTGTTATCACACAAACACTTAGTCAAACTCAAAAAAATGTATCAGATAATCTCTTATTTAAAACATACTCTTTGACCCATATTTTATTTATTAATTGAAGCCCAATAAATTTTAACCAAATTAGATCACTTTTAATTTGGACTAATATTTTATGATAGTAAATAATAACATGCAATTATGCTTATTATATATGTGATGCCCATATTTTTCCAACACCGATACATCTTATACTCGGGGTTTGAGGTTGCCCCTCCTAACAATATGTTCTCTAAAGTTTGAATCTACATTCTCTTATTGGAGTGCAATATTGACTTACTACTGCATTCAACACTGTAGGCAACAACATTGCTTTTATCTAAATAAAAGCTTTTAGTTTTTCTGTATTTTAATGAATGAACTACACTCAAGGTCACTAAACTATTAGTAAGTTTATGTTTCGGTCACTAAACTTCAAAAAGTTACAAAATGGTCACTGAGTTATTTGAAAGCTTTCATTTAAGTCACTATACTATTATAATTGCTATTGTATGACATTCTTTGTTTGCATTGTCTACACTAATTGAAAGTTCTCATTTCCTTTCTCTTCTATAGTTCAATTTTTTATTTCATGAAACAACTTTGAATTTTACAAATCTATGAACCAAAGTCCAAAAAACTTTCTTCTTTGATCTCCTGCCAGATCAACTTGGATCTAAGGTATGTTTTTTAACTCATCTATGAGTACTGACCAACTATACCAATCGTCGAATCATCGCTTGGAGCTCGCTAGCCAAACTAAAAAAAAGACATAATGATAAAAATAACCCTTAACATTTGTCTATTTAGTCAATTTGGCCCTTTATCCTTTTTTTGGAACACTTTAGCCCCTAACATTTAATTTTTTGTTAAATTAGTCTATTTTTAACAGACATGCTGACGTGGCCGTTAGTTGACTAACAATCAACATTAACCGCCGCCATGATGGTCCAAATGTGACAAAATAGTGTCACGTCAACATTTAATTACATTTGGATCGTCACGTTAGCAGTTAATGTTGATCGTTAGTCAACTAACAACCACCAACATGCCCATTAAAAATAGATCAATTTGACAAAAAAATTAAATGTTAGGGGTTAAAGTGCTCCAAACAAAAAATAAATGGCCAAAGTGACCAAACAATCAAACGTTAGGGGTTATTTTTGGTATTATGCCAAAAAAAATTTAACAACCTAATAACTTAAATAAAAACTTTCAAGTAGGTCATTGACCATTATATAATTTTTTATACTTAAGTGACCAAATTATAAATTTAGTTTAGTGACATTAAGTATAATTTACCTTTTCTTAATTTAACCGGGGTGTGGGGAGGTGAAGGTTCTAGCCCGACCCAATACTTAGGGATTTTATGTGGCGATGGGGAGAGGTTCAGTGGATGGCTTAGGCCCATTCTCATTGGTATGATGTCTTGAGAAGAAAGAAAAGCTCCAATATTTATATAAAAAAACAAAAGCAACAAAAAGAGCAAAGTATTCTAGTGTGGGGGAAAAGAGCAGAGAAGAAGAAACAAAGATGAGCAGCATCGGAACTGGTTACGATCTCTCTGTCACCACTTTCTCTCCCGACGGACGCGTTTTCCAGATCGAGTACGCCGCCAAAGCCGTCGATAACAGCGGGTCTGCCCTTCTTATTCTTCTATCTTATATATCTCTTTTAGGGTGTCTAAATTCTAATTTTGTTTTCAAAAACATATTTTTCTCCTTTTTTTTTTTTTTGCAGAACTGTGATTGGAATTAAATGCAAAGATGGGATCGTTATGGTAATGTTTTCTTTTCCTTTTTTCCTCAATTGCTTATTTTGATGAACAAAGAAACTAGCCGCACCAAATATTTGGGTGTAGACTAAAATGGCTGTTACTATCTTAGGGAGTGGAGAAGCTGATAGCATCAAAGATGATGTTACCTGGTTCTAATCGTAGAATCCACTCGGTTCATCGTCATTCCGGCATGGTATTCACTATTCTTTCAGCTTTAGCTTTAAATCAGTGGCATCTTTACCCACATTTTTCAATGTTATCGTTTGGGGCTCTTACCACCTTTTTTCTCGTTGATGTTCACTTCTGTAATTCAGGCGGTGGCTGGATTAGCAGCTGACGGGAGACAAATTGTGGCCCGTGCTAAATCTGAAGCTACTAATTACCAAAGGTTTTTGGCCCTCTTCTTTGATTTATTAAGTTTCAGTTCCATAAGCTCAGCTTTAAACTTAACTGTTATGTGTCCATCTAATTATAAGTTTCATTTGTTGGTGTTTGTGAAGTGTGTATGGTGAACCCATTCCTGTCAAAGAACTTGCTGAACGCGTTGCAAGTTATGTGCATTTATGCACCCTTTACTGGTGGCTCAGGCCCTTTGGCTGTGGGATAATTCTCGGAGGTTATGACAGAGATGGTCCCCAATTATATATGGTTGAACCATCTGGCATCTCCTATGTAAGTCCCAATTAGAGTTTCTTTTGTTTCTTTCCGTGTCATTACTATGTTATCTGTATACTATTTTTTCACTAGTCAATAATGTTGTTCATGTTTTCCGTTTTGCTTGTTAAAATTTATGTAGAGATATTTTGGTGCTGCAATTGGGAAGGGAAAGCAAGCTGCCAAAACGTAAGTTATAGTTATAAGTTTATTTCTTTTATGCTGTAAAACTTGGAGGAAAATTGATAAAAATCATTTGTTCATGCTAGCTAATTAAATGAACTAATTGGAGCATTGAATGTTGTGAAACATTTGTTTTTGCCAAACTATTTTAAGCTAGTGGAGCTCTTTCATGATTTTTATGCCCAAACCCTTTTTTGCCAGATGTTTTACATCCAGCTGAAAAGCCTTTGGTGGGCTTTATTCATTTTTTCTCTGAAGCCTAATCTGCAAAATATTTGTGGCATCCTTTAATCACACATGGTTTCCCCAATTGATCCATGCTAGTGGCCTTAATTCCAAACTTGCATTAGAAAATAGAGAGAGAAAAAGGAAAGATGAAATGTTGAAGTGGATGTATGAAAAAGGAAACATATGCTTTGTATATTGTTTCATTACTTGCCAAGTTGTCATTGGTCCATGAGTACTCAAAATCTAGTCAACACAACTTTGATTCTAAACTATTTTGTTGGCTAATAAATCATTTCTCTCAGTAATATTAATACTAATACTAAACAACTAATAAGGTTACAAATGCACGGTCTACGTGGACAGGGAAATTGAAAAGTTGAAGCTGTCAGAAATGACCTGCAGGGAAGGGGTTATTGAAGTAGCCAAAATGTGAGTTTGTCTATCTTAATTCCTTGCAGTTTCTGTTTTAAGGAACTTGTTAGGAATCTGTTGTGTTATTGGTGGTTCATTGAAGTTGTGTATATTTTTTCAGTTTCCTTTCTTACCTTTCAAGATGATTGCTTATATCTTCTTTTCTGAATGTTGATGATTCTTCTTTCTTTTCCTGCAAGTGGCAATCTAGAGAACATGCTGATGTTCCTTTTCCATTATTTTATTTATTTATTTTCTCTAATGTTGATCTAGTACTATGTCAAGCCTGGTGCTTGTGCACGATATCGAACATATTTATAAGAATGTAGGTTGAATACTCTGCTGGGAAATAACCAACTACCATGACTAAGAAACAAAATATCTGTGGTGTCAAGCAAAATGCTGGAATTGTATTTGTTTACATTTACAATGCATATGCACAATATCATTTTCCTTTCTCTGAGAATGCATGTATAAGATTTCATAGTTTGAGTTATCATTGAGCAGCATCTACAAAGTACATGATGAAGCGAAGGACAAGGCCTTTGAACTGGAGATGAGTTGGGTCTGTGATGAGTCAAAGCAACAACATCAAAAGGTAATTCCTGATACCCATTTTGGACATACATTACTTTCTGCCTTTTTGCTAGCTTCATCGACTAACAGCAATTACATGCAGTCGGCTATACGAATTGAATTATGTTTGTGTTTTATTCAGTTTCTTATCTTTCAATGAGCGTCTTGTATTTCATGGAAGTTGGGGACAAGTAATCCTTATGTAAAAGCCACCTTTGTTTCACTATAAGATTCTTGTTCTTGAAATTCTGCACTTCTCCAAACTCAGAAAATTTGGGTTACTTATTCCTTGGAGCAAATACTTTCGTACATAGCCATCTTACATGGACATTTATAAACTTGTCTGATATGCCAAAAGCGACGATATAGATTTTTTCGTTTTTTTACTTAATCTATTGCATGAAGCTTTCAGTTCTAATCATATTTTGCCACTTCCCACTTTTTGTTCTCTCTTCATAGCCTGACAAACTATAAAGTTACTATGTTGAAGGAAATAAACAATGCTGGTGCCATGATCTTATCCACTTCTTTATCTTATGCATAGTTTGATTTGTCATGCTTGTTTCATGCGCTGGAATCTGAATTTTATCAACTATAAATGGTCATTAGAACCATATTTAAAACGACATGGATAAATGTATAAGTTCTTTATTTTCTGCAGAATTTAGTTGTCGTTTGGAAATATTTTTGCAAAGACCTTGATCGGTTTACTTTTTATATGCTTTCCATCTGGCGACTTTCGGCACTTCACAAAATTTCAGGTTCCTGATGACCTTTTAGAGGAAGCCAAGGTTGCAGCTAGGACTGCATTGGAAGAAATGGATGCTGACTAATGATTACCGGAGACAGAATCATCTTGTTATCTTATGTATTTCGATCTTCACCAAGTTCCCAATGTTATGGACCGTCAAAATTAAAAAAGGAGTGAGTGCCTGATTAAACAGGGTCTTTCTAAGATCATATGAGCAGCAGGCTTTTGGATGAGATCATGGATTCAAAAAACCTTGGAACTGTACTGTAGATTTTTTAGGCATCACGTAGACTTTGCCAGTGGCAACTACTGTGAAGGTTGTTGAGAAACATCTTTCTAGGTTTGGTGTGTATACCGCTAAACAATATATTGCTTTTACAGGGGCTATGTTTTCGAAGTCAATTTGAATGGTGTGGTACTAAGACTTAGGAATGAGCATTCGATTGATTCAGTTTTGAAAATTGAACAAATTTGACGAACTTGAACCAACTGAATTATGAACTTGAAAATGGAATAATTGAACAATCTCGAACCAATTGAGACCAAAATCTGATCAATGGCCAGGTGAGAAATTGAACTAATCGAATTGAAATTGATTGTTTGGTCCTAGGTATATTGATAGTTAATTATTGGTAACTTTACAATTATTTTTTCTCTCAACCATTAATGAGTAATCAAAAAATTAAATGGCTGTCAATTTACATCAAAAAATTAAATGGCTAAATGGCTTTCAATTTATGATCATGATATGTATGACAAGGTTTTAATAGCAACGTGACTAAAATAACTTGAATCTAAGCCACATTTAGAATGACGAACAAAATAACTTGAATCTAAGCCACATTTAGAATGACGAACACCTAGTACAAAAGATTTAAAAAAAAAAGAGGGCTGTAATAATAATAAAGATAATCAAATAGTAAGAACAAAGATGAGAAAATGGTAAGACCCAAGATGGGATAATTTTTTTCTTTCAGATGCCTCAAGTTTATACATGTTTATTTAAAGGACTTTAACTTATAGGTTACACATACATAAATAAGAAAATTAAGACACCCCATAAATTCTATGAGAATTTTAAGAGTTGGAAGGTGTTCCACATAATTGTTTAGGGTTATAGAGTTGAGAGGACATTCACTTGTGAAATAATTACAACACTCTCTCTTGAATGTCTATTAACGAAAATGTGTCTTGTTAAAGTCTTATTAAATTTTTTTAAGGAGATTAAAACTTGATAAAGGAAAAAGAGTACATAATTTCTTATTATAATTTGTCTCGTTTAACACTTTTAACAGAAAAGCCCCCTATTGGAAACATTACATTACTTCTTTGAGTCGATGCATCCAAATCTTGTATACTACTTTTTCAAATGTTACAGTTTACAATTCATTTTAATGTAACTGTCATTCAATTGAGCTATACATGTTGCATTATCTTTGTATAAGATTGTTGGCATCTTTTCTTGTAGAGTTAAATCACATATTTTATGGATACGTGGGGTCAAAAACCTTATCCAAACACACTTTCGGCTTGCTCCATACGTTAGAATTACTTCTTTATGATTTGAAAAGACAACAACTACTGTTTATTTTGTTAAAGGTCGTTATACGACTATACCCCCATACATAAACAAATAATTTGTTTTAGATCAACTTTATGTGGATTCAATTCAACATTAACATAGCCAACTAATAGAGATCTTGAATCACTTAGAATAAAATAACTCATACTAATGGTTCCTTTAAGATATCTAAATGCTTTAATTCTATTACAATGTCTACATGTTGAATAAAAGCTAAATCTTGCTAACAAGCTCATGAAAAATGATATATTAAGTCGCCTGTTGTTTGCAAGATATATTAATGCTCTTATGATACTAAGATATGGTACTTCAGAGTCAAGAAGCTTTTCACCATCCTTACAAGGAAAAAATAGGTTTTTATTCACATCTAGTAATTTTACAACCATCAAAGTACTCAATAGATATGTTTTATTCATGTAAAAATTTTTTAAGATCTTTTTTGTATAAATTGATTGATAGACATGAATTCCATCATTAAAATGTTTGATTTGTAGGCTGAGACAACTTTGTTTTCTCATTTTAAATTCTATTTTTAAATAATTAACTATATTTTTAAGCTTTTCAAGAATTCAAATAATTTTTAAGTTGTTAACATAAACAACCACCCTCACAAATTCTAATTTGCTTCTGTTTTTCAATACTTTTATTCATAATTAGTAATTGTTAAGAGAAATTTCAATTTAAAATTCAAACAACTCATAAAAATGAAATAATGAAATATACCACTATGACTTGAAATTTAATATGTTTGATTCACTTGTATTAAAAAATTAATATTGTTAGTGTTTCGGGATAAAAATAAATTTATGAGAAATTAATTGGAGGCTTCAAGTCATGTAACTGTGTCACTATTTTTAAGGTTCTATTCGCCTTCACCTATACTTTAGTATGCAAAAGAGTTATTGACAAATGAACTTCGAGGATACAATGAAATCCAATAACTATTTACATTTAGCACTGACGGAAACAATCCACTGAGCATTGAGCAAAGTATAGCAAGAGTATCAATTTCTATAAAAAAATTACAGTAATTTTTTATAGAGCAATATTTGAATATAAAAGATGATGAGAGAATAGAAAGAAACTTTGTTTCTATAGTTTTTGGTTGTTGCCATACAAATGAAAGTTCACTCCTATTTACAGGAGTTCTCATATCTCTTTACAAAGACATAACTATTCAATATGCTTATTTGGATGGTCACAACCATTACCAATAAACTTAACTATTCAATAGATATATATTTGAATAGTTATAACTATTTGTTAATTAACCAAGTAACGGTAAATTTCTATATTTAAGTGTCACACCTTATCACCATTAATTGTGATAACTCTTGGTCAGTGATCAAGTGATATAACTCTTGGTTATTTTGAACCTTTCATTTTCAACTATTGGAAACATTCCGACAATCACCTCCATTTTCAAAATATCCTAGATATTAATAATTTTCATATATATATATAAAGAATCTAAAAATAAATAAAAATTCATATAAATAAAAATATTATAAAAATTAAAAAAATACTTAAATTTGTTAAAGTTTAATATATTATTTTGAAAATATATATTGTCATTAAATTTTAAAATATAATTAAAAATATATAATGTCAATTTTGCCTTGATTAATGTTTTTATAGGAATCATATTAGTTTGTATATAGTATGTACTTCTATCATTATAGGTATTTGTTTTATTTTTTTTAATTTCCATTTTTTTATTCAGTTTAGGTGTAAATAAGTTGATCAATCATCTTAAGTTTGATCTCACTCAAATTCAAATAAGATGTTTTGGGTTAAGAATTCATTACATTTTTTTTTTTACAATGCTAAAACCAGATCCTTCAATGTAACATACCAAAAACCTCTTGTAACATACCAACCCGGCTTAGACATTAGACTCGAATTCGAAAAATTACATTAGTCATTGAAATGGCTCAGTAAGCTATCAGAGTTTTGAAAACAATTATTTTAGAACATTTGTTTATCTTTGGAAGAAGACTTAATTAATTACCGAATTATTTATTACTCAAATTTCTTAAATTTTTTATTGTTAAATTATATTAAGCATTTTAATTTGGTTCAGTGGTTAAATATCTAATTTTGTATTTTAGATTTTGTGTTCCATTCCTTTCTTTTAAATTTTTTTATTATTTTTCTCCCAATATCTAGCTTGTCACGCCTAGATTATCTCTAGTTTTCATAAATTTATTAACAAGTGATTAAGTAGGATTTAATTAGTTTATTTTTTAAAATTTTGTGGACTTATCTCCTAAAAATCCTCCTAGTGTCGCTCCCCTCTCCCCCATTTCCCCACTTTTCTTTGTTTTTCCATAATTTCACGTCAACACCCTCTTGATTTCATCTTTTGTCGTCCCTATCTACTGTGTTGCCGCCGTCCAGACTTTGATCCTTCCTAGTGCCGTAGCTAACCCTCTGGTCTCGTTACTGGTCGTGTGTGGTTTGGAGTTTCAATATAATATCATAATTTTGCTTAAGTGTAATCCATTTGTTTTTAAAAAAGCTTGTTTCCGGTTTTATTTGAGGGGTTTGTTGGTTGATGTTGGCTGAATAGTGATGGTCTAATCGTTTTTGGTTCTATTTAGGTGAGGATCGTGAGGCGCATATCCCTCTTGCGAATTAAGTGCCTTGGAAACGTCTTCTCCCTAGGGTAAGTGGTTGAATGCCTAGTCAAGGGGCTGGCAGGTGTTAATTTTTGGTTTGGCCGAATGCCTTAGGCTGATTTTGTATTATGGATGCTAATTGGTTAAGGTTTGATGTCATGGGCAGAGCGCGGATTGTTGTTGTAGTGCCGACACCTCGAAAACAATTAGGTGTATGTTTTAACCCTACTTGATTTGTGAGAGGAAGTTAATCAAATGTTGCGGTGTTTTAATTAAACTCGTTCAGTTGTGACTGAGTTTTTTTTTTCTGGTGGTGGCTGAAAGTAAGTATTCCCTTAATTGTTAAATTTGGTGATAGTCGATTGGCAATGGGTGTGTTTCGGTTATGGCTGAATCCGAGTAGGTAAGTTGGGTGTCGTGATTGAAGGTAAGTATGCTTGATTTGAGTTAGCTGATTGCATGTATGTTTCAATATGTTGCTGAAAGTGATGCTTGTTTGTTTTATTTGCGAGGGCCGAATTTGCCAATAAGTAATAACTTGTTTCTGATTTGTTAAACTATATGTACTATTAGCATGTTACCGATTTGTTTAATATGCATATGGACATGTATGATTTGAGTATGCTTAGTATGTTAGGCCATTTGCATGTGCATTGGATGTTTGACTTGGAGGAAGTTTTGGCAGACTGTGATTTACGATTCTGGCGGTTTTCCCGCAACTTTGAATTGGCAGGTAACCTGTGCTATCCGTTTCTGGTAATATTTTCACTATATATATCTGGTAGCTTGTCTGCATATTTCATGGCTTACGACTACAAATTTTGGTGTTCTAGTTGGATGGGTTCATAGCAACCCTATTTGGTGTGTTGGATAGACGAAATTGGTGTGTAGCAGTTCAGTTGGGGGTAGGATTACTCTGAATAGTACTATGCATTATTAAGTATGTCATGTTATTTGTTTTAATCTCATTCTTGTTGGGTGATTCTCCAATGTTAATTGTAAATTTATGCTCATCATTTATATTCATATTTTAGACCTTAAAGAACACTTAGGAGTA
Organism: Gossypium sturtianum; assembly: GCA_025698515.1. Lineage (NCBI taxonomy): Eukaryota > Viridiplantae > Streptophyta > Magnoliopsida > Malvales > Malvaceae > Gossypium > Gossypium sturtianum. The sequence goes on along the minus strand of CM046951.1, from coordinate 92,395,628 downwards.
AGTTGCAAGAGCCAAATGGGCTAAATCATTCCACACGAGCCTGTGACCCACATAGGTAGGCAGCATCGATTTTACAGAATTATGCACTAAACTGTAGAAAATCGTAATTTGTAGATTTTTTGAGCATTTTATGACGTATATATGACAAAAATAAGAAGATAAGAGTGAACCGTCATAGAATATTAAAAAAAATAAGTCAAAAAACACCATTGAAACTAACTTTGAAGTAAATTTCCGTCAAGATTGAAGATTCTCATTTAGTTTCTTAGGAAACTATCATGAGTTTTTTTTTAGTTATACTTTATCTTGGATTTTTTTTCAAACATGAACTAATTTTCTAATTACCTAGAAAATGAATTTTATGATGGATTTTGTCATTTGATTTTTATTTTACGCAATAAATATTCAGTTTTTTGTTTTCTATTATATGTTCTTAATTTTTGATTTAATATTTTTTAAATTATTAATTCATATTTGATGTGCTTAAACTGGTGGTTGAATAGACCTTATTTAAGAGTAAATCTTAAGGTTCTTTACCCATATAATATAAAAAAAAATATTTACTTATTTGGGATATACTAATTATTATTTACAAAATTTGGCAAAAAAAACAGTAGATTAATGGTGTTGCTTAAGCAATTGGCGGCACTACCCTCAATTGCCAGCAATGACTAGTGAAATGCTTACTTTTTTTTTAAAAAATAATTTTTTTATGGTGTCACTAAGCAATCGGTAACACCAATATTAAGTGCCCAAAAATACTACAATATTTTATACTGTCATATTGAAAAAAATATTTTTTAACGATGTCGTCAATGTATAGGCGACGTTAGAATAAAGTAATAATTTATTTTTTAAAATTCAAACGAAAAGTTCCCTCTTTAATGCTAATGGGTTGTTCATGTACCAGAGTTGTAGAGATAGATTGGAGGGAGTCTTATGGCTGTCTTTTTATTTCCTATTGCTTGCAATTTTTTCTTTCTTTTATTTGTCTCGGGCAGTGTAATGAGGGGCTCGAGGTCTGATTTGTGATTAGTGCTTTATTTGTCATCACTATTTATTTTATGGAGGTTAAGATTATGTTAAAAAAATTTTTTTTATGTTACCTTAGAGGTGATCATGAGTTGGGTCGGGTTCAGACAAAATTTTAGATTTATTTTTAGGTTTGAGTTTGGCCCGGCTCAAAATATGGGTCTAAAAATTTGTTCAAGCCTGACCCGAAAGAAAATTGATAAACTAGAGTTTGGCTCGGCCTGGCCCATATTAAATTTTTAGCTCTTTTCATTAAATAAAAAATTATAAAACAAATACTAAAACAAAAAATAAATAAATAATATGTAAATTTAAAAGTATATTTGATTAAAATAAAATATATATTTAATATATAATTCGGGTCGGCTCGGGCCGGGCTCGAGCCAAAAAAGTTTTACTCGAGGCCGACTCGTTTTCTAAACGGGCTTTTTTTTGCCCAAACCTATATTTTGGGTCTATATTTTTACTCGAACACTCCCATTTTTCGGACGGGTCGGGTAGTTCAACCCATGATCACCTCTGTGTTACCCATAGTTGCAAATTCAAAAAATATATAGGCTCTTATTTAGGCCCTTTTTTCAATTTAAAAAATAATTATTAATTTATTCCGGTGCTGCTTGACATATCGATGATACTATTAAAAAATATTTTTTTTTAAGCTGACAGTATAAAATATTAGTGTATTTTCTAGGTACATAATATTGGTGTCGCTAATTGCTCAAGTAGCATCATAAAATTTTTTAATAAAATAAATCATTTCACTAATCATTATTAGCAGTTGAGAGTGGTGTCGACGATTGCTCAAGCTACACCAGTAATCTACTGTTCTTTTTGCCTAGTTTTTTAAATAATGATTAGCCTATCCCATATTAGAAAATATTTATTTTTTTATATTATTTGGGTAAAAACCTATAGATCTTACGTAGTTCAATAAAGTTGCATGCAATTCTAGAAATAGGACGACGTAAATTTATCGGATTAGAGTCAAATCTAATAGGGGAATCTATAGCACGAGTTAATGCGATAGTAGAGGTTTTAATTAGAAATTCAATTAATTAACTTAGAGTCAGTTGATCTTATGGTCGAAAGAGATATTTGCATAATTTAAATATTTTTACGGATCAAAATATTAAGTAAATAAATTGCGTAATTTAAATTGATAGTGACAGGCAAAATCTAGGTAAATTTTTTTTCTAGATATTGTTTTGCTTATTGGTTGTTAATTGATTATTTTTGTATTTTGTTATGTTCGTTAGTTAATTACATTAGTTAATTTTAGTTTTAATTAATCAATTGAATTATTCAGTTAAATAATAAAAAGACGATAATATTAATATTTTTAGTCTTCGTGAAAACGATACATTTGCTCACTGTAATTATACTATTAATTGATAGTTGTATTTGTCTTACTCAAATGTTTAATTAGTTTAGCAACTCATAAAAAATGCTGTTCAAAAAAATTGTAAAAAGAAATTAAAATATACTTTTAAAATTTTTTATGGTATTTACTATTGTTGTGAAAAAAGTATTTTTAAAAAGATAAAATAATAATTTTAGACATTATGTTGTAAAGTAAAATATTTAATGAGAGATTAAAAAAACATAAATTCAAAAAACAATTTTTCAAAAACCAAAAGCTAAAAATTTGACTTTGAGTTTAAAATAATTTGGTTTTAAAAATTGCTTATTTATCTATTTTTTTTCTTTATTTTAAAATCAAAGTCTTAAGTTGAAAAGTACTTTTTCAACCTCAATGGTAAATAAAATTTAAGATGCGATTTTCATTACGGTGGAAAAAGACTTTTAAAATAAATATGTTTTTTTATTGTAGAAACAATGAAAAACACTATACTTTTACAAAAAAAAATGCAGTTAAAAAAATGCCTTTTCATCCAATCGCAAAAGCTAAGATAAAACTCTCATTGTCGAATTGAGGTGCAATTAATGTCACTAAAATAGTAAGACTTGCACTATTGATATGAATGTTTGCAATCAATTTGGTCTGAAAATCAAACTCGCACAATCTGCTACTTCAAGTGCTACATCCAACATCAGCCAATTTGTTCAGAGTGCCATAAACGCACTTGGCACCACCACTTTCATCTGCTTCAAATGTCAATCAAAAGTTCAATGACAAAACAATTGTAGTCCCATAAAAACTTATCCAACACCTCCTCCAATAGTTCACAAATTGACAAAAATCTTTAAAAATTCCACCGACAGCAAGGAAAATATCATAATGGCAATTCAAGTTCCAAGCAATTTCAATGATTTTCAGAAGGTTGACAAAAAATGCAAGCACCTCGAATACAAGACTAGTTTGCTAGTAGCCACAGCAAGTATCTTCACCGAGAAGAGCCGCTATAACATCTGTTACAATGGGTTTATCGTTCACGCACCCATTGTCATGACCAAACTGACCACGTCCCAGAAAATCATCTAGTCCAGAAATAGCCATCTGATTCGGAGTTTCATTCTGGCCGTTGCCTCCTGCATGAGTCACGACGAATAGCATTAATATAAAATATTATTAATTCATGCCACAGAATTCATCGGTTGCAGAACATTTCTCACCCAGAATGCTCTCAACAAACTGTGATTCATCATCCAATGAGCTTCCACTAACAGGAGTGTGCTCACTAAGAACGGATGCAGCAGAAAGAGCTGAAGGAGAATTCGGGTCGCAGTGTGCTTCGAATTCTAATTCACAATCCTTCAGGTGAAAATCAGCAACATCGTCAAGCATCAAATTAGAAGACTGCTGACGAGTATCATCCTTTGAGCTATTAAGCTTCTTTGACTCGTAAAGTACAGCTTCAAGCAGACCACTGTTTTGTAGTGCAAAACATTCTGACTTAGCCCGCTTCATTGGAGGGGACTGGATCAGAGTATCAACAGACTCAACCAAAGGTAGTGGGACTGAAGAATTGACCCAGCTATCTTGTTGATTATCTGAATATTGGTATGAAGGGAGCTCCAAGTTCATAGGCCCGGACAAGGGCTCAGAAGGAGAGAAATTACTATTTAGAAGGGCATCACTGCCAGGAGGTATACCAAATGATGATTGGTCATTGGTACTGAAATCAGAATCATATGGAGAAGATGACTTGTAGGGCTCATCAAAATTTTCCTTGCAAGCAAAATCAGTCATTTGGTTGGGCAATGACATATAGTTGCTGACACTTTCCTGAAGATGCTTCGGAGGGCATGCCATTGGGAACACATGGCCATAACCATGGGACAAACCAATAGTTTTTGGAGGAATGTTGAGAAGTTCGGGTGAATAAGACAAAAATTGTTGGTTGAGCTCTAAATTCTCAAATTCCACATGTGGAATCTCAAAAGCATCTGACTGCACGAGATTGGAACCAAAGGAGTCCTGATTTGGCATTGAAGCCACGTTATGACTCTCTTCTTGACTTAAATTTACTTGCAAGCACACATCAGGAGGGTAAATTGGCAAGCCAGCACGTTGCAGTCTCTTAATTCTTGTATTCCAGAAGTTCTTTATCTCATTATCAGTTCGTCCAGGCAACTGGAGAAAATAAAGGGATGGAATGATTATAAAAGTGACTTAAATAATAAGAAAATAGCACATGAATGGATTTTGTTTCAAAGAAAATTTACTATTAGAAAGAAATTAAACAGAACATGCGTATAAGAAGAGCTTGCTTATCATGCCCCTAAAAGATGCTTGAATAAAACTTACAAGCTTAGAATAAGCAGTACAATATACATAAGGGAAAAAAATATGAAATGGGATGTTGGCTAGGTACATATATGCAGATATACATAGCCACCAACCTTTTCGTCTGCGGCTCATATATTGTCCTCCTTAAACAATTGTTATGCTAGTTTTAAATTTCCATAACAAGGAATAAAATTATACACGAGCATCTTTTTCGTTTAATTATTTAAATTTTCTGTCCTACTATAGTTATTGGACTTTATTTATGTTTAAAAGTATTTTATTAAATATTTAATGTGTTGTGTGATTAGAAAGGATTCTTAATAAGAGTCATAGTATAAATATACTACTAGAAGGTTAATAGGACTATTAGTAAGGGGTTTTAGTATAAATGTTCTAAATGGTTAATAGGATTAGTTATTTTTTTTCAATAAGAGATAGGATTAGGTTTTTCCAATAAGAGAAATATATTAGCAGTAGGTTATTGGAAAAACCCAAAACCCCATTCTTTTAATTACAGCAATAATCTCCTTTTAATTTTTTAGCTATTTAGATTTTCCACTCAACCTAATAATTTACCTCATCAATTTTGGTATCAAAGCCTAATTAGATCCTAGGACTTTATATTAAAAATCGCTTCTCAGCCATGACTAGACATACAAGAGGTCAAGAGAAAATCAAAGCCAGCAAATAGACTTGTCAGAGATGAGACGTATGATTGAAGAATTGTTGCAAGTTGTACAAGCTTTGCAACGACATGGACAGGTGGAAACCCGAATGGAGATTCTGAAAGGTGCCTACAATCCTTTGGACATGTCAAAAGGTGGTCTTGAAGGTGAATCCAATGAGGGAGAGGTTGATAACCCCTTTCAAAATATGGTTAATGTAATTTAGAATATTCTTGACAATATGCCTTACACGCTGAGAAAAGGGTTTTACACCATGGTGCAAGTAGACCTTTATCTAGTTGGGCAAATGACGTCTCCCAAAATAGTTACAATGGTAAGGAAATTGCTTCTTCGGGGTCTATGAAGGAAGTGCAACAAAAACCAACAAAGGTGATATAAGAGTGAGTTGCGGGGTGGAACACAATCCAACTTTAGTAGGGCAAACATTGACAATAAAATAAAATCAAATGTTTTAGTTGTGTTGATAAGGGACATGCATCTTTTGCTTGTCCTAAAAAGGAGGGTGAACCTAATTGAACATAATGAAAAAGGCCAACTGTCTGATACATCTATGATGATCGTACTGAAGGGGAATCATTGATGGTTGGAAGGTTAATGAACATCCCACAAAAGAGAGAATGAAGATCGGAGGAGACAAAACATTTTTAGAACCCGTGTACTTGGGGTTTTTTAAGTATGTGATGCAATTATTGATAATGGGAGTTCAAAAAAAAAAATTCTAAAAAAAAACAATGAACATGTTAAAGTTACCTAATGAGAAACACCCATGTCCATACAAAATTCAGAGGGTTAAGAAGGGATTTGAGATACCTCTCAAATTTCAATGTTAAAGATTCATCAAATTATTAACCGTAGGTTGTTGGAAAAACCCAAAACCCCATCCTTTCAATTATGTTAATGTATCTCCTATTTTTTTTTTAGCTATTTAGACTTTCCACTCAACCTAATAATTTACCACATCATTTTTTGTATCAAAGCCTAATCAAATCTTAGGACTTATATTGGAAATCACTTTTAAGCTATGACTAGACATACAAGAGGTCAAGGAAAAGAAAATCAAAGCCAACAAATAGAGTTGTCAGAGATGAGGCGCATGATAGAAGAATTGTCGCATTTTAATTTTTTTTTTACTATTTAGATTTTTCACTCAACCTAATAATTTACCACATCGATTTTGATATCAAAGCCTAATTAGATCCTAGGACTTATATTGGAAATCGCTTTTAAGCCATGACTGAACATACAAGAGGTCAAGGAAGAGAAAATCAAAACCAACAAATAGAGTCGTTAGAGATGAGGCACATGATAGAAGAATTGTCCCATTTTAAATTTTTTAGCTATTTAGATTTTCCACTCAACCTAATAATTTACCACATCATTTTTGGTATCAGAGCATAATTAGATCTTAGGACTTATATTGAAAATCACTTTTAAGCCATGACGGGACATACAAGAGGTAAAGTAAGAGAAAATCAAAGCCAAGAAATAGAGTTGTCAGAGATGAGGCATATGATAGAAGAGTTGTCGCATTTTAATTTTTTTAGCTATTTAGATTTTCCACTCAACCTAATAATTTACCACATCAATTTTGGTATCAGAGTCTAATTAGATCTTATGACTTATATTGAAAATCACTTTTAAGCCATGATTGGACATACAAGAGGTCAAGGAAGAGAAAATCAAAGCCAACAAATAGAGTTGTCAGAGATGAAGCTATGATAGAAGAATTGACATTTTAATTTTTTTTAGCTATTTAGGTTTTTTAGTCAACCTAATAATTTACCACATCATTTTTGGTATCAAAGCTTAATTAGATCCTATAACTTATATTAGAAATCACTTTTAAGCCATGAATGGACATATAAAAGATCAAGAGAAAATCAAAGCCAAGAAAAAGAGTTGTCAAATATGAGGCGTATGATTGAAGATTTGTCGCAAGCTATACTAGCTTTGCAACATTATGAACATGTAGAAACCCAAACGAAGATTCTAAATGAAGCCTACAATCCTTTGGTCATCCCAAAATATGGTTTTGAAGGAGAACTCGATGAAGGAGAGGCTAATAACCCCTTTCAAAATATAGTTCGTGTAATTTAAAAGATGACTGACAATATGCCTTGCAAGCTAAGAAACGAGTTTTACACTATAGTGCAAGGAAACCATTATCTAGCACGGCAATTGGCGTCTCCCAAAATAGTTATAATGGTAAGGAAACTCCCTCGAATAAGGTTTATGAAGGAAGTGCAACAAAAACCAACAAAGGTGATATACGGAAGAGCTAGTTACGGGGTGGAACACAATCCAACTTTAGTAGGGCAAAGAGTGACACTCAAATCAAATGTTTTAGTTATGTTGACAAAGGGCATGCATATTTGGCTTGTCCTAAAAAGGAGGGTGAACCTAATTGAACATGATGAAAAAGGCCAAGAACTATCTGATCCAGCTATTATAATCATATTAAAGATGATGATAACGTAGATATTTACCCAATACAAAGGGAATCATTGATGGTCAGAAGGTTAATGACAACATCCCACAAAATTGGAGGAGACAAAGTATTTTTAGAAATCCTAGTCTTTGCAGTTTGAAGTATGTGATGCAATTATTGATAGCGGGAGTTCAAAAAATCATATCTTAAAAGAACAATGAACATTTTAAAGTTACCTAAGGAGGACACCTGTGTCCATACAAAATTCAGTAGGTTGAGAAATGTCTTGAGATATCTATCAAATTTGAATGTTTCATCAAATTTGTTATAGGTAGTGATGTAAGTGACAAGGCTTTGTGTTATCTTGTGCTGATGGATGCATGTTATCCTTTTTCGACCTTGGTTATTTCATCATGATATGCAACATTTCACTGAAGAAAATACATATTATTTTCATAAAGGGGTTAAAAGGTACACTTTACACCCTTAAAGGGAGACGACGACATCCAAAAATTAACAAGTTGAATGGGTTCGTAACAACTAAAGAGTTGGAGGCAACAAGGTAAAGTAAGGTTGTCCAAGAAGTTCTTGATGCCTACAGGTGATTCCTAATAAAGTGGGTGGGAAAACCAACTTGCAAAAGCATTTGGATTGTAGAAGATGAGTTGAGGAAACTTGATCCTGAAGTTCATTTGGAAGCGGTCAAAGTTTTTGCATCTAAAACAACTTTTTCTCAACCAAGGGAGAATGACGCAGGAGCATCTAATTTTACTTAATTATTTAAAGTTTCTATTTTACCTTAGCCATTGGAGTCTATTTGTGTTTAAAATTATTCATGTGATTAGGATAGGATTCTTAGTAACTCCTTTTAATTTTTTCAGTTGTTCAGATATTCCACTCAACCTAATAATTTCCGGCTTCATAAAATTTCTTTTGAAACAAAGGAAGAAGATGTATGACCATCATAGCCACAATCCTTGGTTGGACCAAGCCAAAAAACAGGATGTTCATTCAACTAAAATGAATTTATCAAAATATAGAAGAACTAGTTCTTAAGCAAGTTTATCATGTGCACTATGCATCAATAAATCCCGTGCACTTAACTCTCCAAGGAAGCATGCTAATCATTGTCTAAGCCACAAGTTTTGAGTCTTCACATATCAGGATAGAATAAGGAACGTGAAGGAAAAATGACTTTGCACATTGCAAAAATTGACCATTCACAAGCATCAATTAGAACATTTCATGAGAAAGGAAGAATCATCATCTCTCGAAATAAACATCAACATCAGAGATTGCATATGTTTGTTGATTAGTGCAAATGCTGTTTTCTACCAAACCAACTTTGAAAGTTAAAAGCGATATGTTATTATATTGAATAAGTCAAAAGCAATACCAACCTCTGCAGCCATTCGTGCCCATTTGTTTCCCAACTTAGCATGTAGCTCAACTATACGACGCTCTTCCTCTGGAGTAAACATGCCTTTCTTCAAATCCGGCCTTAGGTGATTTGCCCAACGCAGGCGACAGCTTTTCCCACATCGTGAAAGTCCAGAGTGTTTCTGGACAGCATTCCAATTTCCCTCACCATGCTTCTTTACATAGTCCACCAGAATCGCATCTTCTGCTGAAGTCCAAGGCCCTTTCTTCAAATGACAGCTTTCTCTCATGTTGCCTCTCCTACCAACTTCTTCAACTAATGACAAATCAGACTGACCTTTCCGCATTACTCCGTTGCCTCTACTTTCATATTACAAAAACCAAAAAATAAAGATTTCTTCAGCACCAAAAACAAAATACCTAGGATGATACTTAAATGCATCTATTTTAGTATAATATTATTGTTTTTCTAGTAAAGATGATTATGGTTCGATTTATTTTACACAAAAATGACGGATAATATATAATATTAATTTAATAGAATCTCTAATGGACACAACGAAAGTCCCACTAGTTGAGATCAATTTACTTCATTTTTTAATTCTAAAATTATATTGTTTCCTATTACTTTTTCCAGTATTTTAGAAATAAAATAATTGTTTTATATAATGAAAAATAAATTTCAATTAGAAGGATTGTGGTTTTAACTTATGAACAGAATAAAACCAAATAGGCTTATAATTATCCAAACTGAATCTAATAAAAACCAAACCAAACACCAAAATTCAATTGATTTTTGGTTTTCTCGATTCTTTTTCTCAACCCTACTTTCTAATAGTTCTTTGCACTTATTAATGTGAACCATAGTGGTGATAAAAACCTACTCCATTAGAGTAGCATGATTTCAACTATACTATTTTTATCAATCAAATTTGATAAACAATATATTGTAACAAAACAGGGTGATTTTATTTATTTATTTATTTTCGATACGCCGAGCATTCTATAGAAAGGTTCTGAGTAATTCTTAAAAATTTGATCATAACAACGGGCAATATGTTCCGAAAATCACATTTTTCACTGCCGTTTCTGTTTTATTTTTATTTTCTACGAATTCGATATGGGAAATCATTTCTACAAATAAGCTCAAAATTTTATTTACATTTCATTCAATTTTTTAGTAGATTAATCTACAAACTGAACCATCAACTTGATCAAAATATAACTATCGAAATGCAAAATAAAAGTTGTTCTTACCAGAATGAGCTGAAGATCAAGGGAGTTTGCAGAGCTCATCCAAAACCCTAAATACCTAATTAGTTATTACGGATTTTTAGAACCAAAAGCAAAAGAAAATTATTTTTTAAAAAATAAAAGAAAAAATATATAAATTGCTCAAAAATATAAATATAAAAATTGGGAAAAGGAAACTATGAATAAATCAACTCCAGAAAGCCACATTTTCTTTGAAATATTCTAAAAGAGATTGTAAGAATATAGCTGAGAGAGAGCTGATTTAAATTGAGCGAAGAAGCTCTGAATTTTTCTCTTTTCTTAAAAAAAGTTACAATAATAAAAAGGAAAATGAAAAAGTGAGAAACCTAAGGTAGCAAGGGAAGTAGAGATGGCAAAAAGAGAGGGAAAATAGGAGAGAGAAGAGGCTCGCTCACCTGAGTCAGCTCACCACACCTCACCTCTCTCCTTTTTTGAATTTTTATTGCCTTTTAAATTTTTTTAAAATACATTTTATCCTTTTAATTTATAGAAAAAAAAGAGAGAGAAAACTTATTAAAATAATCACGAACCAATAACGAGAGTACTTTTTTATCATATTACCAATAAAAGATATTTTTCTTATTTTTTCTTATTTATAATTTTTAATTAAAATAAACAACAATTATATGCATGAAGAAATTATTTTATGAACTATTCCCACCACATTACCTATAGTTCATTTCTAATTATTTAATCATCCTTCAGTAAATTTTGAATTATTGACACAAGTTTTTTCATGTCGTTGACTAGGGGTAAGTAAAACTCGATTCGATTTAGAAAAATCGAAAAAAATTCTAGTTAACCGAATCGAGTTATTTGAATTATTCGAGTCAACTCGAGTCGAATTTCGAGTGCGAGTCGAGTTGAATTTCACAGTTCGAATAACATATTAGTATAAATATCTTTTTGGTCTCTGTCAACTTTGAAAATAAGTAAACTTGTCTCTCTCAACAAAAAATACAAAATAATCAAAATAATTTTCAAATTTTCAAAATAATTTTTAAAATTCAAAATATTTATAAAAATTTTAAATTTTGTATTTTTTAAAAATATATAAAATTTTTTAAAAAATTCTAAAAATTGTATAAAAAGTTAAGATTTTAAAATTTTTTTAAAATAATAATTTTGGGATCTAATTAATTATTCAAATTTATCATACTCAAGTATATTTTTTATTATTATCTTTCTTTAAAAAAATTATCAAATATATATGATTTTAAATTTATGTGCTCTAACATAGAATTAGTTATGCTGTAATAATATTTTTATTTAACATGTTTAATTTTTTTTAATTTAACTCGAACACTTTCACTCGATTCAATTCAACTCGACTCGAATTTCATTTCACTTTACTCGATTCGAAAAAATTTCAAATTGATTTAAAATGATAAAATAGGACTTGTGAACTTGATTAACTCAAAATTTTTCACTCGATTCGATTGAATGCTCACCCCTATTATTGATACATAATTTTGATACAATATCTAGTATTAATTTGTGATCACATAAAATTCAAGGAAATATGAAAATGAGTTAAATAAAGAGAGTTCATAATGAATTAAATAAAAAAAAAGTTAAATAGATAATTTTTTAAATATAAATAAATTTACAAGTATATATGAATAAAATAAATTTTTAATATAGATACACAATAATTATAAGAAATGTATCCCACGATAATTTTTTTTGTTAACATCTATATTATTTTATTAACAAAAAGTCTTTGTTGGTAAAATAAACCCTCAAGTTTTTTCTAAAAAAATTAATTAAATCCCTTTGAATTTATTACATTCAATTGAGCCATTAAACAAATAAAAGTGGTTAAATAGACCTTTTGATTGACGTAAATTGTTAGCATTTAACGACAACACTAATGCAGCCGTTAACAGACGACACATAAAAAAAAATATAAAATAAAAAAAATTTAAATTAATTTTTAGATAAGTACATAATGGATTTGGATAACTAGTTGTCCATGTTCATTTAAATTAGGACAATCATTTGTCGAGATTCATTTTAGAATTATAAAAAAATATAGAATTTATTATAAATTAATTAAAGAACCATAAAATTTTATACAAAATATTTAGAAAATATAATTTATAAAAATTATTATAAATTAATTAAAAACCATTAAATTTTATAAACAATTAAGTTACATTTTATAAAATTTTATAAAAACTTTTTTTCTCATTTTGATTAAATTATTTGACTAATATAACTTGCACAAATTGAAAAATGAGAAGCAAAAATATAACAAAAAATTGTTAATATTGATTTATGATTTAAGTTGTTGATGTTTGCTTTCTGATTTAAAATATAAAAATAATAAAGTATTTTTATAAAATTATTTTAATTAATTTCTAATAATTTTTTTTTATAATTTTAATGATTTTTATTTTTTTCATAATTCTAAAATGTATCTAGGTAAATGTGTGTCCAGATCCAAATGAACTTGAACAACCTTTTGTTCAAATCCATTGTGTATTTATTTTAAAAATAGTTTTAATATATATATATATATATATATATATTTGAGTCTTAAAATTTTTATTTTTGCTAATATGTCATTTGTTAACAACCGTGTTAGCATTGTCATTAAAATACTAACAGTTAACGTTAGTTAAAAGACCTATTTAACAATTTTTATTAATTTAAATGTTTAATTGAGTGCAAAAAATTTAAAATAGATTAATTAATTTGTTTTGGAAAAGTTTTGAGTACTTATAATACCATTAAGCGTTTATTAAACCAAAACAACGTTAACATCTATAGAATTTTAAAAAATGTAACCCTGTACTTTTTCTAAATATTTGTGAAACGTTAAAATAAAATTCATATTTTTATTAAACAAAATTAAGGCAATTTTTTCCACATCTTTATGAACCGTTCCAAATTGGAATACACGTGTACTGTTTATATTTTTTTCGTATCATTTATGGTGTGAATTTCAAAATATTTAATTACATTAAATCCTTACAAATTAATAAATTTAAATTTAATACTCATCATATAATTCCATAAAATGGAAATTAATAAATTTAACTTTATCTATTAAATGCATTAAATCATATAACTTAAATTTATATATATAGTAATAACCCATGTAATGATCTGATAGTCAATGGTGTTCACCGTCCCAAGTGTGGTCTGAGTTTAAGTAGCGATAGTCACGTTTGTTGTTTGGGCTTTGTCTTATTATTGTAATTCACCAAAAAAAATCGAGAAGAAACCCAATTAATGATCCTAATCAACCCTCCAAGAAATAATCTCACGACTCCTTGAAAAAAATAGAGAAGAAAAGCTCTTCTAAAAATTACAAGAAGGCAATCTTGCACAAAAGAAACTAACTCCAAAATTAAAAAAAAAAATTATTAATGAAAAAAATTGTCGCTAATGAACAATGAAAGGGTTTTTATATAGGCTAGGTAATTATATCCAAATAAAACTTTAAAGTATACTGAAACTCTAATTAATCTAAATAAAAAATAGTTTTAAACTAAATTATTTTATTAACTAAGAAACACAAAACTCCTAAATAACTTAAAAGGGAATAACTTACATTAGGATGATCCTAAAAACTAAGGTTTCTAAGCATCAATAAAATTTTGCCAGATCATCAAATTTTAAAGACATGAAATTATTATACACTCATCCATAGAGAAATTATTTTATGGACCTTTCCCACCACATTATTCATGGTCCCTTTCCAAATATTTAATGATATTTCAATAATTTTTCCATGTCATTGACACTAGAGGTGATCATAGGTTGGGCTGCCCGGCCCGGCCCGATGGCTCGCCCTAAAAATGAGAGGGTTCAGGTAAAAATATAGGCTCGAAATATGAATTTGGGCAAAAAAATGAGGCTCGTTTTATTTGGGCAAAAAAATGAGGTCCGTTTAAAAAACGAGCCAGACCTCGGGCAGAACTTTTTTGGCTCGAGCCCGGCCCAATGTATATATTAAATTTAAATATATATTTTTATTTTAATTAAATATACTTTTAAGGTGGGCTTTAATCATTTCCCCCTTCGTTAAGCCCATTTTATAGTTTTTTTTTTGGCCTTAAAATTAAATAAAAGAGGTCTTCCATTTGACCACATTCAACGAGACAAAAGGGAAGAAGCCAAAGTTGCCTGAGTGTCTGACTTTAGATTTGAGTTTAGCTTAGCTCTGTTTTCTTTAAACAAAAAAAAAAAAGGAGTTTAGATCTGCGACAGAAAGAGCATAACAAAGAAGCTAAAGAGTGAAGCGAAGAAGACCCAAACCGGATCCCAATTACTCACATCTTGTTCATTGTAAGAGTTTTTTGCTTTTCTCTGTTAATAATCATGTTTTTTTTTTTGAAAATTTGTAGTTTTTTAGCAGCTTTTGTTGAGTTAAAATCATAGGAAAGGAAACTTACTACCTTGTTTGTTTTTCCTTTTTTGGGTGTCCCAAGTTGAGAATTAATACTAGAACAAGAGTTAGATTTGAAGTCTTGAACAAACCTTTATCTTTATCTTTTCCAGTTTGATCTTTTTACTTAACCATTTTTACCTTCAAAAAACCGAGCGAATCTGGCGGTCTTTCAAACATCCAGTTGCCACTTTTCAGCTATTTTGAATCTTGAACATCTCTTGGGAATTTGTTTGATAACAGCTATTTGAGGCAATCTGTTTGGTTTCTTGTCGATAGCCATGGTTTTTTTTCTTTTGGGGAGAGATTTGAAAGGGAAAAAAAATAAAGAAAGAAAGAAAGTGAAGAGCTTTTAGAGAGTTGGTGTGTGAAAGAGTGAAGGGGGGGTTAAAAGGGGTATATATGGATGAAATTGTAAGAGAAAACATAGCCATGTGGGGGATTAAAGGACTTGACTTTGTGGGCGTGTAGTTTTTCTTTTAGGGCCTAGCTTGTGAGTTCTGTACTTATCAAAGGAGATTACATCAATTTCTTAATTACATATTTACATCATTCTTAAATCATATTTATATTTTGATGAATAAATGTAACCTCTTTTAAGGCCAAGCACTTCGACTATTGAAGAAATTTATATTTTATATTTTTAGTTTTTAATTTTATTTTGGTTGTATTGTATGTCTTTGTTTTAATTATGTATACGTGATTATTGAGTCAATGGATAAAAATCACTCGTTTAAAGGTATAATTTATTTGGATTTTAAATTTAGTCTAAACTCTAAACCCCTATTATGTAATTAAAGATGTTCAGGGTCGGATCGGATCGAATCCATGAATGGTATTAATATCATACATAGGTATTTAGGCTCGACTCATACTAAAATATGAACCTCAAATATTTACTAAATTTATCAATATTTATAATTAATTGACCTATACTTAATTAAGCTCACTTTGTATGTTTGAAAGGGCAAACCCCCTATTGGGATTATAGTTATACACCCCCTTTGTTGCCTTCCCTGAAGACATTGCATCACTAACTCAATTAATAATTGGTCTATTTTAATTGACATAATTCGATAATATTAGGATAACACCTCATTTGGCTTTGCTCCTCCCAAACAACATATTGGTCCCTCTTTCTATTTTATACATTACTTCAAATTAATTAGATTATTAATAATTAAAAAATATATTCTACATTCTATTCTTAAATTTTAAACATTTTAGTCAACTTTAGTGTGCTCAAATTAAATTATTTTGATGATATATCGCGTTAGGTAGCTAGGTTTGTTGTGCTCAAATTAAATTATTTTGATGATCCAAATCAAGTTGTAATAAACTCAAAGATACCAACTCGTACAGTTTAAAAATTTATTATTGATGATTCGTATCTATACAATAATTTTCTTAATGACTTTGTTTTGGTCAAGTTTAATTAATTGAAAGTTGAAACCACTTGTCCACTTCAGTGTGACTAATGCATTGATAATTATCTTTTGGTTTATTTGGATTTCAGGACTTGAGTTTTTATGACTATGGCTAGTTCGAACACTCCTATACCTGTGGACGATGGGTTTAATGAGTATAAATGTGCTCTCAAATGTCAAAAGTCTACCACTTCAAAGGTGTGGGATGAAATGACAAAGCTTGAATGCCAGAACAAAAATGAATTAAAGACACAATGTAATCATTGTAAGACTATCTTCTCTGCTAAATCTTCTAGTGGAACCTCTCATTTAAGACGTCATCTAAATAGCTGTTTGAAAAAAGTTAATAAGGACATCACTCAATACACCATAGCCACTCAACCATCATTTGGAGATGTTCCATCTATAAAAAACTATAAGTTTGATGTTGATGAGTGTCGTCAAGCTATTTCTACTTTTCTTGTGTGTGGCAAGCATTCATTTAGGACAGTTGAAGAACCGGGACTTAGATACATGATGAGAATTGCTAGTCCTAATTTTAAGAATATAAGTTGACATACAGTTGCTAGGGATGTCCTAATGTATTATGCAAAAGAGAGAGACCGTGTTAAAGAAGAGTTGGCTAAAGCACCTGGTTTAATTTATCTAACTTCCGATAATTGGAACTCGGAGCATACTAATGATGAATATATTTGCATTACTGCTCATTGGGTTGACAAAGATTGGAAGTTACAAAAGAGAATCATAAGCTTTAGAGCTTTATTTCCTGCGTATGATGGTTTGAACATAGCGGATGAACTTGTTTTATGTTTATCTCAATGGGGTATAGATAAGAAAATTTTTAGCATCACTTTGGATAATGCTTCTTATAATGATGTTATGGTTTCTTGTCTTAAAAATCGTTTTCGTGCAAACCGAGCTATTTTGTGTGATGGTGCTTTTTTTCAAGTTAGATGTTGTGCACATATATTGAATTTTATAGTTAAAGCTGGCTTGGAACTTGCTGATGACGTTGTTGGTAAGATTCGAAATGAAATTAAGTACATAAAAAAGTCAGGAATTCGTAGGAAAAGATTTTATGATGTGGCCGACAAAAGTTTTCATTTGAATGTGACAAAAAAGTTGCGTCAAGATGTGTGTGCGAGATGGAATTCTACTTATTTGATGCTTGAATCTTCTCTTTATTATAAAGATGTGCTAGATTATTGGGGCCAAAAGGATAAAGATTATCAAATGTTTGCACTTTCTAACGAGGAGTGGAGAAATGTTGCTATTCTTTGCAAATTTTTGAAAGTCTTTTATGATTGACTTGTGTTTTTTCTGGTTCTAATTATCCAATGGCTAATCTTTATTTTAGAGGGGCTTGGAAGGTTCACAAGATCTTGCTTGATACAGTTAAAGGTCCTTATCCGTTTTTAACTCCAATGGTTAAGCAAATGCAAGAGAAATTTAATAAATATTGGGCTGGGTATTCGTTGATATTGTCATGTGCTGCAATTTTAGATCCTCGTTACAAGTTGAATTATGTGCAGTATTGCTTTACTACAATCTATGGTATTCATGCTTCAGATTTTGTTGAAACCATTCTTAGTAATCTTAGACTATTGTTTGACGAGTATGTTAAGAAATCCAAATCCACGTCTTCCTCTTTCGCTGGGAGTTCTGATGTTTCGGATAAAAATCATGTTGATTCTAGTTTGGATGGACACAATGTTTATAGTGCTGATTTTGGGGGAGATTTTGATGAGAGTGATGATTATAAATGGTATTTAAATGAATCTAGCACTAGGAGTGAAAAGTCACAGTTGGACATTTATTTGGAAGAACCGGAGCTTGAGTTGAATAGTCAAATAGATGTTTTAGATTATTGGAGCAAAAGTTCAGTTCGATACAATGAGCTTTCATTATTGGCTCGTGATCTTTTGGCAATTCCAATATTGACTGTAGCTTTTGAATCGGCTTTTAGCATGGGTAAGAAAGTTATCACACCTTTGAGAAGTTCACTTAAGCCAAAAACGGTTCAAGCCGTTGTTTGCTTGGATGATTGGATGCGAGCTAAGGGATTTTCAACATGTAATTATTATTCTCGTTTTATTGTTGTAATTTTATATTATTTTTTTTATCAATTTGATTATCTAATTATTTATTCTTATTTCATGTTAGAAATTGATTGCAAGAATGATGATGACGATGAGGACTATGAGGATGATGAGGATGATGTTTCTTCGATTGGTTTTTAGGTTACCTTCCTTTCTAATTGTTGAAAATTTAATTTAGCTTACAATTTATAGTTTGTTATAAAATTAAATATGTTGATTGGTTAATATATAGATATTCTGGTTGGTTGATTATATTTTGCAGGTTTTTGATGCTATTTTGGTGTTGTTGGTGATGTTGTTTTTTGTGCTGTTTGATGTTGTTTTTGGTGTTGTTTTTATGTTGATTGGTGTTGTTTTGTTGTTTTGGTGTTGTTTTTATACTTAGGTATAGGTACATGTTTGACATAAATATAAGCTTTCTCCTATACTATACAACAAAGGTCATATTCTCACATTAGCATCTTCTTTGACATGAATATTTTAGGCAAAAAAAATGTAGACTAATCCATTTATGATGCAAATGTCATGGTTTAATTAAAACTAACATGAAACATTTTAAGTAGTAATTATTTGGGTAGAATATGCAAATGTCATGGTTCTATTGTTTCTTATATTTTCCTTTTAATGGTACCCCTGTTCCAGATATGGAGAATTTTTCTTCATGGGGATCAGTGTGGAGATGGAGATTCAGTTGATATTGGCAGTCAACCGAAGGACTTGAGCCTTGCCCTTCATGGCGGTGTTTTATTGTTCTTTTGCATAATCTAAGACTTTCTATCACAACTTGTATGAGATTAGTAAATATTTAAATTACTTTTTCCCTAAGCAAATATGCAAGCAAAATGATGCAATATTAATACTGATTTTGTTGCTTTGTTTTATTTTAACTTAGGGGATTGATTGGAACTCTAGTACATAGATTTAGGATATTTTAAACTGATTAGGCTATTTTATATTAATGTTTTTTTTTTCAAGGTCTGGTGCATTAGGTTATATTTGTTGTCTTCCGTTTGCTTAAATGTGGATAGTTCCTATAACCTAATACAAATAATTAAAGGGCCAAATAAAATTATAATAATCCAGTCTAAGTATATAAGCAAAACACATGCTAATGTTACCAATGCAAAAGGGTAGTGGGGAAAAAAACCTCGAAACTTGAGTCCAACGCCCCTAAAACTATGGGCCAAAATATTTCATGACTAACAACAATATTTCTTGTTCAATAGTGGAGGTCTTTGTCCATGATAATGAGACCATACTGGTCAAGAAAAAAAAGACAACAAATAGCCTGATCCCTATTAAAAATTAAAAACTATACCAAATTAAACCTTAATGCTGTTTTGGTGGTGTTTTATTGTTCTTTTGCAACTATTTTATTTTGGTGCTACTTGCTTTGGTTACAACATGATTTATGTTGTCTGTTGTCTTTTTAATATTATTTCGATATTGTAAAACTTTTGTTTTATTACTAATTTGGTTATTATTTTAATTCTAATTTGTTTCAATTTTAATATAACAACTTTTTATTATACTTTCAATTTGTGTATAGTTTTAAAAATTGTTTTAGTCTCATTTTTTATTTGTTTTTTTGTTTTAATATTTTTTTAAAAAAATTATTTAATGAAAAAAGCTAAAAAAATTTAAACCGGGTCGGGCTTGGGCTTAGCTTTTTTTTCAAGCCTGGCTTGGACAAAATTTTAGGCCCATATTTTGGGCCGGGCCAGGCTCGGGCCTAGAAAACGGGCCTAAATTTTTTTGCTAGGCCCGGTCCGTGATCACCTCTAATTGACACGTAATTTTGATAAATTTTTCACACTAAACCCCAAATCCAAAACCTTAAACACTAAATCTAAAGTCATAAACCTAAACCCAAAACTTAGAACCCCAAACCCGAACCATGAACTTGTAACGTAAAACACAAACCCTAAACTCATAACCCATAACCCTGAATCAAACATGAAACTTGAACCTTAAATCTTAAACCCAAACCCTAAACCTCAAGGTTCGAGGTTTAAAGTTTAGTGTTTAGGGTTCGAGTTCAAGGTTCGAGGTCTGAGGTTCAAGGTAAAATAATTACCGAAATTATATGTCAATGACATGGAAAAAATTGCACAAAAATTACTAATGTTTTTTTAATTGGTTGCGCAAAAAATAAAAAATATTAACTTATGAAAAGAAAACAAATGAATAAAATTTGTAAAAGAAGAAAATATGTTAGTTTATAATTTAAAAAATTAATAATTTAATTAAAGTTAAATTAAGTTGAAGAAGATATTGGATATAGATGGGTATATAATAATACTTTGTTATACTTAAAATTTAATGACGTGACACTATTTTGTTGGTGCCTAAAAACTATGCTTTTTAGGATAATCTGTAACAGCCCAATTACGACCCTAATTGGAACGGTAGTTTCGGGACCACGAATCCGAGCCGGAAAAATTTCCTAATATTATTTTGTTTTCGTGTGCAATAGTTATGAATGAGTATGTGTTGGAAATTGTGAATTTAATTGCTTTGGTGTGCTTAAATTAAGAGGAAGGACCAAATAGTTAAAGTAGTAAAAATAGCCTTTATTAAGCTAGAAGGGTTGAATTGAAATGTTTCTTGCAAGAATGGATTTGCATGTCAAATTTCCCTAAAAGCAAGGTAGTGGACGGTAAGCATGCTAAGAAATTATTAGTTTATATGTTATAATAATAATAAAGTGTTTTAATATTTAATAAGGTGAGCATGATAATAAAATAAAGAAACATAAAACACTAAGGGGGGTTCATCTTTTATCCTTTGTTCTTCATTACCGAAATTTGACAAAGAAAAAGAGAGAACTCAAGCTTTCATCTTTCGGCCATTGCATGTACCAATAAGGTTAGTGTTTGAACATGGTTTTTGTTAATATTTACATTTTTGAGTTAGTTATCATGAGTATTATTGAACCCATGTTGAAATTTTTGATATTTGAGCATGCTATGAATTCGGCCATTGTTGAATGTTTTTGAATTGTTTTGCTTGATGGAAAAGTAGCTTATATATGGTTGAGATTAACATGTTTCGATTAGGAAATTGTAATGAAATAGGGTATGATGACTCGAATTATGAAAAATAATTAGAGAAGGGTCTAAAATGCAAAATAATCAGGTTGTATAGATTAGTATAGGGGTGAGTAACATTCGGCCATTAAGGATTGGATTCAAATTTTGAATACTTTGTGAGTTTTGTATTTGGGACTTAATTGAAGAAGCTGTAAATTATAGGGGTAAAATAGTAAAATTTCATAATTATGAGTTTTGAATTAAATTGAAAAAAAAAAGAAAAAAAAAATGATGATGAACTTTTTTGAATAAGTTTTACTTGGCATTGTTTAGATCAAGAAAAAAAGGAGTTGGATTGAGGAAAAGCTAAGCTAAACGAATGACCGAGAAACTCGAATTCATCGACTTTTGAGGTAAGTTTTAAGCAATTGGATTAATTTGAATTATCCCTAAATTACTATGTACATGTTTGAGTGACATATATAATTTTATTCTCATTGCCGAATGAGGCATAGGAATTATTATAGGTGATAGCCGGATGTGGATTAGTAAATACATGTACATATGTATAACTATTAAACAAATGAGTTGGTCAAATATACAAAATTGTGGTAAGGGATAGATGTATATATATATATATATATATATGGAAATGAGGCATTCGGATATGTGTGAATGCATATATATATATTCTAGATGATGCCAATTATGATATAGTGACTTTAAATGTGGTTGCCGAATTTGCTAGCACCATGAACATGTATTTATATGTACAGTTATACATTAGATGGTTGAGATATGTATAAAGGTAGGTAAATTTTACCAATGTGACAGAGTTGAAGATCAAATAATTGTATTGGCTAAATGCATGTTTGACTTATATGAAATAGGTGATGGTGGTGATTGAATATACAATTATGTGTTTAATTGGGTGTGGCCGAATATAATGGTAAATTATAGGAAAAAGAAATTGGGTTGAATATGCATATTTGGGTATGATCATAATTATAATATGTGAATATATATATATATATATGAGGTGTAAGAGGAGAAAATTTTATAACTAGCCCTGTGTGTGCGGATAAGTTAGTAACGGCTCTATGTGAGCGATATGTTACGAGATATATCGAGTAAAGCTCTATGTGAGCGATACGTTACGAGAATTATCGAGTAGCGACTCTATGTGAGCGATACGTTACGAGAAATATCAAGTAACGGCTCTATGTGAGCGATACGTTATGAGAAATATTGAGTAACAGCTCTATATGAGCAATACGTTACTAGAATATTTAGTATATGGAAATGCACGAATATATTATCACAGGTCATGCACGAACTGTAAATGTTAGGAGAGGTAAGTAAACTTGAGGTATGTATTATACCTATTAACTTGAGATTTTTGGTAGCTTGAAAGGTAAGTAAAGAATTTTGGTAAGTATATGACATGTGTGTTAGTTAATTATTATGTGATTATGGTATACGGAAGTTGGTATAAGCATGTAATGTGAGTTCGGATTCAACTTTTAAATTGTTTGGAATATTCGGTATGATGTTATCAATAAACTAGGTTTCGAAATTTTCAAACTAGCATATGTATATTTATATACATGAGTGTGAATTGCTTAAATCTTACTAAGTTCTGAAAGCTTACTTTATTCTCGGTTGTTTTGAATTTGTAGATTTCTTGTCTTTGGAGTTGAAGCTCGCACTCGGGGATTCTTGTCGAAGTCAAGCACATTATCACCTACTTTTAGTATTATTATTATTAGCATTAAACCTTAGAGATTATGGCATGTATAAGCTTGGTTACTTTATGGCCTCTTTTGGGTTGGAATGTTTATAAAAGCCTTGCGAAGATGGCTAAAACTAGGTCATTTTGAACTTGTATGGATTCGGTCATGGTTAAAGCCTATCATAAGTTTATATGCCAAGATGGATGGTATTCAAAATTTGATTATGTGGTATGGTCTAAATGTCTATAGGATATTGAATGGTGATAGATGGATTCGGCATGTTACTACAAGTGTAGCTAAGTGACTAAAAATATTTGATAAGGGTTGCATATTGTATATGCGTATGCTAATATGGATACATATTCGGCTTTGTATGTTTTAAGGGTTAATCAAATGACGAAATGAATTGATGGAAGGATTGCATGAAATGTTCGAATAATCATATGTTTGTGACAATACCG
The DNA here is from genome assembly GCA_025698515.1 of Gossypium sturtianum. Classification (NCBI taxonomy): domain Eukaryota; kingdom Viridiplantae; phylum Streptophyta; class Magnoliopsida; order Malvales; family Malvaceae; genus Gossypium; species Gossypium sturtianum. The sequence goes on along the minus strand of CM046951.1, from coordinate 92,371,985 downwards.
AATATAGCAAGAATAATGTTGCGAATGAATTTGTCATTTTAGTTATTAATATTATGGGTAAGTGAAATAAGGAAGGTCGTAGATAGAAGTGAAGCATATGTATGCAAATGGCTTATGTTTAAATGTATTGATGATTTTGGTAAGTGTAAGTGATGTGGTTAATTATATATATGTTGGATACTTTCGGCAAATAGTAGTAAAGATTGGTATATGTATTTTTATGTCTATCCTGGGTTGAGTTTAACTTGGTAATGCCTCGTAACTCTAATTCGGCGACGGATACGGGTTAGGGGTGTTACATAATCCTAATATAATTTATTCCCTAACTTAAAATACTTAAAAAAAATCTAAAGAGATTAAGGATATCTTATGAGGGTAACACACTTATGAAATATCATTGGACAAGCACTGATCATATTGCTTTTGTAATGGTATATCGTTAGGGAGAGCTCAATCATGATATTATAGTGGAATGACTTTGTGACTGTTGGGGATCGACCTGATTAAGCAACGAACAAGTAAAAAAAGCAGAAGAAATTAAGAAATTGGACACACAAATTTAACGTGAAAAAACCCTCCAAAGAGAATAAAAAATCACGCACAAATATAATTATACTATAATGGAAAAAGAACGAAGAGTACAAAAGATGGGGATAAAAACTAAACCCCGAAAACCCAAAAACGAAGAACCCTTAAAACGTAAACACAAAATTCTATAAATGTGTTATGAGTTCTAATCTCTAATGGGTGTGCTTTCTAAGGTTGGAAAAGAGCCTATTTATAGGCTAAATTCATAGGTCAAATAATAATAAAATAATCTAGACTAATCAGAGTTTGATAGAAACAAATAAACATAGTTTAACTAGAAGATTATTTCTCAAATTTGACTGAATTAGGAGTCATACTTAACAAATCTCCACCTTGACTTATATTTTCACAACGCCATCTTTGCCAAAGCCCGCCACGGGCCTATCTTGAACTATGTAGGGAATTAACTGAGTCGAATCTGTGCTTAGAAACTGGAAGACTTCTAGCCTTCGACTTGTACACTGCCAAATCAAAATTAACCCTGGTTTGATTTTCACGAACACAGTGCCCTAATATTTCAAAACCTGCATGCAAAAGAGAACCTCTCTTCAAAAAAACAGTCATACATTTTTCCCTCCTATGACCAAGTTGCCTCCACTTCAAACGAGTTGACTTCGACTCCATAATAGACGAGGGACATCCGATTTCGCTGATTACTGTAGAACCTTCCAGAAGATAAAGACTGCCAGTCCTTTTTACCTTTTAACAAAACGAGAGCTCCATGAGATACCTTAATACTGCTCGACTCGATGTTGATTCTGCATCCTTTCAAGTTTAAAATACTCAAGGAGATGAGATTCTTTCGTAAATCAGGTACATACCTAACATCTGAGAGTGTCCTAATCATCTCATCGTGCATTCTAATTTTAACAGTATCAATATCAATTACCTTACTAGATGAATCATTTTTCATTTCCCATACGCACAACTCCACATTTAACCGAACTATATGTGGAGAACCATTCTCTATTAGGACACATGTGGAAAGAACATCCTGAATCTAGGATCCACTAGGATGTAAGCTCAGAGCTTTCACTCGTTGACACTAACAAGAAATCATTACTGCTTTCGTCGGCCAAATTAGCACCAGCTACATCTTCCCCGTTACTCTTAGCAACTCTTTTATTTCGAAGTTTATAACAATCTCCTTTGATGTGACCTAACTTTTTACAATAGCGACACCTTTTGTCTCGCTTCTTTAATGCTACCAAAATGGAAGCTTGCCTATCTGTCTTGCTATCCAAACCAAAGTCATTGTCGAGTTTGTCTCTACTCAACAAATGACCCTTCACATATTCGAACAAGAGTTTATCTCTACCATAAATCAGGGTCTCTCTGAAAGACTTGTATAAAGAGGGTAAAGGGCACAATAATAGCATAGTTTCATCTTCATCGTTAATCTAAACCTCAACGTTATCTAAATCATTTAAAAAAGTAATGAATTAACTGATGTAATCTCTAAGAAGCTCACATTCGTTCATGTGAAACGTAAATAGATGTTGTTTCAACACTAAATAGTTAGCCAGTGACTCAATCGCATAAATAGTTTCTAACCTTTTCCACAATGCGGATGATGTCTTCTCCATCAATGTAACAACCTGTTTTTAGTGAAATCGGAACAATAGTTTCGGGACCACAAATCCGAAGTTGGAAGAAATTTTATTTTAATATTATTTTATGGTCTACAGTATGATAGAAATATCATACGAAAATTTCGTTAAGAAATTTTACTGTTTACATGCCTAGCTTGATAAAAAGAACCAAATTGAATAAAGTCCAAAAGTTGAATTCTAGTAGCTAAATGTATCAAATAGCTATGGAATTTAAAATTTGAGGTCTTTATATGGTAAATAAACCATTTAGAGGAGTTAGTAGGTAAGGATGAATATTCATCATTGGAATTTAGTAAATTATTAAGGATAATATTGGAAAGTAAATGATAGAATGATGATAAATTAATAAAATAAAACACATTTTCATCATTTTCATCATCTTTCCTAAAATAAAACATGGAAACCTTAGCCATGGAAGCTTGAAGATAGACAAGATTATTTTGCTTAATTAGATCCGGATAGACCTAGTACGGAATTGGATTGAGGAAAAGAAAAAATATAGGATTAGTAGCTTACAAATCTACGTATACTTGTCGAGGTAAGTTCGTATAACTAAATTGTATATTTGTATGTTTTAAATTGAATATTGTTATGTGTGTGAAATGTGTAATTGCCATGTAACATCCCGAAATAGGGCCTAAACGGAATAGTGGTTGCAAAACCACAAATGCGAGTCAGTAAAATATTTTAATATTATTTTCAGTGCTTATAATATGTGAATTTACATGTGTGAAAGTTTCGTGAATTAATTTTATTGTTAGTGTGCTTAATTTAAAGAAAAGGACTAAATCGCATAAGTGGTAAAAGTAGCCTTATAGCTTGGTTAAGTGGTTGAATTGATGATGATTTCTTTAATTTAAGGATTGATAGGGTAATTTAGCCATAATTGAACATAGTGGAGGCTAAGATGCATGTATTAGTGAATTGGTAATTGTTTATTTTATTTTATGACATTATGGTATATTATAATATATGATAATATATTATATTAGAAGAAAGATGAAAAGTAATTTAGCATTAAGTAAACAAAATGAAGAAGAAAGGTAGATAATGGCCGGTCATGATATGCTTGAAATAGTGGGTGGAATTTTTATTATATTTTATGTTAAAATATATTAGTTTAATGTATGTTATAATAATGTAAATGATAAAAGATGAAAGTGTTCATCTTTTTATCATTTGTTCTTGGCCGAAACTAAGAGAAAAGAATAGGGAGAAGAAGCTTTGTAATATTAGGCCTTTACAAGCTCAATAGGTAAGTGATTTGAGTTCGATTTTCGATAATTTTTATATTTTTGAGATCGTTGCTTCGAGTGCTACAAAACCCATGTTGAATTTTTTATTTTGGTGAATATTTTGAATTATGCCATTGTTGAAAACTTGTGATTTTTGATGATTGATGGTAGATTATGCATGTTTATGAGTAGAGAAATAATTTTTACTAAGTGATTTTCGGTGAAAACGAGTAAAACGAACTAATTAGTAAAAGTTGTTATTGTTCATAAGTATGTATTATAGTAAGAATTTGAAGTTGCTATAGAAGAGAAAAATGTTCAGCATGTTATAAAATATAAGAATAAGGGCTGAAGTTTAATTTTCGAGCCTAGGGGAAAAATCATAAATACGTAAAAGTTTAGGGGCAAAATTGTAATTTTTTCAAAGTTAGAGTTAAGGACTGTTTTAGTAAATGTGAGTATTAAATAAGCTAAATTTGCTATTATAGATCAAGAAGAACAAAATCCAAAGTTAGATCGGGGAAAGAAAAAAGATAGTGGACTAAATCGATATAGTTTATCGATTTTGTTTCGAGGTAAGTTTGCGGTAAATAAATGCAATATTCTATTATTTTACATTTAATATTATTAAATTTCAGAATTTACGTATTTATTCTGTAAATTTATTATTTAAAGACTCAAGTATGAATTGACGGAAAAGCTATCGCAGAAAGTTCCAGTTGAACCTTAGGAATGTGTAGGATACAAATGTCATGACATTAGGGTTTAAGGAAATCATGTAAGACCATGTCAAGACATGGCATTGATAAGTTACTATAAGGCAAAGGTCCCATGTAAGACCATGCCAAGGCATGGCATTGGTGAATTTATAAGGCAAAGGACCCATGTAAGACCATGCCAAGGCATGGCATTGGTGAGTTCACAAGGCAAGGATACCACGTAAGACCATGTCAAGACATGGCAATGGTTAAGTTTCATAAGGAAAGGTACCCGCGTACCCTTAGTATTCCAAAGTGGTTCAACGGGAAAATTCAAAGAGTATACCAAAGTAAAGGTAAGACAAGTTCAAGCTAAAAAGGTAAGGTAAGATAAATTCATGTTAAAAGGTAAGGTAAGAATACAAGTTTAAGTATATTGAGTTAAAAGCTTAAGTGATCTTGATAAGAAAAGCATAAGATAATTCATTAAGAATGTTGTTATCTATTTACATGTAAACTTACTAAGCTTTATGCTTACTCCCATTCTTTAATTTTTTTTATAGTATTACAAGCCAACTCGGGGATCGAAAGGACGTCGGAGATCGTTACACACTATCAAAAGATTATATTGGTATTTTGTGATTCGAACGTTTTAAATTATGGCATGTATAGGGACTTAGCCATTTTGTGTGTATGACCTTATGATATGGCTTAATATTGGCTTGTAAATTCTTGGTAATGATTAGCCATTAAAATGGTTAATTAAGAACATGTTTTGGATGTTATTAAATGCCTAGTTGATAGTTATTTTAAAGAAATTATGTAATTATATGCAGGGGAATAGTTGGACAGCAGCAGTGACGTAGTTTTGAAAAATCACCAAAAATAGTAGAAATGGAATTAGGTTGTGCATAAGATATAGAATTAAAGCTTATTGAGTCTATTTTTATATAAAAAAACGGTGTAGGAAAAAGAGTTGTATATTATGAGATAATTGATTTTTAGTGAAGAGAGGTCAGAACTGTCAAACTGTGTAATAGGGGAGACTTTAACTAATAAACTGTACTAATTGGCCACACCAAAAATTTTGGAAAAACTACAATAAGAAGATATATGAGTCTAGTTTCAAGGAAAATTTACGGATCTAAATTTTGAGTTTCTTAACTCAAGTTATAATTAATTTAGTGAACATGACGCAGATGGACAGTTTCAATTTTTATCCCCGAACTAGTAAGTTAAGTCTAGTAATGCCTCGTGCTCGACTCCGGCAACGGTCTCGGGTAAGGGGTGTTACATGCCATGTAAAATACTAATCACATATCCAACAAGTACCGAGTCCCCGTTTGAACCTTAGAAATTCAATGGATACAAATGGCATGTCATTGAGGGTTCCCGATTGGTTGCTGTCCTGCATGTGTTGCGGTACACCACAGCTCTCACTAGCTTATTGTTATTTAGCTTTTATGAGCATCCCTATAATTAGATCTCACGAGCTTCCCAATATTTGGCTTTCCTGAGCTTTCTGATAAATGGCATGCAAGAGCTTCCCGTTATACAGCTCACATGAGCTTCCTGTTATATGGCTCGAAAGACCTTCCCGTTTACATGCTCGTATAAGCATTCCTGAATATGAATTTACGAATTACAATTTTGTACACTTTGTGTGTACTTCCCGTGTATCTAACGATATTTTAAATGGTTCAACGGGCACAGTTCTGTTACGAGATTATTTGAGAATGACATGAATTGTTACTGGAATTTATGTGAAATACATGGAAATGATCTTTCGTGATATATTAAAACATGAAATGGGATGATACATGTATATGGACTTTGCTTGGTGATTATGTTCATCCATGTTTATGGAATATTACATGAGAATCACATGGCTAACATGCTGAGGATATGTGTATAGGCTTTTGGCCAAATTGGTTTGGATATGTTATGAATGCTTACCTTAAATGTGAATAAATGGTAAGTTAAATTCCATGTTATACGAACTTACTAAGATTAAGTGCTTACTCTGTTTCATTTTTCATGTTTTATAGTAATTCGGAAGCTCAATTTGGTTGGAAGTTGGTCGGAGCTACTTCACACTATCCATCGGCCTTTTCGGTACATATAGTAAACTAATTTTGGTTATAATGGCATGTATAGGCTATTTTGGCCAATGATGGCATACAAATATTTTATTGAGATTAGCCATTTCTATGGCTTGTATTTGGTATATTTTGATGTATATATACTTGTGGCCTTATCATGTTTGATGTGTGCTTGATGTGGTTGAATGAAGGATAATTTATAAGCATGTTGATGATTGGTATGAGATAGTATATATTTGGTAAAAATATGCATATATGTGTATTAGGTCAATTTGGTAAGTTGAATACTTGTGTAACGCCCCAAACTTTAAATTTTTGTTTTTGCGAATGTATGACACAATTGTGTATCTACTTCAGTGGTTAAGTGTTCTGGGAGTGTGTAGGAGGTCCCAAGTTCAAGCCATGACTTGGGCAAATTTTGGTATTTTTATGAATAAAGCCCAATCTTTGGTCAATAGGCTTTTATTTAATTGTTGATAAGTATTTAACAGAATGAGCCTGCTAGTCTGGTAGTTAAGGGGAGTGTTGGAGGTCCTGTGTTCAATTCTTTGTGATGGCGTGGAGACAGTATTTTTGCTCCAATTTCAGCTAAGAGTTGTGTTTTAGTGGGTTAATAAGGAGTGATTTTAGGAGATAATTAGGGAGAGGTTATTAGAAAATAATATGATTATCTTTTTGTTGCAAAAAGAAAAAAAAAGTAGAGTTTCAATTTTCTCTCCAATTCCCCAAACTTTTTCTGACGTTTTCTTCTTCTTCTTTTTTCCCTCCTCTGCCGATTCTTTCCCCTAGTTGTTGCCAAAATTTCCATTATTTTTTCCCCTTCCGTTTCTTTCTCTTTTTTTTTCCAATTTATTCGATTGTTAATTGTTGGTTGCGTGTGTTCGGTAAGTAACGGTTTTGTCTATTGTTAATCGTTCTTGGTTAATCTCTAAAAGGGGGATTCCTTTTTGGTGTTTAGGAGTTACTCAATGGGCTGTTGGTTTTGAATCAACACTGTGATTGTGTGAAGTCGTGGTTACTCAAGTGAGGTAAGGGTTTTGCTAGGTTTTTAGTCGAGTTTCTTCCGAAATTGGTTGATTAAAAATGAATTAAGTGATTAATCTAGAGATATGTTGGTCGAAATTTTGGTTCTGGAGGCTTAGGAGTGCTTACGCATCAGAAATGATACCAGGTGTGTACCCGAAACGTAGAAAAAGGGATTCGGTGAAAAGTCAAAATTGCTTGCTGTCTATAAATAAGAGAAATAAGAGAAAATGATGCAAAAAAATTGTAGAAAAAGGAAATAAGGGTGTTATAAACTTGGAAATCAACATTTTGCACTAAAATAGTTTTGGATAGCAACAGTAGTCTAACTTTGAAAAATCATCAAAAATAGTGGGAATTGAGTTAGAGGTTGAATAAAATATGAAATTAAATTTTGTTGAGTCTAGTTTTTCATGGAAGAAATAGTGTAAGCAATGGACTTGTAAATCATGAGATATAATAAATTTTGTGAGACAAGGTCAGAATAATTTTGGGTTCCCTTATTCTGACTTAGGAAAATCATCAAAAATTTTAAAAAAAATAATTAGAGGCTTAAACAAATAGAAACATCATCTAAATTCCGTACTAAGAGATAAATAATTTTTAGAAAGGAAAGGATGAAGCTGTCAAACAGCAGAATAGGGATAACTTTAAAGATTTTACTGTACTTATTTGATAAACTATAAATTCTAAAAATTTGATGGTAGAAAGGTATTTGATTCTAGTTTAAAAAACATCAAGTGGATCTTAATTTGGAATTCTGTAGCTCGAGATATAAATAATTTAGTGATAATGACTCAAGTAGACAGTTTTGAATGAACATATAAGTAAATAGTGAAAACATATATGAGTATTGAGCTAGCATGGGTTACTTTAAAAATGGATCACACGGCTAAGGCCAATTTGGGCCGAGTGGGCCACACGGGCGTGTGGGCCCATTTTTGCCGAAATATTTTTAAGGTTGCACGGGTTGCCCAAGTCGACTGTGGACCTACTGTAGGGTCAGTAAGAGCTATTTAGACCCCAAAATATGTTAAATTGACTGAATGATATCTGTAATGGGCATGTTAATATTTGAACTAAATATATGTACTGAAATTGCATAATAGCATGTCATCCATTGTATGTTGCATTGCATTGGGTTAGGGGTTGTTATTTGGAGGAAGTGTACTGAAAGAGTTTAAGCCTAATTTACTGGTAGCTCAGCTACAAACTACTGTATTGTGCCGCATTCAGTATTACTTGGAGTGTAGGGATGGGTGGGTTGATTATATCCCCACATGGAGTGTAGAGTTGGACGAAGATGGTGTGTAGAGGCTGGTTGGGTAGGATTTTGCTAATGCATAAATCTGTATCGCTCATCGATATCGTGATGGGATAAGGCCCTATCGCATTTTTGACATCAGATCGAGATGGACTAAGGCCCAAACTATCACTGATACTGAAAAGGGCTTAGGCCCAAGACTGTTCAACTGTGCACTATGAATAATGATTGTTTGTTTGTTTCTGCAGGATTACATACTGAGTTTACGTAAACTCACTCTTTTTGTTTAATGTGCACAGGTAATCCCCAAACTTAGACAAATCGGTGCGACGGAGGACTCAGTGGTGACCACAGTAATTTTTGGACTTCATGGTTTTCAATTTACGATTTATGATTTGATTATTACTGATTATTTGGGTTGTAATTTAAGGACTCTTTGGGGCTTTGGTTTTAAATTTGGGTTTTTATTTATTTATTTTAATTTATGGATTTATACCTACTGGTCGTAGGAAGTTTGGTTTTTAAAAAGTTAAAGTAATTTTTAAACGCATGATCACGTAGACTGTTTTATTAAAGCTTCCGCAATGAGTGATGTTTCAAAACAAAGGTTTTAAATGAATAAAGACGACTTCCTAAGTTCTAACAAAGGTTTACTAAAGAAAATAACATGGAATGTTTTCATCGTAACAACGAGGTTTCAAAAACACTATCGTGTGACATTGCCAAATATGGCCATAACATTTAGGCCAAGTTTGGGGTGTTACAACTTGGATATATGTGGTGATATGTTATGTATAAAACTTGTTTTTGGGTTGATTTGAATGCTTTGTTATGGCTTGATATTGTGCTGAAGTGTTGTGTTAGGTTGATGATAAATAGGGTGAGAAATGTGGCTTGGAAATGGTCTATTTTTGTCCACACGGGCAGAGACACGGGCGTGTGTCTCGGCTATGTTCCCCTGTATCTTAAATTTGCACAAAACAGAATGTTCACATGGCCTAGCACATAGGCGTGTGGATTGGCTGTGTGACCCAAGTCAGAAAGTTCATAAGTTTGGACACGGGTCGAGGCACGACCGTGTATCCCTATTTTGAATGCCCACATGGTCTTAGACACTGGCGTGTCTTTTGACTGTGTGAGACATACAGCCTGGCCACATGGGCGTGTGTCCCCTGCACCTTTGAAAAACTTTAAATTTAGTCTCGACTTATTTCTAATGTGTATTTTGGGACTCGATGGCTCACATAAGGGACATTATGCTTAATTATGACTGGTTTCTGATATGAATGTTATATGATATGAAATATCTGTTTATTTGTTCTGTAAATTCCGATAATATTCTGTAGTCATGTTCCGAAAACGAATATAGGTTAGGGGCATTACAATCAATACCTCCCGCAATACCGTATTTGCGGGGCACAACTAGATTGCAGACAAAGATTTTTCATCAAGTTTTTCCCATTCTGTTTTATTTAGATTCTCATGCTTTTTCCCAGTAACAACCTTTTTCAAGCTAGTTTGAACTAGAATTGCCATTATCTGAACTTGCCACAGATTGAAATTTGTCTCACCATTGAACTTCTCAATTTCAAACCTTGTTGTTGCCATCTCTGAACGGGTTGATCTACGAAAATTGAAATAGCTCTAATACTACTTGTTGAGGATCGACCCGATTAAGCAACAAACAAGTAAAAAAAGTAGAAGAAATTGAGAAATTAAACATACAAATTTAACGTGGAAAAACCCCTCCAAAGAGGATAAAAAATCATGGGCAAATATAATTATACTATAATGGCAAAAGAACGAAAAGTACAAAACATGGAGATAAAAACTAAATCCCGAAAACCCGAAAATAAATAATCCTCAAAACCTAAACACAAAATTCTCTAAATGCGTAATGAGTTCTAATCTCTAATGGGTATGTTTTCTAAGGTTGTAAAAGAGCTTATTTATATGCTAAATTCATAGGTCAAATAATAAAATAATCTAGACTAATCAGAGTTTGATAGAAACAAATAAACAAAGTTTAACTAGAAGGTTATTTCTCAAATTTGATTGAAATAGGAGTATTACTTAACAGTGACTAAATGAGTTTATAATTAATAGGCGAAAACCTGAAACTTTATTATAAATTATTTGAGCTCTAATCGCATATGTTCAATTGGTCCCTCTGCTAGCTCGTTGAAACAAGAAATGAATTGCATGTTGAATCAAATGAGCAAACATGAATAGAAATGGTGAAAATAAAGAAATGTGAAACTTTTGGAAATGATTATAGTTTTCTCCAAAATGAAAATGAAAAAAAAATGAATGAAAATGACCTGGAAATGAATTTATGTTTTTGGAAGTTCGAAAATAGAAATAAATCATTTGGCCATAGTGAACCGTTGAATAAAGAAATATTAAATATATTTTCTCATAAATTCTTTTATGGTATAGTCGTCATTATTTTAACAAAATTAGAATTGTGTTAAGAAGATTATTTAATTTGAAATATATTAAAGTCTATTTTGATAAATAGAAGAACAAATATCCGGTTGGATCAAATTATGAAGTATAGGATTAGAAGTCTAGGAAGTATGTAACATCCTCAAAACCCCCTTGGTCGTAAATAATATAAGATAAAATATTAGCAAAATAAGGTATAAGATCAAAGAAAGTGAAAGTTGCAAGATATCAAATAAAATTAAATCAAGAAGCATGACGTGATGTATTAAATTAAGGAAGGACTGAATTATAAATATGTGGAAAGTTCTGTGGTACAAATATAAATATGGAAAAGTTGAAGTGAAGGGCCAATAGTGCAAATATTTTAAAGGTAGAAGGATTGAGAAATTAAGGAAAATGAATGAATAAGGACCAAATTGAATAAGTAGAAAAAATATAATGGACTAAATTACAATTTTACCAAATTAAGTTATTATTTAAGGATGGAATTTTGATAGATCATAAAAGGCAAAATAATCAATTAGCATGAGAGAGAATTCTAGAAGGCAACGATGATGTTGGAAATATTTGATGATATTTTATAATAATTTAATTAGATAAATATTAATATTTTATTTTAAATGGCTAGCATAGAAGGAGAGAAAGATGAAGAAGAAGAAGAAAAATAAAAGGATCATCCTCCCATCTTTCCGGCTTGACTGAAAGTGATAAGGAGATTATGGAAAACAAGAATATCACATTGGATTCAAGAAAACAAAAGTTGGAGGAGAGAGAAAATCAAGTTAAAGTTTGAAATCAATAGGATAAGGTAATAATATCAATATTTTAATATATTTTTAAGTTTGATATTATTGAAAAAGAATGAAAAAAATGTTAAAGTGGAGTTTTTTTTATATAAATTTTTATGTTTTTAATATGTTAATGAAGGGGAATAAGATGAAGTGATGGGAAATATTGTAGAGAAAGGAAAGGAAGGTGTTACAAACTTAGTTATCAACATTTTGCACTAAATCAGTTTTGGACAACAATATAAGTTTGATTTTGAAAATTCACCAAAAATTGTAAAAATCAAATTAGAGATTAATTAAAGTATGAAATTAAAGCCTATTGAATCTAGTTTTACATAGAAGAAATAATGTAAGCAAAATTGTAACACCCCAAACCCGGCCCAAACATTACAACCGGATCTGGTATGTCACTAAGGGAGTTTCGTAAAAAATGTCGCAATTTTGGGAAATATTTTTCTTGTATTTAGTCTTCTGTTCGGGAAAACTTAATAACTTGACAAGTTTAAATAAGATATAAATTTGATTTGTTGATTTATGAATGAAACCAAAGTCTTAATACATGCCTTAGTTTAATTAAAGTTTAAGTGTCAATATTAAAAGCCCAAAATAAAAACCCAAAACAAAGTATAATAGTCTAGTGGCCCATGCCCTTATTACAACGAAACTTAAAACCCACTTAAGATGAATTTCTTAAAAATAAATAAATAAAGTGAAGTCTTTTTGCTGAATCCTTAATGCTCTGTCGCATGGCCATCTTGCTCTCTTCTCCAAATGATCAAATTGATGCACTAAGGGTCACCCAAATGGTTAAAATAATTGGGTGAGTCATGAACTCAGCAGTGCAACCTTCATGCACCATCGATTTGGGCCTCACCACAAAAAGCGAATATAAAACATAATATAGTAAATAACATACATGACCCAACCCAATCCTAGGTTTCCATCCGCTACACACCACCCTTACCTGCCAAGCACACCATTGGGGATTTCTACAATCATCCCACACCGCTACACACCATCGATGGCAGTCATGCTGCAGTTAGCTGCTCATCGTCAAAGTTGTGACAGAGTCACCAGGCTGAAATGGCATAAGCCACCAGAAACAGAGTTGTGACAAAGTCACCAGGCTGAAATGGCATAAGCCACCAGAACAGATCACTTCCCCTTTCATCATTCACCCAACCTCAAGCATACAGAGAAATCGGCATACAAAGCATATTACTGAAGAAGGACAAAAATCACTAACCTGATGATTAGCCTTTACCCTCCTCGGGTTTTCAATCATAATGCCGGGATTTCGGCATTTAACAGAGTGTAGCAGATTTATACATATATATATTAGCACCCAATCTAATAGTGGAAAAGGTTACACACCTAATTAATGTCGATACCCTTGCCAAATCGATCTACAACTTTGCTTAAAAAGCCGGAAAATGTGAAAATAGGACCTTTCCTACAATCGGCCAAGGGTTAATAAATACCCGAATTAACACTTTGAAACTAATAAATTCTTCTTACCTTAAAATCCCGAAAGTAACACAATTCGAGTGTTACCGAACTATAACTTAGAGATCTATGCGATTGGCCCCACTTCAGATCCCGGAATGCCGAAAATAAGAGAGAAATAAGAGATTAGTTTCTAAATAGCCATTCGACTAGGGACTTTGAAAAGCCGAAAAACATTGAAATCCCGAAATCGACACTTACCTATTGTTTCCTTCAAAATTCGGCACAAGCAGACTCCACTGAAGAGAATTCGACAACTTCAGGAGGTGAGATCCAAGAATTTCGGCTTTTAGAAGGTTTAAAAATTGAAGAGATGGCTAAGAGAGATTCGGCCAATGAATATTAAGGAGAAGAATAGATGTAGTTTCGGCTTTTAGAGATTAGAAGAAGAATAACAATAGAGGTTAAAAGATTCGGCTAACCAGGAAATTTTAGAGAGGAAGAAAAGGTGTAGAAGATGATGGTTTTCGGCTTTTGAGAGGAAGAAGATGAGAAAAGAAAAATAAAAGAGAGGCTTCAAAATTTCGGCACCCCCTCTATATATAGAAAACCGATTCCTCCCCTTAGCAGAGATTGATTTTCGGCCAACACTGCCACACATGATGACTCCTATCCCTTTTCCCTTATCTTAATCTGTTATCTCCTCAAAAATAGCCTTTATCTGCTTATTATCCACAAAAAATAAATATTAAAAATCCCTAAAAAGTAGCCTTGTGTCGTCCCCCCTTATTGCTCCCTTTAAGTGCCGAAATTTAGCCCTAAAACTTGGGCTTCAAGCTGCCGGAATTTGGGCCTTCCTCATGCACAAGTGACGCCAACTCCTCTTCCTCCTAATGGCACCATTTCCTTTGGGCCACAAGCCCACTATGCCCATTAAACTACTAAAACTTCAATTTAAACCCCTAGAGTGTCTGAACAAAATATTTAAAACAAGGCCTCAGCCCAATTTGAGCCCCATTTGTACCTCAAATTCTCAAATTAAAGTTTTAAGCATTCAAACACATAAAATGCACAGACCCAATTATTCAGGATGTTACAGTTCTACCCCCCTTAAAATAAATTTCGACCTCGAAATTTACCTGATCAAAAGAGGTGGGGATACTGCTGTCGCATAACATCCTCTGGCTCCCACGTCGCCTCTTCTGCGTCGTGATTTCGCCACAAAACTTTGACCAAAGGGACGGACTTCCTTCTCAACACTTTTACGTCTTGATCCAAGATTTGTACTGGTTCCTCCTCAAAAGATAAATCTGGCCTTACTTCAATCTCTTCCACCGGCACCGCATGCAATGGATCAGAACGATAACGTCTTAGCATCGAGACATGGAACACGTCATGTATCTACTCCAACTCTGAAGGCAACTTCAAACGATAAGCCACTGGCCCCACACGTTCTAGTACCCGATACGGCCCAATAAACCTAGGACTTAGCTTACCCTTCCGTCCAAACCTCATTACCTTTTTCCATGGAGAAACCTTCAAAAAGACTTGGTCTCCTACTGAAAATTCCACCTCCTTTCGCTTTAGATCCGCATAAGATTTCTGCCGATCAAACGCTTCCTTCAATCGAGCCCCTATTAACTTAACTTTCTCTTCCGTTTCCGAAACTAGCTCAGGACCCAACACCTGTCGTTCACCCAACTCTGTCCAACAAGTAGGGGTACGACATCTCCTTCCATATAACGCTTTGTAGGGCGCCATCTGAATACTAGCTTGATAACTATTATTGTATGCGAATTCTGCCAAAAGTAAATACTCCTCCCAACTACCCCTAAAATCGATGATGCAACCCCTTAGCATATCCTCCAAGATCTGAATTATCCTCTCAGACTAACCATCAGTCTGCGGGTGAAAGCGGTATTAAAGTCTAACCTTGTTCCCATTGCTTGATGAAGAGCCTTCCAAAATCATGACGTGAACCTAGGGTCCCTATCTGATATAACCGACACTGGTACACCATGTAATCTCACAACTTCAGCCACGTACAACTTAGCCAACTTCTGTAGAGGATAGTTGACCCGAACCGGTATAAAGTGAGCAGACTTTGTCAGCCGATCCACGATTACCCAAATCGAATCCTTCTTAGTAGGCGTAAGAGGTAACCCACTAACAAAATCCATCGTGATTCTTTCCCATTTCCATTGGGGAATCTTCACTGGCTGCAACAATCCCGAAGGCACTTGATGTTCAGCCTTCACCTGCTGGTACGTCAAACACTTCTCCACATATTCTGTAACTCTCGCTTCAACCTGGCCACCAGAATTGCTCTCGCAAATCCCGATACATCTTAACCCCTCCAGGGTGCATAGCGTAAGGGCTATTATGCGCATCCTGAAGTATCATCTGCCTTAACTCCACATCCTTTGGCATACAAACCTTTTTATGAAAACACAGAATTCCATCATCATTTAAACTGTAGTCCTCTCCTTCACCATTCTGCACTTGTCAGATTCGAGTACTCAAATCATTATCCAAAAGTTGCTTCTCTCTGATTTGTCTTGTCCACGTAGATCTTACTTGAAGTTCGGCTACCAAACGGCCATCTTCATACAGTCTGAGATTAGCGAACATCGCCTTCAAATCCGCTATCGCCTTCCTACTCAATGCATCTGCCACCACGTTAGCCTTACCCGGGTGATATTCGATCAAGCAGTCATAGTCCTTTAACAGCTCGATCCACCTTCTCTGTCTCATATTCAACTCATTCTGAGTAAGGATATACTTCAAACTCTTATGGTCCGTGTAAATAACCAACTTCTCCCCATACAGGTAATGCCTCCAAATCTTTAGAGCAAACACTACCGCCGCCAATTCTAAATCGTGTGTAGGGTAGTTCAATTCATGCGGTCTCAACTGTCGAGACGCATATGCAACAACTTTTCCGTCTTGCATCAACACCACATCCTAAACCCGTGTGTGACGCATCACGATGAGATCAGAATTTCTTTCCCCCTCTGTCAATTAATACTGGCGCTCACAAAATTCTTTTCAGCTTGTCAAAGCTCTCCTGCTGTTTGTCAGTCCATACAAGCAATACTCCCTTCCTTAACAATTTAGTTAAAGGTGCCACTATTGAAGAGAACCCCTCAACAAATCTCCTGTAATACCCTGCCAATCCCAAGAAACTTCGAATTTCCGCTACAGACTTCGGCAGTTTCCAATCTAATACGGCTTCTATCTTCCGAGGGTCTACCCTAATTCCCTCTGCGGAAACTACATGCCCTAAGAAAGTCACTTCCTTCAGCCAGAACTCACACTTACTGAACTTTGCGTACAGCTGCTTCTCCCTCAAAATTTGCAACACTACACGAAGATGCGCATCATGCTCTTCCTCGGACTTGGAGTAAACCAAAATATTGTCGATAAACACCACCACGAACCGATCAAGGTATGGTTGAAACACCCGGTTCATCATATCCATAAATGCTGTTGGCGCGTTCGTCAAATCGAATGGCATTACCAAGAACTCATAATGACCGTAGCGTGTTCGAAATGTCGTCTTATGAATGTCCCCTTCCTTCACCTTTAACTGATGATAACCCGACCTTAGATCAATCATCAAAAAGACCGAAGCTCCCTTAAGCTGATCGAACAGGTCATCGATCCTTGGCAATGGGTACTTGTTCTTAATCGTCAACTTATTCAGTTGACGATAGTCCACGCACATACGTATGGATCCGTCCTTCTTTTTCACGAATAGGACCGGCGCTCCCCATGGAGACACACTCGGTCGAATAAATCCTCGATCCAAAAGCTCCTGGATTTGAGCTTTGAGTTCCACCAACTCCTTCGGTGCCATTCGATAAGGAGCAATGGATACCGGAGCCGTTCCCGGAAGTAACTCTATTCCAAACTCCACCTCGCGATCCGGGGGTAATCCTGGCAACTCCTCCGGAAAGACATTCGCGAAATCCTTGACTGTTCGAACCTCATCGACAGTCACCTCCTTAGCCTCCAAAGCACTCATAAAAGCTAAGAATGCGTTGCATCCTTTCTGAATCATCTTAACAGCCTTCAATGCTGATACTACGTTGGACAAATAGTTCCTTCTTTCTCCTAACACAACCACCTCCCCGCCTTCCGGGGTACTCAACACTACACGCTTGGTTTCACAATCCAACTTAGCATGATGCTTAGTCAACCAATCCATTCCTAGGATAAGATCAAACTCTCCAAATGGCAATTCTTTTAAGTCTGCCGAAAACACTACCCCTTGAGTCTCTAACGGGACATCCTTAAATAGCTTGTCCACTACCCTAGATTGTCCTAGGGGACTAACCACGGTCATCTTCCTAGTAGTTGTTTCAGAGTCTATACTTAAGGTCCCATATATCGAACATGCAACATAGGAGTGGGTTGACCCAATATCAATCAAGGTAAGTAAAGGGTTATCAGCAATAAGAAACGTACCGGTTATGACATCCGATGCGTCACCATTCTCCTGTCGATAAACCGCATAAACTAGGCCCGGCTGCCTTGCATCTACATTACCTACACCTCTACCAGGTGCTCCACGTCCGCGACCAGCCCCATTTCCACCTCTACCTGCACCACGACCCCTTGGTCTAGGCTGGTCACCTCTCCTAGTCTGATCAGCACCTCGGCCCGTTGGCTATACCTGATCCACTTGCGGACAATTTTTAGTCAGATGCTCCGTGGATCCACACCTGAAACATCCACACGTTCTTCTTCTACACTCCCCAGAATGTGCTTTCCCGCACCAATTACATACTCGATTCTGATTCCCCGCAGTAGGTGTCAGAGTACGAGCTAGCCCATCAGACCTAGGCCTTTTCTGCAAATTCCCAGATGCTCCTGCCGGCCCAAAATTTCTCTTATTCCTTCCCGCTCCTTATCTCTTTCTTGTTTTTCATTGCTTTTACCTCCTCGCCTATCTTAACCTTCTCCACCGAATGCAAAAAATCTCCTCTCTCTCATGCGGTGCTATCAAAACCCTTAACTCATTCCGCAATCCATCCTCGAACCGAACACAATGTTCATATTCGGTTGCTACCATTCCTCGAGCGTAGTGGCTCAAGCACAGAAACTCCACCTCATATTCAGCCACAGATTTACTTCCCTGCACCAAATTCAGGAATGCCTTCCTTTGTGCATCCACATAGTTGCCCCAACATATTTTCCTGGAACGACTCCTTAAAGAAGTCCCATCCAATCCGATCTGCGGCGCATACCCTCCTTCACCGTGAGCCACCACTGATAGGCCTCGTCTCGAAGAAGAGACACGACCCCTTTCAACTTCTCCTCCACAGTGAAATCTAAATCATCCATTATGCGCTTAGTTGCTTCCATCCAATACTCACCAGTTAGGTTAGACGCCTAAAACTCTCTCCTAAACACTTCGCCCCATTGGCCCTAAGCCGCTCCGACATGCATTTTCGGCCTCTGTTGCCCATGCCTACTCCGTAAAACTCTTTCGAGAACCCGCAGCATCGCCTGAGATACCGCATCATCTCCGGTCGCCTGATCCCGTAACTCTCCCTCCACAGCTGGCGGATCCGGCATCTCGTTTCCTGATCCGTGGCCAGACCCTACTGGCTCAGACAAGGCAATCCTACCCCTACCGCGTCCACACGGCGGACGTCCTCTACCCCTTGTACTCATTCTTCTGATCGATGTTTATCTGATTAAGAATTTTATAAATCATTAATTTTCTTCCACTAATTACCCACGAACAGTCTTATGAATAATAGTTCTAAGAGTAGTTCTTTCGAATTCACATTCACAATACAGTTTCAGGTCCATATCCTCTAATTCTAGGAAACACCTACATTCAATCATCAACATACAAATAACATCCAAGCACTTGCATTCCTCACGTGAGGGTGTTTTCGTTGCTTCACTACCCAGGGGTATTTTCGTAATTTTATCCTACAAGAGTATTTTCGTAATTTTCAAAATAGAGTTCCTTGGTGATTTTTACAAATCAGGGATGTTTTGGTTATTTTCACAAATCAAGGGTATTTTCAAAATTTTACAAAACTAAGAGGGTATATTGGAGAATTTGATTAAAAGAAAATAGCAGTGTTCAGGTGTTTGTGAGTTTTTTTTTTAAGGAAAAATTTCGTTGACTTTGTAAATCGGAATATATTTACAAATCATGGGTATCCTGGTATATTTTTTTCCAAAATAGGGGTATTTTAGCAATTTTTTTTTGGAAAAATAAGGTGGCTGGTCCCTTTCGGGTTTTAACTATAAGTTTAGACTGTCAACAAGTCCTCGTGATTAGGGTGAATAGTCACTACGCACCAGGTAAGATTCCAGTGAAGAGGAGGTGAGTCGCTAGGACTGCTTAAATACCAAGCTCTCCTTGAATCCACTCCTAGACATGCGTATGCCCGTTGCCACACCCTAACTCGGCTAAGATGAACAAATCCTACGCACTGTGTAGAATTCCAAATAAGAGGAGGTGAGTCACTAGGACTGCTTAAATATCAAGCTCTTCCAGATCCAATCCTAGACATGCGTATGCCTGTTGCCACACCCAAGCCTTGCGACTTATTTACGGGTTTGTTTAGTGAAATTAAGTCTTATGAGCCTTTAGAGAGTGGTTTAAGCTAGGCCTAAAGTCCATCAAGTTCTAATCTAACTAATCTACATCCCATAAAGCCCATAAAGCCCACAAATATATATCACACAATGGTTCAGAGTACTTACCTGGCGGACTTGGGCCGGAGACGCAGGTGCCATGCCGAGCTAACAAACCTGTTATCATTTTGAAACTTGCATGTTTCAAAAGCCCATTTTTCGAAAACGTTTTGAACCCAAAACCCAAAGCCGAGTTTTGAACCGGGCTCTGATACCAATCTGTAACACCCCAAACCCGACCCAAACATTACAACCGGATCTGGTATGTCACTAAGGGAGTTTCGTAAAAAATGTCGCAATTTCGGGAAATATTTTTCTTGTATTTAGTCTTCTGTTCTGGAAAACTTAATAACTTGATAAGTTTAAATAAGATATAAATTTGATTTGTTGATTTATGAATAAAACCAAAGTCTTAATACATGCCTTAGTTTAATTAAAGTTAAGTGTCAATATTAAAAGCCCAAAATAAAAACCCAAAACAAAGTATAATAGTCTAGTGGCCCATGGCCTTATTACAACGAAACTTAAAACCCACTTAAGATGAATTTCTTAAAAATAAATAAATAAAGTAAAGTCTTTTTGCTGAATCCTTAATGCTCTATCGCATGGCCACCTTGCTCTCTTCTACAGCCCGGTCCGATGCACTAAGGGTCACCTGAAATGGTTAAAATAATTGGGTGAGTCGCGAAACTCAGTGTGCAACCCTCATGCACCATCAGATTGGGCCTCAGCCCACAAAGCAGAATATAAAACATAATATAGCAAATAACATACATGACCCAACCCAATCCTAGGTTTCCATCCGCTACACACCACCCTTACCTGCCAAGCACACCATTGGGGATTTTTACAATCAACCCACACCGCTACACACCATCGATGGCGATCGGGCTCACGATTAAGTCGCTCATCGTCAAAGTTGTGACAGAGTCACCAGGCTGAAATGGCATAAGCCACCAGAAACAGAGTTGTGACAAAGTCACCAGGCTGAAATGGCATAAGCCACCAGAACAGATCACTTCCCCTTTCATCATTCACCCAACCCCAAGCATACAGAGAAATCGGCATACAAAGCATATTACTGAAGAATGATAGAAATCACTAACCTGATGATTAGCCTTTACCCTCATCGGGTTTTCAATCATAATGCTGAGATTTCTGCATTTAACAGAGTATAGCAGATTTATACATATATATATATATATATATATTAGCACCCAATCTAATAGTGGAAAAGGTTACACACCTGATTAATGTCGATACCCTTGCCAAATCGATCTACAATTTTGCTTAAAAAGCCGGAAAATGTGAAAATAGGACCTTTCCTACAATCGGCCAATGGTTAATAAATACCCGAATTAACACTTTGAAACTAATAAATTCTTCTTACCTTGAAATCTCGAAAGTAACACAATTCGAGTGTTACCGAACTATAACTTAGAGATCTATGCGATTGGCCCCACTTCAGATCCCGGAATGCCGAAAATAAGAGAGAAATAAGAGATTAGTTTCTAAATAGCCATTCAGCTAGGGATTTTGAAAAGCCGAAAAACATTAAAATCCCGAAATCGACACTTACCTATTGTTTCCTTCAAAATTCGGCACAAGCAGACTCCACTGAAGAGAATTCGGCAACTTCAGGAGGTGAGATCCAAGAATTTCGGCTTTTAGAAGGTTTAAAAATTGAAGAGATGGCTAAGAGAGATTCGGCCAATGAATATTAAGGAGAAGAATAGATGTAGTTTCGGCTTTTAGAGATTAGAAGAAGAATAACAATAGAGGTTAAAAGATTCGGCCAACCAGTAAATTTTAGAGAGGAAGAAAAGGCGTAGAAGATGATGGTTTTCGGCTTTTGAGAGGAAGAAGATGAGAAAAGAAAAATAAAAGAGAGGCTTCAAAATTTCTAACACCCCTATATATATAGAAAACCGATTCCTCCCTTAGTAGAGATTGATTTTTAGTACCAACACCGCCACACATGATAGCTCCTATCCCTTTTCCCTTATCTTAATGCATATCTCCTCAAAAATAGCCTTTATCTGCTTATTATCCACATAAAATAAATATTAAAAATCCCTAAAAAGTAGCCTTGTGTCATCCCCCATTATTGCTCCCTTTAAGTGCCGAAATTTAGCCCTAAAACTTGGGCTTCAAGCTGCCGGAATTTGGGCCTTCCTCATGCACAAGTGACGCCAACTCCTCTTCCTCCTAATGGCACCATTTCCTTTGGGCCACAAGCCCACTATGCCCATTAAACTACTAAAACTTCAATTTAAACCCCTAGAGTGTCTGAACAAAATATTTAAAATAAGGCCTCAGCCCAATTTGAGCCCCATTTGTACCTCAAATTCTCAAATTAAAGTTTTAAGCATTCAAACACATAAAATGCACAGACCCAATTATTCAGGATGTTACAAAAATAATTTTATATTATGAGATATATAAATTTTTGTGAGACAATGCCAGAATGATTTCGAGTTTTTTGAATTTTATATTTTTAGAATTTATTTAGAATTTGTATATTTTTTAAATTTAAATTTATTTTTGGGTTTTTTTTTAATTTTCTAAAGTTTAGCTTTTTTTAATTTTGATTTTAATTTATTTTTTTCATTATTTTTTGTAAATTCTTTTATATTTTATTTTTCTATGATTTTTAAAATTTTTAATGATATATAAATATAATATTTTATAGTTTTAAAAACTTTTATAAATATTTTATTTTTCTAATTCTTTTAAATTTCTTATACATTTTTTATTTCCAAAATTTTATTTTTTTAAAACCAAAAATATTTATATATTTTTTAAAATATTTATTGACTTACTTATCAATGTGACATTTGTGCCTCGATTAAAAATCTTATTAGTTATTGAAGTGTATAATGTTTAGCAAGTAAAAGTATGGATGTGGTCCACAAATGCATAACAACTTGAGCAAATTTTGAACACCAAAATTTACATTAATCCAATTTTGAATTAAAATTTTAAATAAATTCGCAAAACTTATAACTACATTTGTCATATTTATATTTAAAGCACCGTTAATAGTTAGAAAAGTAAAAAATAGGCGTACCTTTAAAAATAAATATTGTTAAGTTATAAACCCTTTAAAAATTTTATTTACTTTTACAGATCTATAATTTTTGCAGTTAACGTATGCAAGAATCATAGACCCCTTGGTTATATGAAAATCATTTTAGATTTTTTTCAAAAATTTTCATTATTCTCAAAATTTAATAATTTCATTTAAGTTTTTTTTGTAACATAAATTTAATCTTATTCATCTAAAATTTTATAATTTTATTTTAATCCTAGCATAATTCTCATTCACAGCTTTATATATTTATATAATTATAAAGTCTGACTTAAATATTAATTTAATTGATATTACTGTTATTACAAGTTATCACTTCATGTGAACTAAGGGAAGTAAATCTTCCATAGGTAGGAATCTCAATGTGTTCTTTTTATCTTTTCAAGGAACGCCAGACAAGTGATGAAGGGTTTTTTTTGTCATTATGAAAATATGGTTATAGTCTTGATCTCTATTATACTCACATTTTGTATTTTAATTTGACATAATTTACTCCTCTATTTTTACAATGATATAAGTTATTCTAAAATAATTAATATCCTTAATTGTTCTGTTTAAAATATGTAAAACCTCCTAATCTTAAACTGTCGCCAGAACAGGATTATGAGGTACTACCTGACATATCAAATCAAATAGGAAATTTAAACAGATAATTTACATACATTTCATAAATATATCATATGTATTATCCAAATCAATTCAATTGATTTCATTAAATCCAATTCAAATACCATACCAAAATAACCCAAACATGCCATTTCATAATCTTAACATTTCATTTATATTGTATATAACCATCCAAGATTAATTTATAATACCATTCACAAACATATTCAAAATGACCTATACAATCAACCTAGGTACATGCCATTTTACAAAAGAGAATATACATCACCACTTTGCTGAGTTCGGGATTTGCTTGGATGCGGAACAGGAACTTTTGACTTCAACTAACTTGCGCACGGAAACAAACCGTACGCTGACTATATACACTCAGTGATATTACTATAATTCAAATTGATAAATAATATAGTAAATTATGCATATTCAATTTACACAATTAATCTTTCAATAACCATTTCATAAGTTGTATTCAATTAAACTCATATACTATTTCGTTAATTTCAATTCATTTCATTCTCACTTCTCATTCCGATATCTCAATCCATTTCATATGCATAATCATTCAGTTTATCAATTCATTCAATGCCAATTCTAATTTCTAATTCGTTCATTTACTAACTTGACTCAGACTTTGACGGATACACGGATCCAACCAAACACATCAGTACGGCACCTTCTGCCTCATCGGCCTTGCCGAAATGAATCGGTACCTAGTACCTCATCGGATTTAATCCGAAGCAATAATACGACACATAGTGCCTCATCGGAATTATCCGAAGCGATATTTCAACACATATAGTGCCTTATCGACTCGAGGTCGAAGTATCCTTGAACACTTACAATCCTATGGCATGCCAACTATATCCGACTTAGCCTGACTAGTTAATAGGGTTTCCAATTCACTCTTTCAATTCAATTTCAATCAAATTCATACCAATCTCAAGTTCTCATATTTTCAATTCAATATCACAATAACTTATTTAATTCAATTCAAATCACTTTCAATTTCCAATCAATATACATTCAAATATTCACATAATTTACAATTCAATATCATTTCTTACCTCAATTCCACTTACCGCACACAGTAATTAAATTTCAAAAATAAATGATAACTAAATTCGAATTATAGTAATACAAACCGTAATTTCGAATCACTCCTTGTCGACTTTTCCTTTTCTTTTTTGGTCGAGGTCTCCGGCACGATATTAGCTACGAATATTAAATAAGTTAAAATTATCAATACAACATCAATTCACATCAAATATTTAATTTTTCTATTCAATTTTTACCTTAATTTCAATTTAATTCCTAATCAAAATTATTTTCATTTCTATCACAATCTATACATTATTTTCACTTAATTTCTACTTATAACTTAACTTAACCCTCAAATTTTCATCACAAAACCCTAAATTTGAATTCCTTACAATTTAGTCCCTATTACACAAAACTTATAACTTATTCCATAATTTAATCCTTTTCCCAATTCTAATTTGAAATCTATATCAATTAAATCCCTAATTCATCAATTAATTCAACATAAACTATATCCAAAAATCTACTAACTTTCAAAATTTCAACATATACCTAATCGTATTTTATTCTAGGATCATAAAAACTCAAAAATAAAAAAAAATGAATTAAATTGACTTACCAAATTAGCTTAGAACCTTAATTTCCCCTTCTTTTTGTTTTCTTTTTCTCCCTATTCTTCTCTGTTTTCGTTTGCTATTCTGTTTATGTTTCTTTTCTTTATTTTGTTAATAATAATAATAATAATAATAATAATAATAATAATAATAATAATATAATATAAATTAATATAAATTACTTATTTATTAAGTTATTATAATATAATTTATTACATTTTAATAAAAAAATAAAGATATTT
The DNA here is from genome assembly GCA_025698515.1 of Gossypium sturtianum. Classification (NCBI taxonomy): domain Eukaryota; kingdom Viridiplantae; phylum Streptophyta; class Magnoliopsida; order Malvales; family Malvaceae; genus Gossypium; species Gossypium sturtianum. The sequence continues at coordinate 92,346,505 of CM046951.1, read as the reverse complement.
CTATCGTAAACCGCCTCAACATTTGAAAATCGCATAATTTCCTATTTGGTCCTTTTAACTTTCTTTAATCTATAATTAAACTTTCACCTCTATTGCAATTTAGTTCTTTTTCCTAGTTACTCTTATTTTAAGCTAATTTACCAAACCAAAACCTAATTAAACTCACAACTAACTTCTTAAATATTTTTAATAAATATTTACGAATTCGTTTTTACTATAATGAAGATCCGACAATTCACTTTTTCGATGCCCGTAAATTTTGGGTCGTTACAAAATACTAATGAAGTTTTCTTAAAAATATATTTCTAACACACAAAAGTTTGGGTATAATAAGTTAGAATGGATATTTCTAAGAAAAAAAATTGTCTTCACATTTGAACTACTAATGATATTATAAAAGTATAGGAACCAAATTATATCAAATTAAAGTGTAGATACTAAATCCTAAATTAAACATAGTATAGGGACCATAACCATATTGGATCTAAAACAATCTATTGTCATTTGTTTTTATTATAAAAAGTTTAATGATTTTTTTGAAAAAAATTAATTAAAGGTCCATTTATTTACATGTAAAAGGTGTACGAGCCCAAAATTATCCGGGCCCGTTAACCCAAGAACAATACCCAGATTGCCCGGGCCCACTAAACTAAGCCAAGCTTACAAAAAAACCAAACCCACAAAGCCCGACTATTAAACCCCAGATTTAACCCAATTTACAAACAAACAGGCCCAATTACAAAATAAAAATAGCCCGAAACTAAAGGTGCCAGGAAGAAGCTAGGGTTTTGGAACCCTAGCAGCGCCGCGCGCGTGTAGACACGTGCTCCTCCACTGCCGCAACCCATGTGCGCTCCATCGCAAGCGCCCCACTGTCAACCCCCACCCTCGCGCATGCTCCGTCCACTACCGCGCCCATACCTGCGAAAGAAGACAAAAAACGACAGCAAATGTGGCATAAACAGCAAACGAACCTTGTATTTTCAATGTTTTTTTCTAGTCGGCTATAAAAGCCAATCCAAGAAACATGTACAGGGGTCCTTTTTTTTTCTTTTTTTGGCAATCAATCAAAAAGCAAAAACAAAAAACAGATTCCAAAACAAAAATTCCAAAACGCGAGTCTGATCTTAAATATTCGAAGGTATTATTTTCCTTTTTTCTTTTTATATTTTGAATCTTTTTTCTTCGATCCTTTCATTCACAAAATATATATTTGAAGTATAAAAAAGGAAAAACAACAAATAAAAAGGAAACGAACCTTTGCGAATTCCGGCCACCGCACGGCGGCGCCACGCGACACTCCCCACCGAAGGCTCTCCCCTGCAAAGAAACAGAGAGAAAAGGAGAGGGGAAGCTCTTTTTTTTAAAAATGAACTACACAAATAATAAAAAAAAAAAGGAGAAAACTGATTTTATAAAGAAGCCAAAACGGCGTCGTTTTAGCTTGGGTCTGCAGACCTCAAAACGGCGCCGTTTCGTCATGGATCGGACGGACCCGACCCGACCCGACAAGATCCGCGTGTTTTTGCTTTCGGGGATATTTACGCGCGCGGTCCTTCCGTTTCTTTTGTGTTTTACAATCAAGTTTTTTTATTTCCAAATTTGTCCCATGAACTTCATTCCTTCATAATTTGGTCCCTTTCGTGCTATGCGTTTTGGAGGAAGGGGTTATTAACCATTTTAGTCCCTCCTCCTTTAGCGCATATTACAATTCAGCCCTCCCATTATCTATTTTGTATAATTTGACCCGAAACTTCTATTTTTCACGCGATTTAGTCCATTTTTTATACCATTTATTTCTACCATTTCAATATGTTTATTTTAATTGCTATTAATTATTTAATACTAACTTTATTACTATTATTATTATTATTATTATTTGCTTTATTCCTCTCTTATGTTATTATTTCTATTATTATTATTGTACTATTACTTGTATATATATACTTATTATCATTATCATTATTATTCTTATTATTATTATTATTACATCTACTATTACTATTATTCTTATATTCATTATTTTTATTATTACTTTGTACATATATCGTATATTATTGTTATACTTACGTTATTTTTTTGTACATATTTTATACCATCGCATATTATTATTATTATATTGTTATTATTATTAATATCCATATTATTATTATTATTATTATAATATTACGTTATATATATTTTGGTATTATTATTACTACGCTAATTACTATTTTTAATATTTTTATTATTATTATTATTTTATTATTTTATTATATATTTTCCATCGCTACTATTATTATTACTATTATCATTGTTGTATTGTTATTTGTATATACTAGCTTTATCATTATTATCGTTACTATATCTATAATAGTATTTTGTACATAATTTATGTTGCATCATCACTATTCACTGCATGACCCTATTCCCATTTTCAAATCACGTTTCTTTAAAACATTTTTTTTTATCAATTTTACTCTAAAAACAAAAATTTTCAAAAACGAGGCAATATTCCGTGTTTGGAAATTCGAGGGACCGTGCCCTATGTGTTGGGTCTCGGTTCTCTTGCTTGACCAAATGATCGAATAACCTTTTGATATTTTAATAAAATGAGTATTAGGGATTAAGAGACGACCTTGGAGTTGAGGATTGAAATTATCGTGTCCTACGTATTGGATGTGATATTTGGTCCCTTCGAAACAAGGAAATCTTAATATTCTAGGAAGACTCAAACATTTCCAAAAGACCCAAATTTCTAAATTCATTTCTAATTTTGTTAAAACTTTCGACATTGGGACATCAATTGATCAATTTGGTACCGATTTTCGGGCGTTGCGAGGGTGCTAATCCTTCCTCGCACGTAACCGACTCCCGAACCTATTTTCTCAGATATTCGTAGACCATAAACCCCGTTTTAGTAAACCGAAATGTTTTATTAAAACAAAGGTGATCCGACCACACCTAGTAAAAGGTCGGTGGCGACTCCCGTTTTTTATTCATTTTCAAAACCCAAGTTCGATTCCCGTTTTTGTCAAAAAATGGTTTCGACAGCTTGGCGACTCCACTGGGGATTCTGAGAGTCAGGCCGTAAATTGATTGATTTTTGTCCCTTTGATTGAAAATCTAGAGAATCGTTTTGAAAAACCGTGTTTCTCTTTGACACATTTGTTTGTGCTATAGTGTCGAGTCTCGTGAAATACTTTGGCATTGCATTACATGACCATCGCGGTCACACCCTTAAGTGGGAGTGAGAAGCTACTCTTTCGTGAGGTTTTTACCTCCGTGCAAGATAGTGGATCGCTTCCGGGATACATCCGTACCTATGTCTTCGTGAGATTTTTATCTCCGTGCAGCCATAGGGAAATGTATTCCCCTGAACTGAACTTGGTCCATATGAGCCTATAATGGGTGAAGATCGAGGAATCTGCTGGTTCAGGTACCCATACTTTAGAACCAAACCACATGTAGAGGAGCCTAAGAGCCCGTTGTAGATAGAGCCGTGCAAACCCTAGTTGTTACCTTAAACACGAGTTTGATTATATCCTATTTATTTTAAGTTCCTTTTGTACCTGGGATTAACTTGCGGTGTTTCATTTTCATTGCATGGCATTTCATTATAGAAAGGGTGTTGATCCGCATTCAATTACTAGATAGAAAAGCTTGACATGGAAAGGGGGTTTCTCGATAGAGTGGAGGATAATGCGGCTGTCCAAGTGTGGTCTGAAAGAGCACAACAAGAAAAGGGAGACAGCCTGACGGTAGGGCATGAATCGGAGTTATGGGATTTCACCCGCGTCAGCGTAGCTCAAAATGACCTGCGGGAATTAAAGGAAATATGGGATTCCTGGTGCAATGAGGACAAACAACTGTTCTACCATAATTACGGTGATCTGCACTACCTGCTGTATATCAAGGTAGACGAGTACCTACTTCGAGCCATTACCCAGTTTTGGAACCCCGCCTATAGCTGCTTCACTTTTGGAAATGTAGATTTGGTTCCAACTATAGAAGAGTACACAGCCTTGTTTCGATGCCCGAGAATTCAAACTGACAAGGCATATTCAAGGTTCGCTAATGTGTCGGCATTCTCAAAAAGGCTAATGAACATCACAGGAATGAGCGAGCAATGGATTACGGCCCGGATCAAACAAAAAGGGGATTGTAAGTGCATCCCATGGAAACACTTGAGGGACTTGATCTTGGCACATCCTGATAAGAGAAAGAGGGTCGACGTTTTCGCTCTAAGCATCTACGGTTTGGTCATCTTCCCCAAAGCATTAGGGCACATAGAGGATGCGGTTTCGGACCTATTTGATAAACTTGACAAGGGAGTCACACCTGTCCCCGCAATCTTGGCCGAGACCTTCAGATCGTTGAACGCTTGCCGAAGAGTGGGCGAAGGAAGATTCATGGGATGTGCACAACTGTTGCTTTCATGGTTCCATTGCCGTTTCTGGAAGATGGAAAAGGTCTCATGCAAAATCTTTTTTGAAAACTACTCCCCTCTAAAGGAATTAGCGGATACGCCAAGGCGAGACGACTTATCAGGAGAGAAATGGATAGCGATCCTCCAAAATTTGCAAGTGGAAGACGTAGAATGGAAGACTCCGTGGATGATCCCTGACGAAATCTTGTATCGATGCGGAGAGTTCGACTGGGTCCCTTTACTCGGGATATGGGGAGCTGTTGGGTACGCCCCATTGCTAGTAATGAGGTAGTATCAATCGAGGCAATTTATACCGGCGACACACGGATTAGCCCAGTGTGAGTTTTCGTACAAGGACGATAATTATAAGAAGAAAGTCCGTGAGATGTCAGATGCATGGACTCAAACTCGGAAAATGAAGAGACTCGCCATAAGGCCGATGACTACGCCTGAATACGATCAATGGTGGGTCAAAAGAGTCAATGACAACGTCCCAAGGCCAACCCAAGGGAATGCTCGACCAATAGAAGAGCAGCTGCAAGTAATCCCGTCTGAATTGGAGATTATCAAACAAGATTTCGAGAGAAGAAGCCGGGAACTAGGTAAAAGAATAGAGCAGCTAGAAGAGGAAAAGATGCAGTTGGGGTTAGATGTTGACCTCCACAAGTTCGAGGCCGAAAAATTGAAGAAAGGGAAGAATAAGGCCGAAGAGGATTTGGACAGCTTAAAGACGGACTATAAGAAACTACGCTTGTCCATTAGAACTGCCGGTTTGGGGAAGACATCGGAACAATGGCGACAGGAAATTAAAGAAGAAAAGTCTAAAGCCGATCAGTGGGGGAAAAAATTTCAAAATGCTCGAGTACGAGAGGATGCTTTGAAAAAGAGCCTATTAGAAAACCAAGGTGAAAAGGAGAAATTACGCGCCCGAGTAGCAGAATTAGAAAGGTCACTACTTTTGCACCGTAGCCGCCACTCGGTAGTCGAATTAAGAGCTAGTCAAAGCAAAATCGAGGAAATGAGAGGAAAGATAGAGGAGCTCGAAACTGCACTACAATATAGCAAAATTCGGTTTGAACTCCTTGAAGTGAACAACGAACACTGGAAGGAGCAGCTCCACCGTTCCCAGGAACAGATCAGAAACAGAGACTACGTAATGGGCGAAGCCGTGGCTCAAATCCGAGAGGCGGCCGATCATTTGCAAACCTTGGCTGTTCGGGCTGACACGTTAAGTCTGATTGGGCTGACACGACAAAAGGTTTTACAGAAAAACTTACAAGTTAACGTAAAATAAGCCATTTTTCCTGTAAAATGACTTATCCTTTTAAAAAGCGTAAGTCAATTTCCGAAAAAGAGCTCTTCTATAGATAATTTTATTTTATATAAAAATTAACTTAAGTCAAGCTTAATATTATTATATTGATAATAAAATTTATTTTTATTTTTAAAATATTTAAAATTATTAAAATATTATATTTTTCAATATTATTAAACATACTTATTTAATTATTTATATTTAGTCATATAATAAATTATTAATATAATATATATAATTTATTATTTTAATAAATTTTTAATATTTCAATTTGATTTTGATAATAAATTTTAAAAATAATATTATTCTCATATTATTGAAAATATTCAATATCAAGATTTTAATAATAAATATTTATTACAATTATAGATATATTAATAATAAATGTTTTATAGTATAAATATTAAAATATGCCATAAGTCTATGGACACGTCACAAATTTTTGCAATTTAGTTTTTGTACTTTTAATTTCAAGAATTTAGTCCCTTTACTTTTCAAATTTGAAAATCAAGTCCAATTTTTAACATCGTTAAATTTTTTTTGTCAAATTTGTTGATGTCACATTTTTAAATAAAAAATACTCACTTGGTAGTCATGTAATTAAAAAATGGTGTTGTAATGAACCTGAATTTAACATAATATTTTTCATATATGTAAAAACAATGTAAAATATAAAATTATAGATAAAAATAAATTCAATTAAACAATGAAAAAATAAGAAAATTTCAAATGTATGTTTGTGTAATGGCCTAAATTCAGGGTTATCAAAACAATGGTTTGTAACCATAAATCCGATTTAAAGAGAAAATTATTTTAATATTTTTGCATGAATATTGATATGATAGGAAAATCGTATGAAAATATCGATAGAAAAAAAATTATTGAAGAAAATTGGGTAAAATCAAGGTATCAGGACCTTGATCTCGTAAAATTGAGTCGAAAATAATTTTATAAATATTTATGAAATTAAATGTTAGTAATATGGTATTAAAATTTAATTAGAAAATTTTTACGTTTGGGTAGTTAATTAAGTGAAAAGGACTAAATTAAAAAGGGTGTAAAAGTTACTAGAAGAATTAAATAGCTCAATTGTTAAATGAGGAGGGACATAAATTGCAAATAAGTCCAAAAGGAGATATTTTGGGAGGCATAAGCTGAGAAAAATCAGGAGAACTGGAGAAATAAGGGCAAAATGGGAAAATAACAAAATTGCTAAGATAAAAATGGGATCAAATTGGAATATCTAGAATTCTCTTCATATTTTCTTCATTATCATCAGCCAAAAACGTCTTAAGGGTTTATTCAAGCTCGTATTTCATAATTTTTGACCGAGTTAATCCTTGCCTTTTTCTTGTAATTTTTGTATTTTAAGACTTTTACAACTAGGTCCTATTACTAAATTCATTAGTTTTTTATTTCATAGATGAAATTGAAAGTCACCATGGTTGAGTGCTGTAATTTTATGATGAAATAGCATGAAATTGAAGCTTTAATTTGTTTATGAGATGATTTTATTAGGTAATTTCAATAGAAATTTATTTGTAGGACCTAATTGTGAAAAAAGTTTGAAATTAAAGTCTAGTGCTAAAATTCTGATTCCCAAAGGTTATAAAGTAGTTTAAAGTGATAAAATAAAGTGTTAATTGATAAAAATCAGCTCAATTGAGAGGTTAATTGAGCAGGGACGAAATTATCATTTATTGAAGCTTAGGGGAAAATGGTAATCAACATCTTGCACTAAAACAGTTTTGGACAGCAGCAGTAGCCAGTAGGATAACTTTGAAAAAGCACCATAAATTATGGAAATCGAATTAGAGGATGAAAAAAGATGGAATTAAAGCTTATTAAGTCTAGTTTCTCATAGAAGAAACGGTGTAATCAATGGAATTGTAAATCATGAGATATAATAAATTTTGTGAGATAAGGTCAGAATGAATTCTGGTTCCCTTGTTCTAACTTTGGAAAATCATCAAAAATTGGAGAAAAATAATTAGGAGCTTAAATTTATATTTTTAAAATTCTTAATGAGTTTATTTTGAAGAGAAACAAATGGGAACATCATCCGAATTCTGTACTAGGAGAACATAAATTTTTAGTGAAGAAGGGTCGAAACTGTTAGACAGCAAAACAGTGATGAATTTAAAGAATTAACTGTACTTATTGGCTAAACCATAAATTCTAAAAATTTTATGGTAAGAAGATATGTGAGTAATTTTGGAAAAATCAAGCGGATCTTAATTTGGAGTTTCGTAACTGAAGATATAAATAATTTAGTGACTATGACTCAAGGAGACAACTCTGAATGAACTATAAATAATAATGGAATTATAGAGAATGTTACATATGAACATGAAATGTATTAAATTTATGATTAAATTTATTTATTTAGATCCAGAAATTTCAAATACAAAGCTAGATCGAGGAAAAGAAAAAGTTCGGGATTAGTAGATTTTTGTATACGAACAAGTATCGAGGTAAGTTCGTGTAACTTGAATTATATTCTTAAATGCTTGAAATATATTTTTATTGATGTGAATATGATTTGGATGTTTATTGTATGATAATTGATGAAGTATTGATATTCTTGATGAAAATTGAAAATAAATCCCGGTTGAATGAAAAGAAAAATTCGATGGATCTTTGAAAAGGAATTGACGGTAAAAAGGATCTAGCCCAGACGGGTGATCCTATCCTGATATAGCCCTCCCGAAGAATATGTGGAAAATGGATTTAGCCCGTACGGGTAATCCGAATTAGGGTCTGAATTTGGCCTGGACTGGTAATTCAGATCCAAGCTCATTAGAGTAATTGTCGTTGTAGGGGATTTAGCCTGGACTAGTAATCCCGACAATACTCTATGAGTTTATATTAAAAGGGATTTAGCCTGGACTGGTAATCTCGTTGTAAGGATGAGGTTCGCGGGAGTGTGCTCTCTGAAATGGAAATGTGCGCACATGAAAATGACTTGACGGACCTGGATTTGTACACTAAAGTGTACCCCTGAAAATCCATCAAAATTCCGAGAAATTCAACAGGATAATTATGGAAAAATAATAAGGGAATGGAAATCATGGTATTGATGAGCTCATCAATCATGGTATATATTATTGATATATGGAAATTATTAGACTAATTTGAATGTTGATTTGTGCATGTTAAAGTAATAATGCATTGAATGGATGTATGAATGTTTATTGCATTGTATTGAAAATATTAGGTAAGTATAATTCTTGTTACATGAGCTTACTAAGCACAAAGTGCTTACCCTATTTTATTTTCCCCTGTTTTGTAGTGTTAAGAGCTCGGAGGTCGGATTCAGTCGGAGACACATCAGACTATCAACCTCAAGATTTCGGTATATAAAGAAACTTTATTTTGGGAATCAATGGCATGTATAAGCTAACAAAGTAAATGTTAATGTGAAATGAATGTAAGGTTAGCCATTGGTATGGCTAACAAATCTTGGTTTTGGTATGTGATGAGGTTATCTTATGGATATGCTTGAATCTATCTTGAAAATATGTTGAAATGGATTGGTTGGTTTGGATTGATCTCGGTTTAAAATTGCAGGGAAGGTTAAATATTTATAAAGGGGTTATATTGAGTTCATGAATTTTTTTTTTTTAGAATTTTGCGAAAAATTTCTTATGGTTTCGATTTAATCCCGGTTTGGTTCCGATGTATGTTTTGGGCTTCGGAGGCCCATCTAAGGGACGTCATGACATGTTTCGGTAAATGAGTAGTATTTAACTCGTAATAACGGAAAATTAATTCGGTAAACTCCGGTAATTCCTCGTACCCTATTCTGGCGACGAATATGGGTAAGGGGTATTACATTTGTTGGTGTCAGAGCTACGGTTTAATCAATGTTGTACACTCATTTTAGTCACTCAACTTTAATAAATTTTCATTTTGATAATTCATTTTTATTTTTTAAAAAAATCAATTTTATTTTTTTAGAATTTAATTTAGTTTTTCTATAAAAGGAAAAAAATTAGGATTTTATAGGGAATTACCTAAATTTTTGTAGGAAAAACTTGGATTTTTACGGATAAAATTTATCTTTTTAATTCTTTATTTTTTTCATTTTTAGAATTAGTTTTAATTTTTTCCAAGGAGATTTTACACGGAATTGTCTAAATTTTCATAAGAAAAATCAATTCATCTTTTTATAAGAAAAAAATGAGTGTACAATAATATTGAATTAACGAGATTGACCAAAATGAAAACTTATTAAAATTGGGTAATTAAAATTAAAATTATTGTTAACAGCCAAATTTACAATTTTTTTTATTTTATATTTTATACCTAAAATAAAACTTATAAAAATTTGACTAACCATAACTTTTAGGATAAATAACTATAATATCTCAACGTCCCTTCCATCCCCCTCCTCTATTAATATCTCAACATCGCTTCCATCGACCTCCTCTATCTCAATATCTCTTCCGTCAACCTCATCTGGTATGTTCCAATCAAACCTTAAGGAAAGAAAGATGTAAAGAGGCAGGACAGCAACATTCAAAATAGCCAACATGAGTAAGTACTTGTCCAATTGACACTTGTCAATGGTGTCGCCGAACCAGTCTGGTGCAAGCAAAACAACAAACCCACTTAAGAAACTCCCAATTACCACCAAACTTTGATTGAATAGGACCTCAAAATACTGTTTGGATTTGGGCACACGGTCACAAAAGAAATCTGTTAGCCCCTCAAGAACAAGTCCATTGGCAATTCCTAACAAGCCAAACTGAGGAGCCAGCCATAGTATTGTCATGGGAATATCTTCGTCGTCATTAGGGTTTTTCTTGATTAGATCCGATCTCCGGCGCTCCACTAACCAAGCACTTAACAAGGAACCAAAACCAACCGCCATCCCAACACCCATTCTCCAATATCTAGCACCACGTTGGATGGCTTCTTCACTGCTCCAAAGCTTTCTTATTAGATACTTGGTCAACATGGATACTAAAAAGCTTATGAATTGTTTAAACACGTAGAGTGAGTTCACGGGAACTTTATTAAATGAATGTAGAGAAATCCTAGGATTAATTCTGGTATCCAATCTATCACTTTGAAGTATGAAAATGGAGAAAGCCGCAACTTCCACTAGACAATAAGGGATGAATAAAAGCCAAAGAGGGATCAATTTCACAAGCCCCCTCGTTTCCTTCAATCGAGAAACGGCGGTTCGTCGTGTTGGAGGTATGCGTAGGTAAAATCGTTTGCCGCAGATGAAAAGTGCGTAAGCCGCCGCCACCTCGATGAATGAAACCATGATCGTTTGCTTCCAACTAAGGCTTGATGCGAACGTCCAACATATGAACTGTCCAAGAAAGCTGGCACCATTGGACCATAAACTAGCACGACCGTCTACAATATCCTTATACTCTTCCTCCTGTTGTCTTTCCGACTTTGTCTTATCAACAATAATAGTTTCTTCTTCAAAATGCTGACGTAAAAATCCTTTTTGAGAAACTTGCATTCCGGCCAAGCCAACCAATATTACCGGTAGAACTATGTAAAGCATTTGATTCCTCGTTTGTTGGGATCGAAGCAAACTAGAAAGCCATAGGATCAGTAATCCCTACAAAAATAATGCCATTTTATTTTTTTATTTTTATATATTGTTATAAAAAAATGAATTCTATTTTTATTTAGTTTGGTAACTAATTTTTTATGATGAAAATTTTATAGTTAAATTAGTTATAAACGAATTTTTTAAAAATTTAAAATTAATATCTCAATTAAAATCAAATTAGATGAACCGGGCAGTTTTAATAATATATCATTCTTGAACAAGATCTATTTTTTAATTTATTTCATTTATTCTAAAAGGGATACACATTACACCATAATTTTAAATTTTAAAAAAATTCAAAAAATGTCATATCTATAAAATTCAATTCAATTTGATTGTTTTGATGTTAAATAAAAAAAAGGAGGATAAGATGACGCTTCATATGATGATATGTGGAAAGCTATATTTTCTCCCTCCTTTCTAAAGTCATGTTTACATCTCATTTGCGGCTTTTCGTCGCATAAGTAATCATCTCAACTTTTTTTTTTTAACATCAAAAAAGTCAATTAGGATTGATGTTTAATTCAAATTTGATTCAGATTGTAAAACTAGAAAGATTATAATTTTTTTTAAAACAAATTCGAACCAAACTATTATCGTCAAGCATAAAAAAATATTTCTTTAAGTTTTAATCGTTTTATTTTCACTAATTTAAATATGAAAGAGCACTTAAATGTAGATATTACAATGTAGTTGTAGTAGAGGTGTTCATGGGTCGGACGGTCCAGCCCGGCTCGAAGGCCCGATCGAAATTTGAGAGGGTTTGGGTAAAAATATAAGCCCAAAAAATGGGCTTGGACAAAAAATAAGTCCCGTTGAAAAAATAGGCCGGGCCTTGGGTAAGACATTTTTGGCCCGGGCCTGGCCCGAATTCACTAAATGACCAAAAAAAAATCTGCTATTTTTTTTTTTATTTTTGAATGTTATCTTCTTATAGTTTTCTCCCTATTTTCCTACCATATTAATATTATGTTGCTACTATTTTGTTGTTATTGATTGAATATTGTATAAAACTTATTTTATTGTTAATTTTATTATTATTTTAAAGGCATTTGTTAATTTTATTATTATTTTAGAGGTATTTGCTTGTTAAGTTACATCTATCTTAGTGTTATTTAAGTCTACATATTTTTTTAAAATTTATTTTTAATTTGTTGGGAAATATTTATTTTAATTTTTTTAGTATTTTCGATGTATTATATATATTTAAAAATTATATAAAATAATATAAAAATTTAATACGGGTCGGGCCCAAGTTTTAGTATTTTTATATGGGTCGGGCTTAAGAAAAATTTTAGGCCCATTTTTAGGCCCGGCCCGACCCGAGCCCAATGAATGGGCCTAAATTTTTAGTTGAGCCCGATCCGAACCCGGCTAGGCCCGGCTCATGAACACCTCTAACCTGTAGTATATATTATAGATCTTATTTGATTCTCTAATTAATATATATATATATATATATATATATATTAACTTTCATTTAACTTTTTATATATTAACTTTCATTTAACTTTTTATCTTTTCATCTTGGGCAAATGACCAGAATATACCAAATTTTAAAAAAAATTTACAGAAAATGGCAGAAAAAATAATTATTTACCGGAAAGGGTCGTTTCCCTCGAAAACGCGTCCACGTCAGCGCGTTTTCAAAGGATGCAGCAGGAAAAGGCATCCACGATGGAGCATTTTCTGCCACATCAGCAAAAAAAACTTCCTTGAGGGCGCGCTTTGCTGATGTGGCAAAAACGCTCCTCCAATGACACGTTTTAACCTCTGTTTTTAAAAAAAAAAACTATTCTCAAAATTTTTAAAAATTTACGAGAATAAACTTTTATAAAGGTTCAAAGTAACAACACTATTTTTTTTAAGGTGTCATTAATTAATAAGGAAATATAACTTACAAAAGAAATCTTTATATAGACTCAAAGTCATATTTCCCTTGTTTTCTTGAGCAAAGTAGGATATGAGATATGTGTATATATAGACTCATGAACAGTTTTGCAGCTTGTTCCTAAACAATGTGGGATTCGTTCTTCTTTTAACTAACAACATGAGATGAAATGCTACACTATATTTGATTTTTTTTTACTTAGAGTTTAAATTTTTTTTACAAAAAGTTAACATTTGTTACATTATAAATAAAACTTTTAAACTCTATAAGTAAAAAAATATATAAAATATAAAATGAGTATGGTAAAATATTAAAAAATAAATATTTAAAAAATTACTAATAGTTGAGTGATCATTTTGTAAGTTTTTATAATTCGATAGCTAAAAAATATAGTTAAATGACTACTAATCTAATTTAATCTAGATATAAAATATGAAAAATAATTATTATATTTTATGTATATTATATATTTCTATAAAAAAACTAATATAACATAATTATATACTATGTTTAAATAGATTATCTATCTAGTCAAAATATATTTGAAATAAATTTATTGGCATTCATTAGGTGATGAAAATTAAATTAAATTAGAACTAAAAAATTAATTAGTATAGTAAAATATTAAAAACTAAATAAATATTTAAAAAGATATATCATTTAAAATTACAAAAAAAAACTATTTGAGTACCAAATACTCACCATTTATTTATTAATCAAACATTCATAATATAAAATAAAATAAATAAATAAAAATTAAAAGTATAGCTTCTAAATTTAAATAATGGAAAATTATTTTAAAAAATAGAATTGCATTGATATTAACTTCAAACATTTAAAATTGAATAGAAGATTATTGCATGTACAAGTTTCATATGTGCAATTTGTTCTCTTTTTTTTAATAGTTCTTTTGTATATGTTACCAATTCTAAAATGCAACAAGATTAAAGATCTCAAAAGATAATTTTATAATATAAGAAAACGTTAACAAAATATTAAAAAAAAGAAATTGTTTTGTAAAAAAAATATCAAATATAGTGTAGCCTTTAATATCATGTTGTTAGTTGAAAAAAGAAGGAATCCCACGTTGTTTAGGAACAAGCTGCAAAACTATTCATGAGTCTATATATACACATATCTCATATCCCACTTTGCTCAAGAAAACAAGGGAAATGAGACTGGGTCTATATAAAGATTTTCTTTGTAAGTTATATTTCCTCATTAATTGATGGCACCTTAAAAAAAATGGTGTTGTCACTTTAAGCCTTTATAAAGATTTATTCTCGTAAATTCTTAAAAAATTCGAGAATAGTTTTTTTTTATTAAAAAAAGGGCTAAAGCGCCTCCACGAGGGAGCACTTTTGCCACATCAACAAAGCGCGCCCTCAAGGACGCGTTTTTGGTTGATGTGGCACAAAACGCTCCCTCGTGGACGCGCTTTTTTGTTCATACCCTGGCGGTGGCGTGGGCGGACGCTTTTGGGAAATGGCCCTTTCCTGTAAATAATTATTTTTCTAGCCATTTTCCGTAAATTCTTTTAAAAAACGGTATATACTGGTCATTTACCATTTTATCTTTTGAAAATATGTTGTTCATGACATTTAACAATTAATTAATTTTTAAAAATTTAAAAATCTAAAAGTATTTTTTATATTTTCATAACTTTTCAATATAATTTTTTTAATTTTTTAAATTTAAAAATTTTAAAAATAATTAATTATTAACATGGTATCTTGTGGCAATCACGTGTATGCCACTTTACCATTCATATTTAAGTGATTAAATAAATATTACAAATTTACAAGTTAAAAAAAGTGAAAAATTAAATAAAAATTAAAATGATTTTTGTTTTGCAAAATTGAATGATCAAATAATTTATTATACCTATATTATAAGTCTATTTGGCAAACCCAAAAACCCGAGGAAACCAGAGATCACATTGAGCCCATCACTTGAGAGATAGACGTGAAGGTTGAAGTTAGTAAAAAGTAGTAATTACTTACGAAGATCAAACATGGCAAGGTGAGGATAATGACTAGGAAATCACCGAGACGATCAGTTGCAAGGTGGTAAATGTAAATGGCCAGAGATTGTTGTATGCCCTCCATAGCTATTGTATAGACTATAACTTTCCCAATAGATAAGTTCTTCAGGTTGTCGATGATGTAAGATATCATGAATGCTTTAAACCCGATCTCTATAAATGACTTGCTGAATATTAAACCTATCATTATTGATATCAGATTAACTCAAAAGTAAATTGTCAATCATGAAGTGCTAATTCTAATTCCATGTTCTATAGTGATGCAACTATGGGTGCATTTGTGCTGTTCTGCTCAATGGATTTTAATATTGTAATAATAATTTAAATTCATTTTAAGGTTTAAACTTTGGTTATTAGAGTAGTAATATATGACAAATGGGATATAGGAGGATATAGTTACCGCTGATGAATATGGCGGCCTTGGAGAACCGAATGTAAGAGGACGCCCATTTCCATGAGCTGGATATACAGTGCTTGAAGTTGGCCATTTGTCACAGTGAAGACGATGATGTGATGTTGGAAATGGAGATTAATTTATGTATGGTTCAGCATTTCCTATTCTTAATAACAATTCTGAAAATTAATATAATAATAACCTTGATAACCAGGCGTTGATAACTTTGCTTCAACCCGGAGGATGGAATTCTCCTTTAAAGTTTTTAATATTAAAATATGTTTTAAGTTTATATATATTTTTTTGTAAATTTAAAATTTAGGATTCTTTTGAATAGACGTTGTGTTTATCTATCGCTAGTGTACAAATAGTGATGGTAGTGAAATTAAATACTATAGCGTGAGACAAAAATGCTAAATGCACTGCACTAAATGTAAACGTTCATCCAAAGAAGCCCTTAGTCTATATATTTTTACTTTTAGGAATTTTATCTATTTACTTTCCAAATTTAAAAATTCAAATTCAGTAATTAACACCATTAAAATTTTATTAAGTTCTTTAACGTGACATTTTAAAATTAAAAAAAACACACATAATTGGTAGTCATATAATAAAAAAATTGCATTGTAATAGACTTAGATTTGATAAAAAAATTTTAACGATGTTAATAATTTTTATTTAAAAATTCTAACGGTGTTAACAATTTTTAAAAATTCACATAAACATTTTAACCAAAATAGTTAAAAATTAAAGTATATATATTAAATCTCAAATTTGAATATAGTTGTAGTGGCCCAATAGTCGAGTAACCGAAAAATATATTTTCGGTCTCCGTTTTCATAAAACTGAATCGTAAATATTTACTAAAAATATTTACGAAGTTAGTTGTGTGTCTAATTAGGTTTTAATTAGGTGAATTTGACTTAATTAGAAGCATTTGGGAAAAAGGATTAGATTGTAATAGGTGTGAAAGTTTAATTAAAGATTAAAAAAATAAAAAGAACTAAAGAAAAAATTATGCCAATTGCCAAACTTGAGGCGGCATAAGCATAAAAATCTAAGATTTTTATGTGTTAAAATATATTATTATTAGATAACTATATTAATATAATATTATATTATATAATAAAGCAAAGAAACAAAAGAGAAGAAACAGAGAAGCAAAACGAAACACAGAGCAAGGGAAAGAAAAAAAGAGAAAAGAAAGAAGAAAAGGGGAAATTGAAAGTTTGAAGCTTAGAAGTTTAATAGGTAAGTCAATTTAGCCATTTTTACTTAATTTTGATGTTTTAGAAGCCTGGGAACAAGGTTTTGATGAAGTTAAGTTGATATTTTGAAAGATAGTTAATTATTAGACATTGCTTATGTTGAAGAAAATGATGAATTAAGGGTTAAATTGATAGAAATTCAAGTTAAGAAAATAAGTAAACTTAATTAGGATTAAATTGTAAAATAAGCTATAAGAAAACAGTTTTGAGACAGCAGCAGTAGAGTAACTTTGAAAAATCACTAAAAAACTTATAAGTGTAATTAGAAGTTTGAATGAGATATGAAATTAAAGCTTATTGAGTCTATTTTCATATGAAAGAAACAGGGAAATCAAAGAAATTCTGTATTTTGAGATATTTAGATTTTTGTGAGACTAGTTTAGAATGATTTCGAGATCCACTGTTCTGACTTCGGAAAATCATAAAAAATTGGAGAAAAATAATTATGGGCTTAAATTTATATTTTTATAATCCTGAATGAGTCTATTCTCAATAGAAATAAACGAAAACATCATCTGAATCCTGTATGAGGAGATAATTAATTTTTAGTGAAGAAGGGTCAGAATTGTCAGACAGCAGAATAGGGTGATTTTAAAGAATAAATTGTATTTATTGGCTTAACCAAAAATTCTGAAAATTTTATGGTAAGAATATATGTGAGTCTAGTTTCAGGAAAAATTAGTGGATCTTAAATTTGAATTCTGTAGCTCAAGATATAAATAATTTAGTGACTATGACACAAATGGACAGCTTTGAATAAATTTATGAGTAAAGGATTAAATTGAAATGTGAGCTAAGGTAAGAAAGGATGAATTTATTATATTTTACATGTTTATTTTTATTAAATAGTATAGGAAAGTTATTTGATTATTTTTAACATATAAATGTTATATGTTTATATGAAATTGAAGAAAAAGAAAAGAAAGGAGAGGACCGAATTGAAGGAAAAGGAAAAGAGAAGGTTAAGGAGTGAAGGAAGAAGAACATATATCATCTCAACCTTTTTGTTGTAAGTACTATAAGAATTTTAAATTATTTTTATTATTTTTTTGAAATATTTATGTAAAGTATTTAAATGTATGAGATTCAGCTTTAATGCCCAAGTAGACAAAATTTAGAACTACTAGGATATTAGTGGCATGCCATTAAGGAACTTTAGCACGCTCTCTGATTATTAGCACGTTAGTGCTCTCTGATTATTAGCACGTTGGTGCTCTCTGTTTAGCACATCTGTGCTCTCCGTATAGCATTTTAGTGCTCTCTGTTCACTAGTGCATCATAATGCACCTCTGTATTTGTTCCGTATATCCAGTGTGTTCTATAAAGTCTACTTTGGGCTAAGAATGTGAATTGAGAACAAAAGTGAATCACTGATATGTTAAGGTAAGTTTTATACCTTACAAAAGATAAGTTAAATTTATTTAAAGCAAGGCATAGTTGAAGAAACTTATATGTGAGTAGATATGTAATAATTGACTGAGTTTAAAACATTTTATTATGATTATTTACTTATTTATTCTTGTAGTGCTTACTAAGCCTTCACCGGCTTAACGCGTTTATTTTTAACGTGTATGTACAATTAGACTAGAAGAGATAGAGTCCAACTAGAAGATCTCTCACCTCATCACATTCTCAAGGGCTTCAAAAGTAGGTACTATATTTTGTATTAAAATGACATGTACATATGCAGTTCAAAGGTGTTCCCATGTGATAGGGACTAAAATGTAGACTCTTGAAATTCTATCTATTTTGAGTTACTTGAAGTATTTTGGTATATATAGAATGAATTAGTAAACAATAAATATGTTTGCAAAAATGATTGGTAAGTTAAAATATTATATACAAATGTTTTAATTAAACAGTATTTAGCCATAACCGTTTTGGCACTAAATGTAATAGTCTTATACCGAGTCTGCATGATTGAACCGGGTATAGGGGTATTACAATAGTACAAGGACTAAGCTAAAATTTCACCATTGTTATATAATTTTAAAAAAAAGAACCAAAAGGTTGTGATACCTATAATAAAGGAATGCCTTTGGGTAATGGATTTTTTTTGGCTCATATTTATATGCATTATGAATCAATATCAAATAATAAATCTAATAGTTGAATATGCAATATATATAGGTTGAGTAGTGTCAAATATTCAATTTTTATTTTATACCATATATATTAAGGATGATTGTGTTAAGTATAAATTGTCGTTCATTCATATTATAAATTTTGATCCTTTTTTATGTTTAAATTTGAGATTTAATCATTATACTTTTATTTGGTACAATTTGTATTAGGAATAGATTTTCTTTTGTCTTTTTATGGTTTTGATCTTTACTATGTTTAAATTTGATATTTAATTCTATACTCGTTTAGGTAAATTCCGGTCTCTATTTTATTATAATGACGTTAGCTAATCCAAATAATTAGTATCTTTAATTATTTTGGTTAAGTGTTGATGTGGACTTTTTCTTAAAAGCACTAGTTCAAATTAATAATGATAAAATAATTTTTTATTGGAATAATGTTCTTAAAAAATTACATTAGCATTTTAATCTAAATAATTCACAAAATTAATTGTTTTGACTAACTAATGATATTATGAAAATTAAGAGATCAAATTATGTCAAAAATTAAAGTATAAAAAGATCAAATTCAAATTTCAACATATAGAGGTCAAAATTAAAATTTGACCATTATTTTATAAAGTAAAAAAAAAAAAGAAAAGAAAAGAAAGAAGACAAAAGGTAAACAAAAGATAAAGAACCACTGTTAAGAAAGAACCTTTTATCTATAGTAGTACTATTTTTAGGCACCAATAAAATAGTGTTACATCATTAAATTTTAAAGATAACAAAGTATTATTATACACTCATCTATATCTAATATCTTCTCCAACTTAATTTAACTTTAATTAAATTACTTAAAATAATTTTAATCATTTGTTTTTTTTTCATAAGTTAATATTTTTTATTTTTTTTGCAACCAATTAAAAATAGTAATTTTTGTGTAATTTTTTTCATGTCATTAACACATAATTTTGGTAATTATTTTATTATGAACCCTGAACCATAAATCATGAAGGGTTTGAGTTCGAGATTTAAGATTCAAAGTTTAGGTTCAGGGTTCAAGATTCAAGTTTAAGGTTCAAAGTTACGAGTTTGGTGTTCGAGGTTTTGGTTTAGAGTTTAAGGGTTTGGGATTACGAGTTCGATGTTCAAGTTTAGGATTTTGGATTTAAGGTTTTAGGTTTGGGATTCGAGATTCTAGATTTAGGGTTCATGGTTTTGAATATGGGATTCAAGGTAAAAAAATTACCAAAATTATTTGTTAATTATATGAAAAAAATAGTTGAAATGCTATTAAATAATTAGAAATAAACCATTAATAATGTGGTGAGAAGGGTCCATAAAATAAATTTTCTATGGGTGAGTGTATAATAATCATTTTTATGTATTTAAAATTTGATGATGTGATAAAATTTTATTAGTGCCTAAAAATTAAAGTTTTTAAGATCATCATAATTTAAAATATTTGTATAGGTATAGGAGAAAATATTAAAATAAGATATAAAATACATCATAGAGAAAGTAAAAACATAATCCGAATTATCAGGCTGTCAAAATATAAATGACCAAAATTGTGTAAATAGGGGTGGTTCGATATTGCGGTTGGGGTGCTAAAACCACTTCTACACCGCAGAAGTAATCCCAAACAGATTGCTTTTGCAACCCAAAGCACTTTCAAGAAGTGCTTATCCAACCAAACGGGAAAGATAGTGAGGAGCTGCAGTTGCTTTTGACTTTGGCTTTTGAGGTGAGAAAATACAATTTTACTCTTATTATTTCATTTTTATCTACCAAGTACAAAGTGAAGTAATGGAAGTTTATATTCAAGCTTTTAGTTACTGCCATTTTGAGATTTTTAGACTCTTTGCACCCAATAGAATTATTTTCAGATTTTACTTGTAAAATGGGTAGGGACATTTGTATTACATAAAAAAAAGTTGAAGAGTAAATTCTTGAAGGTATGCCCAGTTCCTTCTTCAATTATTATTATTATTATTATTCAAGGTATGCTCAGCTTGAAGGTCCGCCCGAAAAATGAAAAGACTTGAGTAAAATATAGACTCAAAAAATGGACTTGAGCAAAAACAAGTATGCCCAGTTGTAAAATTATTTTCAGAATTATTTTCTGATTGTAAAATGGGTAAGGACATAAAAAAAAGTTGAAGAGTAAATTTTTGAAGGTATGCCCAGTTCCTTCTTCAATTATTATTATTATTATTATTCATGGTATGCCCAGCTTGAAGGTTTGTCCGAAAAATGAAAAGATTTTGGTAAAATATAGACCCAAAAAATAGACTTGAGCAAAAACAGGTATGTTTAAAAAACGGGTTAGGCCTCAGGTAAATCTTTTTTACCCGGACTCGACCTAGCTCGAATTTACAAAAAGACAAAAAAAACTGTTGTTTTCTTGTTATTTTCTCTTTTTATTTTTTTACTGTTTTGCTTCCATTTTACTATTATGTTGTTACTATTTTGTTGCTATTGTTTGGATATTGTATAATCCATATTTTATTGTTAATTTTGCTACTATTTTAGAGCATTTGCTTGTTAAGTTGCATCTATCTTAGTGCTATTCACGTATAAAGATTTTTTAAATTTTATTTTTAATTTATTAGGAAACATTTATTTTAATTTTTTTAGTATTTTTAATGTATTATATTCTTAAAAAATTATATAAAAATAATATAAAAATTAATACCGGTGCGCCGAGTCTAGCCCGGGTTTTAACATTTTTATTCGGGATGAGCTTAGTTAAATTTTAGGTCTTTCTTTTAGATCAGGCCCGGGCCTATCGGCCCGACTCGGCCCATGGATAGATATAGTGTTATATTTCTTGGTTTAGTACTGTAAATATAATGATCTGTTAAAGCCAAAATTGCAGAGCAGTTTGGTATGCTCTGCTCATTCTTCATTTTTTTTTCCCTTTTGTTTCTTAAATTAGCTATAGCATGTAAGGTATGAATACTAGCACTCTATAATTTGTTTATTGATAAATCTGGGTATTTGTTATTAGTTTGGCATCAACAACATTTGTTGATGGCTTATTACTGTAAAACCAATAATGGCATTGGGCTTAAGCTGAACTCCTCCTATTGAGGAACCTGCATGAAAACCAAAATATATTTTTATTGGTGGCCCCTAGTCCATGCGGTTGGCCCATATATATCTATTGTTTTTTTACTTAACTCTGTATATATATTATATTGCTTTAATAATAGATTAATGAATTTTTTTTTTGTAAAGATAGGAAAACATCAAAAGGAATTAATGAAAAATTAAAGCATAATATATTTTGGTGCTAACTAGACCGTATTGGCATGTGGATTAATTTTGTTTTGTTGGGCCGTGGTTGTCCATTATGTGGGACTTTGTTCCCTACATATTGTTTGTGGGTTGTTGAAAGAAAAAAGAGTGTGTGTGTTGCAAGTCAAAAGAAAAAAAATGAGAAAAGTTGGAGAGAAGTTTTTTACACATTTCAGCTTTAGTATTTTTTTCGATCAGAGGTTCATGCCGTATATGATGGAGTTGATTTTTTGACGGTAACTAGTAGACTTGAAGATCTTTAAAGTGTATGGGAATGATGACAATAACAAGTAGTTCATGCTTAAGAGAATGATGACGTTGAGTTACAAGAGCTTCTATAACTTCTTGATATGGCCTTTCTTGTCGCAATGATAATACTTAAGATTCTTGTATCTTGATCTCGACTTGCTTTGGCTTTTATCTCTACCTTTTTCACATTTGTCTTTACTTCTCCCCCTACTTTTGGCAACTAGAACCTTGAATTGTGATGAAGAACATTGAGACCTTCTTCTCACCTCTTCATTCAACACACCACTCATAGCAATTTTTAGGTCATAATACCCTTCGAAGCAATACTAATAAATGGAACTCGAAATATAACCCAGGAGTCTGCTAGAGTAGCAAGCAACTAAAGTGATACGGGCACGCCCAGGGCACCCACCGAATTTTCAAGTCGACGAAGCTCGACGCCAAATTTTAATTTTTATTGCTTTAAATAAATCGAGTCTTTGAATTTGTTGAAAAATTAAATTGCTGAATTTTAATTAAATGAATTAAACATCTTAATTCGTTTAATTGATTTTCTATAGCAAATTAATTTGTCAAAATATTTTATTGTGCCTAAATTAATTTTGGTTTTCTTAGATTAATTTAATTTGTCCATTTAGTTACATGTTTTAATTAGTTTTAATGCAAGAGTTAAAGGTGCAGCAAAATTTTAAGTTTCCAACCAAATTAATTTGATTGTGGCTGTTGCATTTAAAAGTATTTGTGGCTACCAAAATTATTGTAATCCAAGCTGATTAATTGTGGTTTTAATGTGCAGCAATTTTCGGCAATTAAAGAAGCAAGCATGCCACGTTTGATGCAAGTAGATTGAAGAATGAAGAATATTTAAAACGAGCATTTTGGACAAGCATGGGACGACACCAAGTGGAAGGACATTGACTTGAATAAATAATAACACCATGGAAAGTACAATTGGATTCAAACAAAGGTGGACGGCAAGGTAGATTAAAAAAAAATGAGGAAATAATTATTTATTCATTGGAAGCTTGATGCGTGGAACACCAAGGGAAGTTAATTTATTCTTCAAGGTTGGACGGCATGGTTGCCTTTGAATAAACAAATGAAAATTTTAAAGGCAAAATGATGGGACAAATGGGAGCTATAAACAAATGGAATGTGCATGTGTGTGGAAGCATGGAAGGCCTTGGTTTTTGGAATAAAATAAAACAAAGCCATGAGGGATTAAAATAATGTGACTACAAATGGGTGTTGGACGGCTTGGTGAAGGAATGTTGGGATAAATTAAAATAATAGGAATAATGGAGTATTATTGGACGGCATGGCTTTGTCATAAAGCATGAAGAGTTAAAATTATAAAACATGAGAATAATTTTGAAAGTGGGAAGACTCATGGCATGATATTGAAATAAAAAAAATGCACAAATGGGTCGGTTGTAGTAATGCATGAACGGCAAGGTGGAATTAACAAGATGGAGCATAGTGGTTGAAATTAAAATATACAAAGCATGGTACAAAGGAGCATGGGCCGAATTCTCTCCATGGCTTGGAATAAACAATTGACATGTGAGTGAAGGTCAACCACTTGGACGGCAAAGTTGGAGCAAAAGTCATGAAGAATATTTCAAAGGAATTGGAGCATGAAATGCATGGAAGATAATGGTGGGACGATAATGCCATTTCTTTGATTAATTTTTCATATCTTCGACAGCAATTTGAAGACCAAAAATCTTGCTATTTATTTTTTTATTATTATTTGTAAGGTACATTGGCTATAAATATTTGGCCATTTTCATTTGTAGAAAGAGAATTTTTATGAATGAATTTTTATGAACCGTTGTTCATTGAGTGAGTTTATCTCCTCTTTGTTTTCGCACAAGTTTCGTTAGACTTATCAAGCTTTGCTTGTGGCGTCTTCGGCTTGTTTGAACTTATCACCAAATTTCGTTTGGTGTGGCGTTCATCAACCTATCTTCACCTATCCACCTTAACGATATAAGAAACGGGGTGACACTGTTATATAGTGTTGAATCTTTCTTGAAGTTAAGTTCGTATTTCCATTTCCATCATCGATTCCATTCATCCACCTTAGACAATATAGAACCCGGGGTGACACTCTTTAGTGTTGAATCGCTTCTCGTTTAAGTTCGTTTATCCATCTCCATCCAATTATCCTTTTATCTATTTTATATTTTATTTTATCAAAACCGAACCAAATCCTATTTTTATTTATTTAAGCTTCCGCAAACTCATTTATATTTTCCGATTATCTTCCAAAGGCTTGATTCCTCCTCGTAGACGATTGGGCAACCCGCATACGTTTCGACTCACCCCGAGACGGACCGTATCATAAAGCCTCGTAATCTCATTATCAAATTGGTCAGTTATTATTGCTACAAGTGGAAAAGAGAGAATAGAGGCAGTGGTGATAAACAAGAGAGAAGGGATAATGAGAAATCCGAATGTATTACTGCCACTGCTACAGATGATCTGTTAGTTCTTTTTTATGAGAATTTGATCAACCTAGTATGTGATAATACTAGATGGATGATAGATATTGGTGCTTCATTTTATGTTACATCATGGAATGAGTTCTTCACATCTTATACTATGGTGATTTCGGGGTATTGAAGATGGGTGACGGCTTGGTACAAGTTGTTGGCATGAGAGATGTTAGCTTGGTCACTAATAATGGAACCAAGTTGACACTTAAAGATATTAGAATATTCGTTTGAATTTGATTTCTGTAGGAAAGGTTGATGATGATGGTTTTTGTAACATTTTCAATGAGGGTCAATAGGAATTGAAAAAAGGCTTCTTGGTTATGGCTCAAGGGAAAAAGAGTTCAAGCTTATATTTGATATAGGCTTCAACTTTTCGAGGTATGGTGAACTGTGAATGTAATAAAAGATGATGACTTAATGGAGTTGTGGCATAGATGACTTAGTCACATGAACGAGAATGGGCTTAATTGTTTGGTAAAGAAGAATCAAATTTCATGTTTGAATAATGCTACACTAAACAATTGTGTTCATTGTCTAGTTGGCAAGCAGAGAAGAGTTTCATTTAAGCATCATCCTCCTTTAAGAAGTTTAGATTTTCTAGAGTTAGTTCATTCTAATGTTTGTGGTCAGTTGAAGGTTAAGTCACATGGTGGTACACTTCATGACTTTTATTGATGACTATTCGAGGAAGCTTTGGGTCTATACTTTGAAAAGAAAGGACCATATACTAGATGCTTTCAAGCAATTTCAAGCTTCAGTCGAAAAAGAGACTAGGAAGAAGTTGAAGTGTATCCATACTAGTAATTGTGATGAGTACATAGGAATGTTTGCTGTTTATTTTTGCTTATAGGGAATCAGACATCAGAAGACATTGCTGAAGACTCCACAATTGAATGGGTTGGCTGAAATAATGAACTGAACATTGATTGAAAGAGTTGATTATTTGCTTTCAGATGCAAAGTTGCCTAGATTCTCTTTAGCTAAAGCTTTGTATACAACTGCACATGTGATTAATCTGTCTCATGGTGTTCCTTTGCAAGGTTTAGTAAAGACATGTCATATGATCATCTGTGTGTGTTCAGTTGTAAGGCATTTTTTCATGTTCCGAAATATGAGATATCTAAGTTGGATGCCATGACTCGACAATGTATCTTCATTGGTTACGATCATGATGAGTTTGAGTACAGACTGTATGATTCGATTGAAAAGAAACTTGTGAGAAGTAGGGACGTGATTTTATTTAAGGGTCAGACCATTGAAGACATTAACAAGACGAAAAAGATGGGTCCACAAAGTATTGGTGACTTAATCGACACAGATTTGGTTCTTTTAGCTTCTTTGTCGAGTTCTATTTAGGATGATATGCAGTAAGATAACATTGATGACTAGGAGGGTATAGTTGATTTTGATGCTCTCATAGATGAGGTTAAGAATGATTAACACTAAGCACCTATAGTTCCACCAACAGTTCCACCTCGACGATCTTTCATGAGGTATTCCACTGATAAGTATGTTCTTTTGATTGACGAGGGAGAGCTAGAGTATTATGATGAAAAGGCTATAGAGAGTGAATGCAAATATAAGTGGGCTGAAGCTATAAAGGATGAACTTCAATCCTTGCTTGACAACCATACATTTGAGTTGGTGAAATTGCTGAAGGGTAAGAAAGCTTTGAAAGATCATTGAGTTTACAGGTTGAAGCAAGAAAAGAATTCAACTTCATGATACAAAGTTAGATTGGTTATTAAGGGTTTCAGGCAGAAAAAGGGATTGACTTTGAGGAAATAATTTCTCTAGTTTTGAAGATGTCCCTTGTCAAAAGTATATTGAGTTTGACAACTTATTATGACTTAGAGGTTAAACATATGGATATGAAAACTACTTTCTTTCATGGTGATTTGGAGGAAAAGTTTTACATGGAGCAACTAGAGGGTTTTGTTGCACAATGGGAAGAGGACTATGTATGTAGATTGAGGAAAAATTTGTATGGTTTGAAGCAAGCTTCAAGTAAATGGTACAAGAAGTTTGAGTCTATTGTGAGGGAGCATAGCTACAAGAAGACTACTTCTGATCATTGTGTTTTGTGTAAGAATTTGAATTTTCATGCTCAATCTAAACATATTGGTGTGAGGTATCATTGGATATGAGAAGTCTAAGTTGTTTGAGATTGAGAAAATTCACACTGATGATAATAGTGTGGATATGTTGACCAAGACCTTACCAAGAGGAAACTTTGGAGTTTGTTGCTCGATCGTCAGTATGGTGAACACCCTCACATAATAGGAGGGGAAGATTTGTTGGGTCGTAGGTAGTCCCACTATATGCCCTACATATATATTGTTTTTGGGGTTGTTGAAAAGAGAAAGAGTGTGTGTGCATTGCAAGTTAAAGAAAAAAGGAGAAAATGGGAGAGAAAATATTTTTTTTACACAAACTAGCTCTAGTATTTTCTTGATTGGAGGTCCATTCAATGTCCAATAGAGCTGATTTTTTATGGTAGCTAGTAGACTCGAAGATCTTTAAAGTGTACGGTCTGATTTTCGCTTTGGGTACTATAGCTTTGGGCTTTCGACTTTCAAAGTTAGCCTATTTTTGGTTATATTCTCAACTTTTAAAGTTTGCTTGAGATTATTTGTTGATAGCCTTATTTGAGTTGTATACTCTATTGTGGCTTGGTTCTGATCTTGTAGCAAGACTTTGATTCTAGTGAAATTTTTGGTGGACTTTTAAAGTCTCGTGATTTTTACCATTTTCTTTAAAAGGGTTTTCTACGTAACAATTACGTGTCTTCATTTATTATTTTTGCTTGTGATATTATGCTTTATTTGCATCGATTGTTGATATATTGTGTTATTAGGTTTGTCGTAATTACCAAATTAATGTTTCGAGAGTGAAAGAATATCTATTATGCTTCTACGGTATTTCGTCGGGTTCGGTTTCATCCCAACATGTTTTGAGTAGGTGCACTTCAATAAAATAATGTATATTTTTCTAAAAAACCATTATTTATATATCCAAATTTATTTATTTTATTTGCCTTTTTTCCCTTATAATTTTACAATGTTTGTTTAACTTGGATTGATTATAAGGACCTATTTTAATTCTTTGGTGTTCTTTACTAGTGCAATTTGAATATACATACATCATTCACCAACAGTGGGTCTCTATGAACTTTATTTATTCTTGTTGATTATTTATCACTAGCTTAAAAGAACAAAAATTTGAAGTCATTTTATTGTGATAGATGAAGAGTGTTATACTTGTTGAAGCAAGTGGAATATCCAAAGGAGCAATATGGGATAGGAAGTTGACAATAACATTTTGTAATCATTGTATTAACGAGATAAGTAATGACAATAGACCTAGTACTCATTTCAAAAAGAAGGAAGGATAAGAATTGTTGTCAAATTTGAAAATGAAATATGCAAGTCTTATGTACAAAAATAATTAAAGATAGAAGGGATTTATTGAAAAAAGGATGAAAGGCATGGAAAAACTGTAACACCCCCTACCCGTATTCGTTGTCAGAATAGGGTATAAGGCATTACCGGAGTTTACGATTTTTTTTTTTCAATATAGCCCCTTTATAGATATTTAGCCTTCCCTGCAAATTTTAAACCGAGACCAATCTACATCAACCAATCCAATTCAACATATTTTCAAAATAGACATATTTATAAGATAACATCAACACATACCAAACCAAGGTTTGCTAGCCATACCAATGGCTGACCTTACATTCATTTCATATTAACATTACTTTATTAGCTTATACATGCCATTGATTTCCAAAATAAAGTTTCTTTATATACTGAAATCTTGAGGCTAATAGTGTGATGTATCTCCTACCGAATCCGACCTCCGAGCTCTTAACACTACAAAACAAGGGAAAAGGAAACAAGGTAAGCACTTTGTGCTTAGTAAGCCCATATAATAAGAATTATACTTACCTAATATTTTCAATACAATGCAATAAACATTCATATATCCATTCAATGCACTATTACCCTAACATGCACAAACTCAACTTTCAAGTTAGTCCAATAATTTCCATGTATCAGTAATGTATACCATGATTGATGAACTCATCAATACCATGATTTCCCATTCCCTTATTCTTTTTCCATATTTATCCCGTTGAATTTCTTGGAATTTTTGATGGATTTTCATAGGTACACTTTTAGTGTACAAATTCGGGTCCGTCAATTCATATTCATGTGCGCACATTTCTATTTCAGAGAGCACACTCTTGCGAACCTCATCTTTACAGCGGGATTACCAGTCCAGGCTAAATCCCCTGCAACGACAATTACTCTAATGAGCTTGGATCTGAATTACCAGTCCAGGCTAAATTCAGACCCTAATTCGGATTACCCGTCCGGGCTAAATCCATTTTCCACATATTCTTCGGGAGGGCTATATCAGGATAGGATCACCCGTCCTTTTTACCGTCAATTCATTTTCAGAGATCCATCGAATTTTCCTTTCATTCAACCGGGATTTCTTCCCCATTTTACCAAATATATCAATGTTTCATCAATTTTCATACAATGAACATTCGAATTATATTCACATCAATAGCATACATTTCAAGTATTTAAGAATATAATTCAAGTTACATGAACTTACCTCGATACTAGTTCGTATATAAAATCTACTAATCCGAGACTTTTTCCTTTCCTCGATCTAGCTTCGTATTTGAGTTTTCCAGATCTAAATAAATAAATTCAATCATCAATTCAATACATTTCATGTTCACATGTAGCATTCTCTATAATTCTATTATTATTTTTAGTTCATTCAAAGCTGTCTACTTGAGTCATAGTCACTAAATTATTTTTATCTTGAGTTACAGAACTTCAAATTTATATCCGTTAATTTTCCCTGAAACTAGACTCACATATCTTCTTCCCATAAAATTTTCAGAATTTTTGGTTTAGCCAATAAGTACA
This sequence comes from Gossypium sturtianum, assembly GCA_025698515.1. NCBI lineage: Eukaryota > Viridiplantae > Streptophyta > Magnoliopsida > Malvales > Malvaceae > Gossypium > Gossypium sturtianum. The sequence continues at coordinate 92,316,533 of CM046951.1, read as the reverse complement.
GTTTATTCTTTAAAATCACCTCTGTTCTGCTATTTGACAGTTCTGACCCTTCTTCACTAAAAATTAATTATCTCTTCATACAGGATTCGGATGATGTTCCTGTTTATTTCTATTGAAAATAGACTCATTAAGGATTATAAAAATTTAAATTCAAGCCCCTAATTATTTTTCTCCAATTTTTGATGATTTTCTAAAGTCAAAACAGGGGAACCCGAATTCATTCTGACCTTGTCTCACAAAATTTATTATATCTCATGATTTACATATCTATTGCTTACACTGTTTCTTCTATGAGAAACTAGACTCAATAAGATTTAATTTCATATTTTGTTCATCTTCTAATTCGATTTCTACAATTTATGGTGATTTTTCAAAGTTAGTCTACTGCTGCTGTCCAAAACTATTTTAGTGCAAACTGTTTATTACCATTTTCCCCCTAAGCTTTCAATAAATGATAATTTCATCCCTGCTCAATTAACTTCTCAATTGAGCTTATTTCTCTCAATTAAAACTTTATTCTATCACTTTAAACTACTTTATAACCTTTGGAAATCAGAATTTCAGTAATAGACTTTAATTTCAAACATTTTCACAATTTAGATCCTAAAAATCAATTTCTATTGGAATTACCTAATAAAATCATCTCATAAACAATTTAAAGCTTAAATTTCATGCTATTTCATCATAAACTTACAGCACTCAACCATGGTAACTTTCAATTTCATCCATGAAATCAAAAACTAATGAATTTAATAGTAGGACCTAGTTGTAAAATTCTTAAAAACACAAAAATTACAAGAAATAGGCAAGGATTAACTTACTTGCAGTAAAAATATGAAAAACCAGTTTAAGGAAACCCTTCTATGGTGTTTTTGCTGATGAGAATGCAGAAAAATAGAGAGAAATCTAGATAATTCCACTTTAGTCCTAGCTTGACCTTGGGTCTATTTTCTTTTTAAGCCCTCTTTCTTTTATCATTTAAACTATTTAATCTTTCCATAATTTTGTATTTGTTACAATTTAGTCCTTTTCATTTAATTACATACCCAAACGTTAAAATTTTCTAACGAAATTTTAATACCACATTACTAACATTTTATAAATATTTATAAAAATATTTCCTACTCAATTTTATGAGATCAAGGTCTCAATACCTTGTTTTTATCCAATTCCTTCAATAATTCCTTTTTCTAACTAACCACTAAATCGGTAAAATTTTTCTATCGATATTTTAATACGATTTTCCTATCATATAAATATTCATGCAAAAATATTAAAATAAATTTCTCTTTAAATCGGATTTATGGTTACGAAATCATTGTTCCGATAACCTTGAATTTAGGCCATTACAAAAACCTTAAAGGGAAAGATACTGGTTTAAGATGGAATCCCATAAAATGAATAATTGATTCCTCTGAATATTGGTGGAAGAATGGGCTAAAGGTACAATACTTTTTTATTTAAGTATTATTTCTCTTATTTATAAGGTCCTTAATTTTGTACTAAACCATTATTTTATATGTAAGCTGTCTTCGAAGATCAGAGATTTAGAACTGCAATCATTGATATTGAATTAGAAGGAATGTTGGACCAAATGTTCATGGAGATAGTTGTAGCCAATGACAAAGTATGGACACCATTTTTAGGTATGCTTCCCAACAATTCAAGGATGAAGATAATAAGACATCTAAAGAAAACAAAGAAATAAATCCAATGAATGATGTTCACATGTCAACTCTAGTAGGACTTGACATAAATAGAGACAACCAAACTCTTGACAGGCCACTTGAGCTTGAACAACATGTTCTAGAGCTACATCAAAAAAGAAAATCCATGGAGGTAGGATCTTCTCATGTTAATACTAGTAAAAAAAACCTCAAATCCAAGAGAGGCTGCAAAGTTATCTAGCTAAATTAATAAACTATGCAATGTTGCTAACAATATGAGCCAAGCTACATATAGCTTGACTCCTATTAATGATCCATATGGCATTCTACAAGCTATCGAAGTGCTTAATAACTTATTGGAGGAAGTTCCAAAAGCTAGCCTAGTGTACTTTTTCTCGGTGAAGTGATTGGTCTATAAGGATAAACAAATTGTGTTTTTATTCATTTCTCCTGCTATTAGAGTTTGGTGACTTAAGATGGAAATGGAGGAGAGTTCTAAATTTTCTAGCCTTATTGGGACATAAGATATGCATTATCAAATTGCTCCAGGTTTCTTTTATTTCATTTGTTATGTTTGGATATTAGTTTGCATTGAACATTTATAAGTGCCTAATGATGTTTGACAGTTTATGTATGTTTGTTTACTTTGTTTATTTTTGTATAATGGTAAATGTTTTTTTATTTTCTTTTTACATGTGACAATGGTGAATGCATTTTCACACGGAATGAGTATGAATACTAGTGAAATGATGATGAAAGGAATGAGATTTTACAACATGTGGAAAGTTTTAATAGGTTGTGTTGAGAATATAGTTATCCAATTTTGATGCTTCGATTTTTGTTTAAACAACTCCTTGACTGTTTGCTCCCTCCTATGTTTAGACAACTGACTAAACCGACCTTTAAACAATAGTTTGGACATGACTTTAGGACATCTTAAATGAAGCTATATGTTAGCATTTTGACTTGGACCTCCATAATTTTTTTTCATAAGCAAATGAGTTTTAGAATGTGTTTTATTTCATCCCAAACAATAATGGTCAAATTTAGATGATTGAGGGAACTATAAATTCGACATGCCTTATTGATTAAGGCTTATCTTCACCCTTATCGTTTAAGCCTTATTTTGTAGATTATGTTGATGAATTTATTTGGATAATAATACTATAATTTGGGATAAATATTGGAGGATATTATGCACTAGTATTATGCAATAAATTAGTGATTTTATCTCCACAAGATTTGTTAAGAAGAGACTCTTGTACTAGCATGTAAAAAAGTTGTTAATCGACTTACTCGTTGAGCCATTTGGAGTGTATAGAGATTTTTATGGAGAGATCTTGTATGTAATATGAGGGATTTGGGGAGAGGAATTTGTACCAATTTGAGTTCGACTTTGGGGCTGCAATTATCCATTGTAGGAGGGTAGATTGAGCTTTACCCAATAATTGTACTAGATTAATTGTTGAACCTTTTTTTTGAAACTTTTAGAATTAGAACTAAATTCACAAATTTTTGTAAATGTTGAGGTCTAAATTTATTTAATTTTTTTTAGAAAACTAAAATGACAAATTTTGTATAAATTAATGGCTAATTTTGTTGAATTCTTTAGATTTAAAATTAAATTTATAGAATATATAAATATTGTTATTATACTAATAAAAAAATACCCACCTTAGCTTTCCATGATTCATATAACAACTAATACTAATTGGCGATTAACTAAAAGAAATTACTCGTTGAGTGACGATAATAAAACTGAAAGCATAGTTTAGTGACTGTTCTTGTAGTTTACCCTTTTATTTATTGATCTATTCTTTTTGGCCAGGAAATTTATCTATTGAAGTCGTAAGTAAAATGGAAAGTTTTGAACTGTGAAAATCATCGAAGACTCGAAAGAAGACCGGCTGGCAGCAGAATCCAAGAAAACGCTAATTATATATACATATTTTAAAATTTTTGTTACCGCTGATCTGCTCTTAATTCATCAGTCAACCCCCATCCTCGTATCTCAGAAACCTAGTTAAGGTATTTTCTCCCCTTTTCCTCGTTGTTCCTTTGATCTGATTCCAGTGCTAAGGCTTTTCCAGGAAAAGTAAGAAATGGTGAAATTTTGATTTTAGGCCATTTTTTTCTTACTACTTTTTGATTAATTGATTTCTGGTTTCCTATAATTTATGTTACTGTGTACAGGTTCTTCATGGTAAGCAAAAGTCTTGATCCAGGACTCAACTAAAACATCATGGTAATAAACTTTTCATTTCTCAGGAATTTGCTTCTTCTTCTTTTCTTTTACCTTCTCAAAAGAATATTTTTTCTGAAATAATGTGGAAAACTATGACCGGTAAATGAATATTTTTTGCATAACTTCGATTATTGTTAATACACATATTTATACTTAGCTATAGAGACTCAACTGCTACTAACTAAATGTTAGCAACCTGCTACTAACAATCTGAACTACCTAACTACTAACTGATTTGCAACTTCTTGATATACTTGACATTTATGTACTTGTTTTCTTGCAGAATTATCTAGTTGGAGCTTTCAAGCCACCGTGTAATATTTTCATTTCATTCACTGATGGAAGAAGCCGCAAGCAGGTATATCTTGCTTCTCAAATTTTAGGTAAAAAGGAAAAGTATGCATTTAGATACAAAGCAAAATGCATGAATTTACAATTGTATACACAGTTATGTTACAAGTAATGTTATGATTTAGTCGGTGTTTTCACATGATTTTCCCTTATACTGTTTCCAGGCAGTTAAAGAATAAAGTTGAGATTTAAGTAGTTGTTCATTACAAATTTGTTTCACTGTTTTTTGGCATGCAAAAGGTTACATATAAGTGTGTAAATTTTGTTGATTTTGAACTCATTTAGTTATCTTCCCTCATGTTTTTCTCTTTTCTAATGCGGTCAACTTTGTTCAATGGTTGTGCACTTGAGTTCTAGATGAGATTGTACATTTATTACTGAATGTTTTCTTTGGTATTTTGTATTCAAATATTCTCTTCATAGATCAATGTTACTTTGTAGGTTCCGCTAAAGAAGGAAAATGGGAAAACAGTTATGGTTTCTCTCTTCCAGAGCCAAGAAAATATTGTAGGAGAGGTAGTGTTTTTCATGTTGCCATTTTGGAACTCATGACTTAGCTTATCTGCTTGTTATATCCAACCAGTTTTTTTCTAATTTTCAGTCAAAACTGTATCCATGATTCTACTTTTATAACTGATTCTTCAGGTTGTTATAGAGCCAATACATGGGAAGAAGGTTGAACATAATGGTGTTAAAATTGAGCTCCTTGGTCAGATAGGTATGCTTCATTTGCTTCATGCCTTCCATTTTAGGTCCGCATTTGACTGTTTCCTGAGCATATGTATATAGTTGCCATTATTTGCCGCTTTTAATCTATAAATTTTTACATACAACACATCTTAAGAAGCAAATATTATATGTATTTATAGTTTAGCCTGAGTAGATCTTGAGTCCTACATACTATTATGTTGCTTTTCTCTTTGTTGTAGTTGAGTTTGTTCTGTACTTTAAAGTTTTCTGTAGTGATTTTTATTTCCAAATTTTTTGAATAATGTGTAATGTTCAAAAGCAACATCTCCATGTGAATGCTGCCCCTATACCTGGATCATGACATTTTTTTTCTCTTCTTTGCAGAACTGTACTTTGACAGAGGCAACTTCTATGATTTCACATCTCTTGGTGTGTGTCTTTGACCACATAAGAAAAGTCTTAAGAAGCACTTAGTTTAACTAACAGTTGTATGGGTCCTTACAAGTTATACTATTCATTTTCAACATGAGTTTTCCCTTCTCCCCCCTCTCCCTTTTCCTTCCTGGTTTGTGGTGGCATTGTATGGGACAATAAATATTGGTTCATTTATTATGGTAAATTGCTTCTAAGTTTTCCCTAATTTTCAATCTTATTTTCTGCAGTACGTGAACTTGATGTTCCTGGTGAATTATATGAAAGAAAAACATATCCATTTGAATTCTCTACGGTGGAGATGCCATATGAATCATATAACGGAGTGAATGTTAGACTTAGGTAGGCTATCCATTTAATTTATTGGTGGTATCCCTGTCATGCTAGAGTGTGAAGGACATAATATGTTTGTTTATTTTAACTTTGTTGATGTTTACTCATGACCAAGGATCCTTTAATATAGGATATAACACAAAACTTATCTATCTAAACATTATTGCATGTATAGGTATATACTGAAAGTGACAATCAGTAGAAACTATGTCAGCAACATTGTGGAGTACCAAGATTTTGTGGTAATGTGTTCTCCATAAGCACTGTATGGAATTATTATGCTATTCTACTTGAAAGAGCAACTTGAATTGCTTTTACATTATTGTGATATCATGATTTATCTATCACCTGTTAACTTCTGAATATTTATTTATGATTTGACTCAGATTGTGAGAATGATGTCACATTACTGTTCAGTTTTTAAATTCAACTGCCCTGATGAGGCATAAGGGTCTTATACGTAACTGTTCCTGATAAGAAGACTTTGTTATGTAAAAGGAATGTACGAGGTGTGGATGAGTTGAAAGTGAGAGAATGAGGAAGTTTTTCTTTTCTAGACAATCTAAATGGTGGCTCAACATTTCTGACTTAGTCATTGCTAGGTCTAGGGAGTTTCATAGATATACAACTTATTCTTTTGAAAAGAGGCTTTTTCTTTACCCATGACTTCTAGGTCAGTATGGAACCATCTTAACATTCTTCAAGATTTGCTCTTTCTTGAAGGATTGGTATGAGGTCAAACATTGGTTGTTAGGAAGTAACCTTTTTTTGTTGGAAGCCATCTTCATGCATCTTAACTGATCAACTAAGAGCAGATTTGACAAAAGTATAATTTACATCTTCCTTGGTTTGAGAGAGAATAAGGAATCAAATTGTGAAATGGTTGTCCTTAAGATCTTGAGTCTTGACCTCTTACTATATATCCTTTGAGTCCAATAAGACTGGTTTCTCTGAAGTAATATCATTTATGTAAAGAATTTATTCCTATCCATGACTGTAAGTTACTTGCACAGAATTCTCTTTGATAATCATTGTCAAAGGAAACACAGCATTAGATCCTTGCATAGAATATGTTATAATTGTTAAGCATCATTTGCCTTGCATGTGATTGCTCAAATGTAAATAGATAATCAGAATGCTAAAAAGGATATGAATTTTGAACTTAGAAAACAAATTACCTTGCATGTGTTTAATAGAATATAAATAGATTAATCTGAACGCTATCTAGGATGTGAATTTTGAATTTAGAAAAATTAGGACTTTAATGATAAAGCTACTTCACTAATTTATTAATTTTCATGTGTCCAATCTTGGACCTCAGGACCTTTTGAAAAGGATTAGCTGTTTGGTATTTAACATTGTTTCACCCATATGGTGTTCACTACAGATATTAGTATTTGATGATCCCTCCCCTTATATATAGCACCTAATGATACTCAGATGTCAATTGTTGTTTTCTTTGGCCATTTCATCCTCTTAATGGACTAACATGTCAAGGTGTAAGGGGTTCCTTTTACTTTGTATTGATTTTATATTTTTTCCTATCTTGTATTTATTTGTTTGTTCAGTTAGTTAGATTACCTGGATTAAGAATATAGCATAGCAGATTAATTTTGATTTTTCTTTCCTTTTTTTTTTTCTTTTATATTTTTGCATCAGGTCCGCAATTATACTCCTCCTCCATCAATCAATAACAGTATTAAGGTAAGGAAATTTCCCTTTATTTCCCGATGCTTATTTTTTTCAGGTAAACTGATGAGGTTTAAATTAAAATACTTCTATCATATCAGGATGTTCCATGCCTAAATTTGAGTCACTCTTATCATGGTTCTTCTGACAGAGATGATCATTTAGTCCCTTTACAAGTTACATGGTGCTATAAACTCTCCCATGCTAATGCCTGATATTCCCAAAGTTTCCATGATAGTAATTGCAATGACCTTAAAACTGTTTCTTCAATTGTTCGTTGGTGATTTGCTGGTGGATATGATGTACTACTCCATACCGATTCTGATATTTTGAATTTCTTATTGACTTCATTTATTTGCATTGATTGTTCATCTAGATGGAAGTTGGGATTGAGGATTGTCTACACATTGAATTTGAATACAGTAAAAGCAAGTACGTCACTCAAAAGTGCATTTCTAAGCAGGAGTTTGTATAAAATCTGATGCCAATTATTTTACCAGCTTGGAAGGATACTAATGTGTTTATATGGATTTCAATTATTCAGGTATCATTTGAAGGATGTCGTTATTGGCAAGATATATTTTCTTCTTGTTAGAATTAAGCTAAAAAACATGGAGCTTGAAATCAGGCGCCGAGAATCAACTGGATCAGGGCCAAATACATATGTTGAGACAGAAACCCTTGCTAAATTCGAGTTGATGGATGGTGCTCCTGTGAGAGGTACCGTAGCAAACTTTATATATCTCACACCATATTTTCTAACTTATATTTTTAATATCACAGATTTAGAATTCTCTGTAGATATCTTGGATATTCTTTAGCACAGAACACTTTTACAGCCATGCTTTCATAGAATTCGTGCTAGTGTTAGTATTTGCCTTGAGGTTTCTGCATTGATGAATTGGTGGAACAATATACTTTCTAGAATCTTCATTCTAGCATGACAGCGGCTATGTTGCTACAACTTCATTTTTGAAGTATCAATGTGCTACTTATATTTAGACATGGGTATGAGAATACGACTCTCTAAGAATCCTCCTCCAAATACATGAAAAAACTTAGTAAAATTTGAATATATCCCATGTCATCCAACACTTGCACTCAAATCCAAGTAACATAGGACAGCAGTACTGTCCTGCATGCTAAATGCTATGGTTGCTGGTCAAGATCACTACTTAAGTTGCAATACTATCATTTTAGACTAGGGTTTCACTTATAAGTTCTATATGAAATTGAGAAGTTGATTGTTGTATTTACATGTTTCTGCTCAAAATATTACTAGTAATATTGTCTGTCTTAATTATTCCGAGATCTATAATCAATGAGCTCGTATCTAAGCTGTAATAAGATTATGCTGGATTTTGGTTTGGTCTGATCTTTTTTATGGAGTCACGTCTGTCACCTAGGGTCATGAGGCATATCTAACTTGAGCTATTATTGGTGCTTTTACAGGAGAATCGATCCCAATCAGATTATTCTTAAGTCCGTATGAACTGACACCAACATATCGCAATATCAATAACAAATTCAGTGTGAAATACTATTTGAATCTTGTGCTAGTGGACGAAGAGGATCGGCGGTACTTCAAACAGCAAGAAATCACTATGTACCGGAATCTTGAAGCATCGTAATTCTTCTTTCAAACCTAGATATGTTCAGACATGAATGTGGGAAAGAACTCAAGAAGATCAGATAGTTTATGAGAACATTTTATGGAACTCTTTCTGGTGTTCTTCGAGCTTGTCAGTGAAGTTCTTCGGCTGTTTTGTACAAATAGCTGCACTGGTTTCAGGTGATGGCACGGTACTCATATCTCAGTCTTGTTTATCCGTTGTGTATTCTCCGATCAATGAACCAAACAACAGAAAAGAATAAAAAATCCAGGTTCCATTGTTGGCCGTAGGCATGTTCAGTTGTACTGAAAGTTGGCTTGCATGGAGCCTTTTGCATTTTTCATTTTGTCAGTTCTTTAATCTCTATTTATGGTGAATAGAAATTGTTGTTCTCCTGTTTTGTGCATCAGGTTTTCTGCCATTGGCTTCATTCCATCATTTTTTTTTTCTAAATCTTTTTCATGGTTCTACTTCTAAGTCGAACTATATTTTTTCTGCCATCGGGTACGGATATCCAAATCGGTGTAACATAGAACAAAGGGGGTTTTATTTTAATTTTTTCAAATATATTACTTTCCTGGTTTGGTAGATTTAAGCATAGTTTAAGAAATTTATTTTTATATATGCATTTATTTTAAATAAATTTCGATTTAATTGCGTCAAATATTCTAAAAGTATGAGTCTCATTTTAAATTTATCTTTTAGTGTTCAAATTATTTTAATTATAAACTATCGAGGTTAAATCAATTAAGTTATCGTTAATTTAATTTTTAAATAGCACATTAAATCTTATATGCTATAATTTAAAATAAAAAATTTAAGAAAAATAAATATTATAAAAATGTATCAAATACAAAATTTTCTTTTTTTTTTTACTTTGGGTAATTATTTATGTATTTAATTTTTTACTAAACTCTATAATATGCTTGTCAAATCTTAAATTTACTGGTGGAGTCTAAAAAATTTCACTAGTAATGTATCAAATAAATTTTTTTTTTACTTTATTTTTAGTTTTTACTTTTAAAAATTATGTGACAATTTTATTTTTCATTAAATTTGTCTTTTTAAATTAACAATTTTAATTAACCTTTGTGGTGATCTGAATGATATAACATCAATAATTTGAAAATGTAATTAAAATGTTTTGAAGTTTGTCAAAGTAATTTCGTAATTTTTTACGAAAGTTCTCAAAGTATCAGTGTTGCATCAATCAAGTTCTTTCATTAATTTAGTGCTCAATAAATTTAAAGCGTGAAAAAGAAGTTAGTTTCATTAAAATTTAGGAAAGTTCAATTTTTTAAAAAACTTTATATTCAAACTAGAATATTTTCATGTGTTTACAATTTGATTTATGTGTTTTAAAAAATATAGTAGTTAAATTTGAGCTATCATTTAACATTAAATTAATTAATAATTACATAGACAGAAAGACTTGATTAATATGATATTAATACTTTTTTATGGCTGAATAACCATTTGTAATTGACATTTTAGTGTAGGGGATAAACAAAATCCCTGCTTTCCATATCCATGGGAATCCTCCAAGTTTTCCAAGTTCCAACACTAAAATCAAAGAAAACAATTGGAAGATCTATGGATGTTTAATTGTCCCAAAAAAGCAAAAAAGAAGAAGAAGAAAACAATCCCAATTCCCACCCCGCAACCAAAAAAAGGGGGGGGGGGGGGTTTACTTTTAAATTCAAAAGCAGGATGATAGGGGAGAGCCATTGAGGAACATCAAAGAACAGTATGAACAAAATATCAAAATCATATTACAGTTAGGAAACATGGGCAAGATTGAACAAATTGTTTACTTCACTTCTTTCATGTCCTCCTCAGTTTTCCACACAACATCTTCAAGACATGTTGAAAGGTTTTTGTAGAACTGCAGAGCAACCAAAAAACAACCGAATGTTTCAATGGTTACCAAATATAATCTCTGTAATGAAGAACAAGCAACTTTAGAACAGAAATAATGTAACTGAATTGACTGAAGAAACTTAAACATCACCACCGGACATGTTTCCTTGTACATTAATGGAAACACTGTCTGAATCCACAGTTAAATCAATGCATAAATCCAGTTTTCCAAAACTTGTCCTCTGCTACCCGTGGATTTTCCAACACGTATTTGGACATGGGGTATGAGAATATGATTTTCCATATATATGAAAGAACTTGACAGAATTCAAGTATTTCATGTGTTGGACACACATAAATATCCGAAACAGACTGAACCTCAAGTCCGGATAACATAAAGGAAGCAGATTAGAGCATATGCCGTTATGTTACTCTCATCGGTAGTTCATCCGACTGCATATAAAATGCGACTAAAGCATATCGAGGGAATCGAGTGGTACCTTATGGAATTCCAATGTGTCCCCCTTTGCTTTCCGCAACTCGACCATATGTAAAGAAGGTGCCATTTGAAATATCTGATTGACATAATAATAAGAAGTTGCATATCTGCAAAAATGTAAGCCTGGATTTGAACAAAAATTTTGGTGTAAGTTACCTCCGTCGCCACGTTAAGGTTTCCTTTCCTCCCGGCTTTTGAACTCTCGAGTCTCATCTAACATAAAATCATAAGAAATTAGTGAAGTCAGTATACAGATTTTGATAATTGCCTTCATGGCATGTTTCAGATTCGATGACCTTGTAGTTTTTCTTGTGGACATCAAAACCGAGAGGCTTTGCAGCGGCTTCGATCTTATGGATAATCTCATTAGCCGGACATTTAGACGTAAATCTGGTTTCTCGCTTGAATCCCTACAGAAAATTGAACTACTAATAGTTACGATCCGGCATTGGACAACTGGTGCATACAGCTTCTAATGCTGATAAACTCATGCAAAGGAAATATAAACACTCTTTGATAATCATTCAGTTTATTTTCTTTGAAACTTATAAATACAAACCTGTTCTGCATCAAACAGATTCTCGAGGTTTAACCCTTTCGACATGGAAATTAACTCAAAAGCATTCATAGTTGTTGGTTGTTGTTCTTCTTCTTCTCTCTTTTCCATTACATGGTGCTCCTGCAGAACCAACAGTGCCAACTTATTAAAACAAGTGAAGTTAATAAAAACCGTATATTGTAGCACTTGTTTGGTACCACTTACTTCAGAGTCCTTGAAAACAGCTTCGACATCATCTAAGTTCGTATCGTCTTTCTCCTCGAACACCGGGGGTTTATAACCTTTCTTAAACCATTCATCCTGCAAAATTTCCGGAATGCTAATGCGCTGCAACACACGAAAGAGCGATGTATGCATCAACCTCGTGCAACTCGATAATTACAGAAGATGAAAATTTTCAAAGTAATCATGCGGGCCCAACATGCTACTCAAAGATTAAATAGTATATCTAATTCAGTGCTGTTACTTTGTGATACTTTTACTGGCTGTAACTCACAGTCATGGGGTTCGGGTCCAAGATTCGAGTTATCAATTTCATTGCACTCAAAGATAGCCAAGGGGGGCAAGTGAATTCAGCTACTGAAATCTGCAGATTTCAGAAAGATGAGAGTGAAAAAACAGGCAAAAATGACAATGGATAACTGTAACATATACAAAATGGCATACCTTTCTGTATAGGTTGATAAGATTAGAATCATCAAAAGGCAAGTATCCGGCGAGCAATACAAAGAGAATGACGCCACACGACCAGAGATCCGCCATTGCCCCATCATAGCCTTGATCATCAAGGACCTAGGAAGAAAAACAGGAAGGAAATGATTAAAAATACCAGAGGTTTCGGAAGGGGTAACAAATGCTGGAATAAAAACAAGGTTCCAAACCTCGGGAGCGACATAATTCGGTGTTCCACAGGCAGTGTGAAAGAGACCATCATCCTGTAATATTCAACACAACATTTCTCGATCAAACAGGAATAAAAATGGAATAAGTATTACGCATTTACAGAATCACATAGTCCAAGTAAACATTCTCACAAAACACTCACACCCGAGCATGGGTAGCATAGAATTCTGTCATATTATGGATATCATAATTACCCTGACTTGCTGGGACAGTGCACTTAATCCGAAATCCGAAACTTTGAGATTACCATATGCATCCAACAGCAGATTTTCAGGCTGCAACGATATCAGGAGAATATGTATATACATGTATGAACATATTCAACATGGAAGGGTTCCAAATTTAAAAAATACCTTGAGGTCCCTATGGTAGACGCCCCTGCTATGGCAGTAATCAACAGCATTGATGAGTTGCTGAAAGTATCTTCGTGCCTCGTTTTCTATCATCCGACCATGATTTACCTTCATTTAATAAATGGTTATGTGGAAAATAATCCCTGGTTTGTCATTAAATAAAAGAAAAAGGAATGTCTCTACTACCTCTTCACATCAATTTTCATGTAAATAAAAAATATTTAATTTCATTGAATTATATCATTCAACTTCTATTATTAACAAAGTAGGTCAATTATTAATTTTAATACCAAAGTTTGTCTGAACATGGATATATTAATTATTTTTTGAACATAATGGAATTTGAAATATCATGCTAAGTTACGGAAGCCATGTTTGAGTACATTTTTTCTTTAGAATTAGTGAATGGAGTTAACCTAATTTGTTAATAATAGAAGTCCAATGATGTAATTGAATGAAATTAAAGAATTGTGACTTACATGAAAGTTGAAGCTAAATTAAGTGACCTACAATGCAAATAAACAAAACTTCAATAACTCACAACTTTATCAAAGAGCTCTCCCCCGGTGGCGAACTCCAAAACTATAAATATCTTTGTCTTGCTTGCCATCACCTATACATGCATATTTATATATAAACAAAAAATTGGGAAATTATGTTGAAGCTTGTTGCTTGTATGCTGTTCTACAATACAATAATACAAGTGACACAAAAAAGAACTTGCTAAAATATTACAGCCAAAACAGAAAACGGGAGAATTGCATTTTAGCCCTCCCAAAAATTAAATCATTCCTTTCTTAGCTCGAGAATTTTCATTTTTGGACCTTTGAAAACTCAATAATATAAAATTAAAAAATCTTAATTTCTAACCTCGTGTAAACGGATGACATTTGGGTGCTTTATCAGCTTCATTGTTGCTATTTCCCGCTTAATCTGCAAAAACAAGCAGAAAAGAATGAAATATAGATAGAATTTGGTGGGATGATTCCCCTTCAACAAAGAAAAGAAGGGAGCTAGAAAAAGAAACCTGTTCAGCCATTTTGTGCTTGAGAACCTTGTCTTTATCAAGGATCTTAAGTGCCACTGGTTCCCCAGTCTCAGAATTTCTTGCGAACTTCACTTTAGCAAAGGTTCCCTCTCCAATGGTCCTTCCCACTTGGTATTTACCCACTCTTCCTTTAATTTTGGGTTGATTCATCCCTACCAAGCTTTCAAATTCTCTTCCTCACCCTAATATCCAAAATCGCCATTGAAATGCTATCAAACATCAACACAACACAATACAGAAACAGGGGAAAAAAAGGTACATTGAGAACTAAATAATACCTTATTTCCCTAAGAAGAAAAATAAAAACTATATTTTCTACCAACTTTATATAGAAAACCTAACAGCAGGTACATTGGAATAAACAAATGAACCAGTGCATATAAATTATAATATAATTTCCCCACGAGGATCCTTTCCTATTGCTGAAAACCATAACATTTTTGTAATTATATGAATCTCGTAACAGAAAATGAATCAAGTAAAAGCTTTCATCAAGTTTTTCTGATTCTACAAATTCAAGAATTACCCAGAAATTAAAGAGCTTGATTTGGTTTCAATAAGAGCTGAGGCCAAAAGGGTCAAGAAAACATCAACCAACAGTCAAATTCTAATATTTTGTGTACGTAAAGGTACGAAATTCAAACCTAATTCCATAACGGCACTATATACATGTATATATATACACGTATACACGAGGGAGGCAAGCGGCGTCCCTGTCTTAAAAAATAATAAAACTTCATTTTGATCCCTCTAAAAATTATAAAATTATAAATTAACTTCATAAAATTTCTAACTTATTCTTCACATGCACAACCAGTCAACCACTAAAATAATTAGAGAGAGGAGAAAAAAAAGTGTGCAAGTAAGTGGAAAGAACAAGGGAAAAAATGGCTTTTAAGTTCATTCAAGAGTCAAATATCAAGTATCAGCTTTGATAATCATCATCATCAACTATGCTGCTATAACCTGACAAACTTTTGTCTTAAAATAGTAAAATGGATCTGAATTTCTTCATTAAACTTAGTAAAAGAAAAGAAAGAGAAGTAACCTTTGAAGCATTGATGAAAAAGTTGTTTGGTGTTGGTGGTGAAAGGCAACTAACTGTAAACATAAATGATTGTAAGAGAAATCAAAATTTAAAAACCATTAATTCTTAGGGACCCTAAAAACCTACCCAAACCTTAGAAGAATCCACACTGTTTACATTTTCAATCCATTTGTTTCTTCAGACAGACTGGCAGACATTACCACGCTTCTTATTACTTTTATGGCATTACTATTACTGTCACTGCCCTCTGCCTGCTTGCTTGCTTTTTTTGTTTAAAATAAATTAGAAGAATATGACAACAAAAAATAACGTGATTCATGCAATATATATTATTTATTGATTTTGACATGATTCTAAAAAATTTAAAATAAAAATAAAAATACATAAATATTTTTAAAAATATAATAATAAATTTAAATTTTGTATTAATATTAATATTAAATAAATATAATTATATTAAATTATTAATATTAAAGAAAATAAACCCCCCAGCCCCACCACCGATCTTTGATTATATTTTTTAACAATGGCCCCCATTTCCTCCTCTAAAAGGGTAGGATTATAGTCATCACAATTCCCACAACCCAAAGTTTCCTGCTCAAAAACTCACTCTCAAATACATCACTTCTTTCCTTGTTTATTTGTAAAATAAACGGGGAAAATAATGCTAGATGAGACTAACCAGGAAGCAGGATCTGAAGGTCCTGATCCAACACTGCAACACACGACCAGGGTCTGTTTTTAGCAACCTAAGATCGATGCCCTGTTGTTGCAGTTTTTGGTTCCTTAGATTCTGATTTTTTTTGCCTTGTCACCAAGAAATGGCTAAAACGTATAATGGGAGGTTGAAATTTGCAGGACAATGGCATTTGAAGTTTGCATGGAAAGAAGGATGTTGAAGTACGGTGGTGGATGGAAGAGGGACGAGGGCGGGGGATTTTTATTTTATTTAATATAATATAATTATATTTATTTAATATTAATATTAATATAAAATTTAAATTTATTAGTATATATATTTTAAATATTTATGTAGTTATATATATATATATATATATTTTTTTTAAAATTAAAATCTTATTTATAAATTTTGAAGGTTATTTTTTTAAGATTATAATTAAATTAATATAATATGTAAAAATTAAGAGTTGTTTTCTTCAAATGTCACCTTAATTTGCCATTTATGATTTTAAATAGATAAGATAAGTATCCATATAATTAACAAATTTATTGAGAAATCAGCGTCATGAAGTATTTGATTGGTTCCACACGTGGTAAACAAGGTTATTAATAAAAAAAATAAAAAAAAAGTATGGTTGACTTTCTAAACTGTACAAGTTTCTATTTCATTCAATCCAAATGAATGTTTTAAAGAAACATATAATTTTAAAATAATTGAATGTCAATACTGGAGATTTTAGATACTGTGATTAAAAGGACTTGAAAGCTCGATTTATTATTTCAAATAATAATAATATTAATAATAGTAAATATTTTTACATTATGATATCTGTTGAAGTAAATGACTTTTGGTGATAGTTGAGGCAATTCACAGTTGTTGGTAGGTTTGATACAAATATTGTTTTTTTAATACATGTGTTACCAATAAAGTAATTTAATTGATAATATTTAATAACTTTCGTGATTTACTTTTAATAAAAAGAAGGGAATTTTTCACTTATTTTGTAGAAGTCTTATTTTTTGTAAAAATTTTTACTCATTTTTTCTAATTTCAACTTTAAATTTGTACTAACTATTCTTTATTTTATGTCTAAACATTGTGATACATATATAATAAATAAGTTTTTCTCTATTATTATTATTACACTAGTAACTAAAGGAGACTAGTTATTAATTTATTGTTAGAGATACTGATTTAGGAAGAGAGTTGTTACAAACTTTTATAAACTTAGGTCTTAGGGTTAGTTCATTACTTTTCAAAAGTATCGAGAAAATATGTCTTTGAAAATGTGAAAGTGCTGGGAGATCCATGCGTAATTATCAAATTAGTCTCTCTATTATAAATGAATCAATTTAGTTCATGTACTATTAAAAAGAATCAAGTAAGGCTAAATTGAAATAGAGTTAACATTTATTGTTTTAAAAAATATATCATTTACTCTTTAGTTGAGTTAATATTTTTAAAGTTTTTATGGTTTTGTAATTGAAATATTTTATTTGGAATTGAACTGTAATTGAAAAAAAAATAATCGTCAAGATATTTTTAATACAATGAATGTTAACTTTGTTGCAATTTAGACTTTTTTTTATTCTTTTTAATAGTGTAAAGACTAAATTAATCAATTTAATAATCGAGGGACTAATTTGATATAATCCTTATAATACAGAGATCTCCTAGGTACTTTTAACCTTTTGAAAAGTATTTTTGAAAATTTTGGTTTAAAATATATGTATTTAGCATTGCTGTTAACAAATGTTTTTGAGCAATAAAATATCATTTTTAAATATGATGTTGTAAAGTAAAAAAAAAAATATGCATTTAAATTATGTTAATATTATGACATTTCAATAAAAATATAAACAAATATTATTATTAATATTTTGGTGAATGAAATATAAATTTTAAACAATTAATATAAAGATTTTATAAAATTTAATTTAAATATATAAACTATATTTTAAATATTAAAAAATAGTCATTATAAATTGAAATAAATAATTTTATACTAGATTTTGTCACAGAAAAAATGTATATAACAAATTTTAAAAAATAAGAAAATCGATATAATAGCAAAAAATGATCTTAGTTGAAGGGATAAAGTTAAAATTTTAAAAATAATAATATTTTGAGTTTGAATTTCATTATGCACAAGTATTTTTCTTGATTTTATATAAAAAGATAAATTACCCTCAAAATAATATCTATTACTTTAAAAATGAGGGGTTTTTTGTAAATTTATTATTGAATTAGTAACTCAATTGATATGATATCAATTCAGTAAAACACTTAAATAAATAAAATATTTCTAAATTATGTATGTTATGTTAATATAAAAACAGCCTTGATCTCTGGAATAAACACAACCTTTGTAGCATTTATCCCATTAAGCAATTTCCCCTTTTCTATCACATGTCCCAAAAACTATGAACCATATAAATATTGGACCCCATTTGGAAGACAGCCCTGTAATTTTCTTCCTCGGTGACATTCATCTCTTGGGAAACCAGAGCTGGTATTGGACAGTCCAAAATATCACTGCCAGTCTCATTTCCAATAGGATTGAAAGTATCAGTCCGGAATAATTAATTGAATTGACTGGTTAGATTGATTAATTTTTTTTTTAAATTTTTAAAATTAAATTAATTAAATTGAGAATAAAAAAGTTAAGTGGTTTTCGGATCTAATTCCGGGATAAAATGAAAAGAGAAGCAGCTAAAATTTCCACTTTTATAACTGTTTAGCTTTTCTTTCAAATGGGTCATTACCTTAACAGTTGTCACGATGAGATTTAATCTAATAAATGATAAGAATAAAACTCAAACAAAAAATTCAAATGTATGTAAATTTCCAAAAAAATAAAATCTTAAAATACTGTTAATCATGTTAGAAAACAATATCGCCCTATGTCGGATTTGTATTTAGAATAAGGTGTGAGATAATTTACTTTCGAGGTATTAAAAATATTTTATATGAAAAACTAATTTATTTCTGGTAACTATTTTGAGATAGAGGTTGAATGAGAAGAAAATTAGGATATATCCTTTTTTATTGACATTGATACATACAATTATATTTTAAAGTATCAGTTCAAATTCATCAATATATATTAAGAATATTTGGTTAGGATAATAAATTCCCTATATAATTGACTATTTTAGTTTATACATATATGCTTGCTGGTCTTGCTCTTCATAAGGTCAGGTATCAAAATAACGGGGACCACCTTTGTTTTAATGATAAAATTAGACATAAAAGAAATTCCATGTTTGGTATGTATATAAATAAAAATCATAGTAACTGAAGTCAGTTGTGAATATGGTTAACGGCAGTTGTGCAAAGCAAGTAATCCTCTCTATTCATCAATGAGAAGTCAGAAATATTTTCTTAATTTGTTGACTGTTATGTTCTATCAATCTTGCATTCAATGTGATTAAATTTATCATACCCATATATGAAAAGAATAAGCTCTAAATCGGGATATAATCAATTGTTCTGAAGAATTTAAACAGCACTAAATTATAATTCTATATTCTTTCATATACCAGACAATACACATTACGACCAAAATCAGACAAAACAAACCGATGTGACCGCAATTTTTACCGGTGCAAAAAAAGAAAATTGAATGTTTCAATTTACAACCAATACCAGCAACACCTTTAACGTAGATTTTGATTTGATCATATATTTATAGTGCTAGTATCACTTTTTTCATGTCAGATCTACACAACATCATCACTTCATATAACAGCATCAACCCGGAATCAAAATTCTTGCAAACAGGCAAATATATGGGGTTTTCTTTTTTCTGTCATTGAATAAGAATAAAACTTTGACTAACCAAAACAAAACATAAACTTTCGAATCTAGATTATCTAAAGTCACCTAACACAAGAAAGCAAGCATATTCTTGTAGCCCCAAAAAGAAAGGGGAGTACCTTAGCCAAAGGGATTATATCATATAGCATTTTTGCATTCTCAATAAACCCTGTTGTTAACGGTTTGATAAAGGGACCTCAGTTGTGTGTTCCATTTATCGATAGCAGTGTACTTCTTCATACCCTTCGACCTGCACAAGCAACAAAATGCAAGTAAAAGTTTAATCACAGTGATGTTGCTTCAACTTTAACTCAACCTTGTATAGTAGTGAATAATAAGTAGGCTGACCTGTTACCACGCTCCAACAGCCGGTTCACTTGATCAATATGCCCATCGATACGATTATCCAAGATCAAGGAAACCAACAACTGCTCTACATCTTTTCTGGCACATTGAGTTCCTGAATATTGAAAGTTCATGGAGGAGTTCAAATTATATGTATATATATTTATTTGAGAAATATACAAGCATATATATGGAGTTTATTATAAAAATGAGAGTTCAAACAAGAAATGCTAGCTGCAATGATAACGAAAGGGAAATAAATAAAATGAAACACTCAAAGTAACCGACTAGAAAGGAAAAGCTGCAGCTTTCACCTTTGATATGAAAGGGATCCGGATTCTCGTATATGGTTTTATAAGCTTAAGTAGTACTTGAGTTCTGACATTCTTCAAAAGATCTTCAATATAATTTCGGATGAACGGATCATCCATGATTGTCCTTCGGTTACTCTACGAAGAAAAAAGAAAAGAAAAGAAGAGATCCAAGCTTAACAAAAAGGAAAGCAAACAAATGCAAACAGCAATATATATCAGAACATCTGAAAGCATTGCACAAACCTTAAGGATTTTTTCAAACTCTATTATCTCATTTCGTTGATAGGCTGCTATAAGGTTTGTCATCGCCAAAATCTCAGGGTCATTTTTGTACCTACAGTAAGGGAATGCTCTGAGAGAGAGAGAGAGAGAGAGAGAGAAGCTACATTTAGAAGGTAAATATAAAAAGGGACTTACGGCTTTGCCTCCTGGCCATCAAAAGGATTAACTTCAGATTCCATCAGCATGTTAGCTAGAACAAGGTATCTGGAAATGAACCCACAAGATGAAAAGAAAATTTGAAACTTTATCTAATTGGGGAAAAGACAGGACCAAGTGGAATTAATGAAAGGCATACGAGGACTTATTTATTGGATAAGATACTAATAATATTTACAATATCTCTACTCTAGGATAGTGTTCTTCTTTTCCAACCAAATTTATCCCTACTTTGTCTCTCTTATTTTTCCTCCCCTAGATCTCACTGACAGGGATTTTCTTCATTTTCCTCCATATTACAATCTGTCCTCAAACTTTATGCCTTTAGTAGCAATTATTTATTTCTTATGTCACTTTTGATAAAAGAACCTTTTGCCTCAAAGTACCCCCTCAAACATGTTCAGAGAAATGCAATCCATTTTAAACATTTGTTACGGGTGGTCACCCTAGTGCTATAATGGGATTAAACCAGTAGGCTAAAAGAGCTTCAGCTCCCATGTCAAATATTATGCTACCAATGAAAGAGAAAGGAGGATCGTGCATCAAACAGAAAATGTGAAAAACTACATTAGACAATAATCATACTTTAGGCATTGTATACGTCTCTGATTTCCAGCTTCATCATAGTTCTTGAAAGCTTCAAAGAAATCTGTGGCTGCCTCAGCCCATTGACGCTCAGCCATATGCATCTTGCCACCACATTCACGAATTATTCCCATGATCCTAGGATGTGGTATTGCAGACTTGACAGCAAGTGCTTTCTGGTATAATTGCTGCATTAAAACCAATATCTCAGTCACAGCTAAACCATTGTATAAAGACCAAACCAGGACATAACTGTATAACTTTGTAAAACAATTATCAGACAGAACCAAGGTTGGTTTTTCAGCTATAATATAAAATAGAACAAAGTTACAAGTATCAGTCAGGAAGAGAAGTAGTGACCACATGCAATTGAGACTAAACAACAGTGAAAACTTCTTGATTTCAGTATTAAGGATTAACTAATAGTGCTTCATGCTAATGTAAACAATGTCATTGACCAGGATCCAGATAACCAATCCAAACTACAAGTGAATATACTTTAGTAGTTTAAATTTGAGAGTTGCTAGAATTCTAAAAAATAGCAAAATCAAGACACAGGTGAACTTTCACGCCTAAAGTTCTACATATTTCATATCTTAGTTTAACATTGCTTCACTTGAATTCCAGAAGGAAGCATACTTGATATCCGCAAAGCAGAAAATTGGGTACATATTCTACCATGTATTTTTATTAAATGGTAGATAAATGGTGACAGCAGAAACAATATAAACTAGCTTTCAGTAATAGACCTTTACAAGAGAATTACGACTGCTTATATGCCCCTCCTGAATTGCCACTTGTAAGTAATCATATTTGACATGTAATAGAATCATAGAATCATTCCTTCCTCATCAATAAAGAGTTCTTTATCTTACCAGCTCGATTTAAAATACTTAATGTCAGATTTTGACTTTTTAGGTACATATAGAGAAAACCTAGCAGACAAGACCTTAGACCTCAATCCTCTCAAAGAGAGGTAACAACTGCTTGGCCGATTGTAGATTTATACATTGTATCTTAAAAAGGAAGTTAAATTACCTTGAGCTTTTTGTTGTTCTTTGTCTCGGTATACATTTGAATTTCAATTGCATATACTTCCAGAAGCTGACTTCCCTTCTTTTGATCGTCTGTTCCATCTTCCTTTTGACAAGATTTATGAAGTTCC
Source organism: Gossypium sturtianum (assembly GCA_025698515.1). Lineage (NCBI taxonomy): Eukaryota > Viridiplantae > Streptophyta > Magnoliopsida > Malvales > Malvaceae > Gossypium > Gossypium sturtianum. Next base: position 92,293,895 of record CM046951.1, on the reverse strand, counting down.
TTCAAAATCTGATAGTGCAACACATTAAATGATTATTTCTATGGTTCTATATCCTGTATAAATGAAATAACAAGGTTTGGAAAAGATACCTTGCTCATTCGCCCATACTCACCCATATCAAACCAGATCTTGCATAGCTTAAGATTTGTCTTAAACCAAAGTCTCTGCATGACAAGAGCAATACATCACATGTTTATGCAAATGCTGAAGTGATGGTATTGTACATTTGATAGTTTTCTAACCTCATTCTTTGCCTCTTCAAGGGCCTTTAGAGTGGTCTGATAGAATTCTTGCAGGAGCCCAAAATTTTGACTGGCTGACCCAGACACAAAGTCCATAATATTATTTATACATTTCTCACTGTAATTCCGTGTCACTGCTGATTTGATGTATGTTAGCATCTCCCTGTAAGCCTCCATCATTTCTTTATACCTCCCTAATCGGTAATAGAGCTTTACAGTCTGCTTAAGAGCTTTGAATCCCCTTGCATATAAAGTACAAGTACACTATTTAATATTGATGAATACAGCTCAAATAAAATACATATTTTTTGCTGAATGGCATAATTGCTTTTAATGGATAGATAAAACAAAGACAAGAATCTGTAAAGGTTGCAAGAAGCCCAAGAACTTCTATTTATATAAGGGAACTATTTGGTAAAATCAAAGAGGAATTCATCCCTATATACCTACGACGTGCTAAATCATAAAAAGACTTAGCACAAGGAAAGTAAAAAAAGCATCAGTTGGCATAAATTGTAAAAAGGCAAGATAATAACCATAATACCAAAAAGTTATAAATAAAAATATTATTTCTGAAGAACTCACCACTCAGCCTTTTCCGGTTCCATGCTGACCACTTCAGCAAAACCAGCTAGAGCTCCTTCAGGGTCTGTTTCTACCAAACCTTTTACGAGAAAAGAAAACAAATTATTAGTAACAATACGTAGGAAATCATAAAATTGTCAACCAACAACAAGGATTTAAGAATTTATGCAGACAGAATAGGACCCTTGAGCTCACCTCCACTGCTTCTCTAGGGTGCAGAATATGCTATTCAAGAACCAATTATCATGTAACCAAGAGGAAATTGTGGAAATGAGATTAATGGCTAAACTCATAATGAGCCTAATAAGTTTAGGTTATTATTCAGCCACTATGCAAATTATAACTACATAATTTCCCAATTTGACAGGGATAAACCCTAACAGCCCTTCACAACTATACTCGAAAAGTGAGCTCTAACTCTAATCTAAAAGTAATATTTTGAAGCATATAAAAATACGAAGAAACAGAAATTATACATTTTTAGGTAAAGCTGAAACAAAGCATAATCGAATCCATACCAAAATTAAGATTAGAGAATAATATATGTATATATATATAAAGAAAAAAAAACCTTTGGAATTGTAATATTGATTCTCGATATCAACGTCTTGTTCCTCAGGTTCCTCATCGGAGTACTCGAATCCATAATCCTCCATATCTGCATCTGTCCAATCCAAGAAAGAAAACAATTTTATCAAGCGCTAATAGCGAAACTGATTTTTTTTTTTTACAGAATTTAAATTAGAATCAAAGAAAATCACAGAGAAAAGAAGAGACCTGAAGCCATAGTTACTGGGAGAAAAAATCGGTTAAAGAAGAAACTTTCCGGAATATAGAGAGGCGACGGTGACGGTGTTGGTGTCGAGATGCAGAAATCAAACTAAACTACAAAAACAACCTTGTACTTGCTACGTTCGGCAAATGTAAAAAATTGTTCCTATTTTTTTTTTTTAATATAAGAAAATGTTAACATAAATAACATTTTCAAAATGTCAATTTTAGGATTTTTTTATTTTAGTTTTAAATTAAATATGTAGGAAGTAGAGGTGTTCATCGGGTCCATGAAATGTATTTAAATCAATTTTTGAAGTTTAGGTTTGGTCTGGTTTTAAAAATAGATTTATTTTTTTTCAAACTTGACCTAATTTAAGAAAAATAAATTTAGGTCTATCTTGTCTATATTTGATTTTTTTTAGATTAATTTTTGTTTAAAAATATTTTAAAAAATAAAATAATACACTACCATAAATATAATAAATATTTTATTATATTAAAAAAACACAATATAATGCGATAAATGTTTTATTATATTAAATATAAATTTTAAAATTTTATATTTTGGGTTGAATTATTTAGTTAGATAAGTTTTTTAGATTTTGGGTTATTAATTTAATTATTATTAGGTTAGTGATTTAATATAAATATATATAATTATTATTTAATATATATAATTAATATAATTAATTTTTAGAACGTAATATATTATGATTGGGCTAAGCTAAGCTTGAGCCAAAAAAATAATGCCAAAATCTCAGCCCATATAGAGAACAAGCCTTAAATTTTACCAACCCATTTTTCGAGCCTCATATTTCTGTCTAAACTCTCTCATTTTTCGGGCGGACCTTTGGGCCTACTTCAATGAAATTTTAAGGGTAAACTACACTAGTAATCACCCAACTATTAGTAAACTTCTTTTTTGGGTGATCATTTTGTAACATTTCATAGTTGATGACCAAAAAAGAAATCTACTAATAATTAGGTGGCTACTAATGTAATTTACCCAAATTTTAAATTTCATATTCTTTTTGCCCTACTAAATTTGTTTATCAAATTTTAAAAATACTATATAATTACAAATTTGGTGTGGTGTAGTTACCTGTCTATCTGAATTTGTTCACTTGAGTTCATCGAGTTAAAAAGGTTAATGAAAAGTGAAAAATGGCAATGGAATGTTGAGTTTGTTATCCAATTGGTTAAATGTTGATTTGATTATGGGAATTGTATTGAAATGGATTGATATATGTTTCAATTGCCATTTGATGTCATTATATGTTAACTCACTTTATTGATATGTGAATTGCTATGTTTAGGCAAACTTTGTCAAGTTAAATAGCTTGTTGTATCAAATTGTAAATTGATGTAAGTTTATGTTTAATGCCTATAAACTTACTAAGCATTCGATATGCTTACCCTGTTTATTTTCCATTTCTCTTGTAGATCATCTTGCGAAACTCGTCAAGCTGAACCAACTCGAAGCTCACACCATCCTATCACCTATTTGGTAGATGTTTAATCATTTTGAACCTCGGGTTTGTGGCATGTATATAGGTGTTTTGGAACAAACTTAAATGTATGAAGTCTAGATGATGTTTGAAAGTGATTTTGATCCATGGTATTGAACTTGATATGTATATATATGATCTAGATGTTGGCATTTGCATATGGCTTGAAAATGCATGATTTGGCATTTGAAATGCAATGGTTTGGCAAAGGTTGTGAAATGAAATGAAATAGCATGTTTGAACATGGATTTGCATAGGTAGGAATTTGGTATTTGAATGGTTAGTAGGTTGAATGAATGGTATATAATTTGAAGTATTGAATTGGTATGTTTTGTGATAGATTGAATCTATATCGGATCAGTTTGAGTGAGATGAGTAATTGACTTATTTTAGTATGAAAAAGTAAGTGTTTAGATATGTTTTTAAGTGATTATGTTGAATGGTTGATTTGGGAAACTTAGGGCCAAATGTTGATTAGCATGCTAAGTTGAGGCTTTAGAAAACAAAGACTTAGTGGATTGTTTTCAGTATCGCGATACCACACTTTGGATATCGCAATATTGACCCCGAATTATTTTGTAAACTTTGCAATTTGATCTTCAAGTTGGGAAGTTTGACTACTGTCTTCTAGATTGCGATACCAAGCCCTGGATTTCGCGATACTCACCTAACATATTTTGATGTTTTGTTATTTTCTTTGGGATCGCGATACCAAGCTCTGGATATCGCGATACCCTCTTCTTACATTTTGAATTTTTTTAGTTTAGTTCAAATTTGACCTCGAGATGGTATTGAGCTTTCGTAAATTCGATTAATACCCGAAAATGATTGTTTAACATATTTTGAGCTTGATTAACACTTGACCATATGTATAAATGTTTGTATGTTGTTTGATTGATCGTTGTTGCTCCGACAACGAATGTGACATCCTGTAACTCGGACTCGACGATAAAATCATGCGAGGGATGTTACAGTTAAATTTTGAGCAGAGTTAACTTTAACTATAAAAACCACTTGTGTTTTAAAGTGACATAAAAAAATTTCAATATTTTTAAATCACGACAATGATTAAATTATTCTTTTTTCATGTGACAAGTTAAATTTTGACATTCAACCTTAATGCAGTTTAAACTTTTAAACATTTTCTTCGAACTCTTAAAGATTTTGTTTTTTGTTTAAATACCGAATGTCAAACTTAAATATATAAGAACCAGATTACTAACTGACATATTAAAAGACTAAGGTAAACTACACATATAGTCACTTAACTATAATTTTTTTTTCATTTTTGGCACTAAAAAAAAAACTTACATTTTTAGGCACCCGCGTTATATAGTTCAATCATTTTTGTCACTCCCATTAAAACCATAAACAAAAATCAGACATAAATTTTTCTTTTAAATTTTGATTTTCCACATAACTAAAGTAAATTCCTTGTGATTGTTAATCGTTAAAAAAATCATCATTCTAACCACCCAAACTTTAATTTAATTTAAATAAGGTATAACTCTAAAAAAAATGGGACATTTGCATTTGTGAGCTTCTAGTGTACGAGAAATGCAACAGAGAAAAAAAGAACTGGGAAGGAAAGACGAATGAGAGCAAAAAGGAAATGAAAAATATAACAATAAATTCCTTTCTCTTCAACTCCTCGTCTCTTACACTACCCAACCAACTCGATGCTCAAATGACATTTTTGGCACTTCCTCTAAGATGGGTATTCAACAAAAGTTTAGGCGATTAAAATGATAAATTTTTAATAAATAATAATTGCGTGGATTTTACTTTAATTATGTGGAAAATCAAGATTTAAAAGCAAAATGTATGTCTAATTTTTGTTTGTGATTTTAACAGGAGTGACCAAAATGATCGAACTATGGAATATAGGTACTTAAATTGCAAATTTTTTTGGGTACTTAAAATGAAAATTTTGATAGTTGAATGACCATATGTGTAGTTTAACCACAAGACTAATCTACTCGTCAAATAGTTGAACGTGATTATTATAGATGTGCATTCATACATACTATTATTTAAGAATTTAATTGAGTTTGTGTCACTTATCAATGATATTATAATTTAGTTGTAAAATTATTAAAAATATAATATTTTTATAAAGAAATAGTATTATTTTGAAAGTATTTTTGTCTTTTAATATTTTGTATAAAATCTAAAAAAGAATACATACACATGATTGGCTTTGAATCCAAAATACCATAATTTTCATTATCACAACTTTATTATTTCAATCAAAACCACATTTGAATTTTCTATTATTTTTAATAAATTTATAAGGAAATTACACCAACAGTCACTCAACTTTGGGGTAGCTGACAAAACAGTCACTCAGGTTGTAACACCTTAATCCCGAATACGGAGTACTCGAATACTAAGGCGCTACATCAGGTCACCGGAGTAACCCAACAAAATTTTCAAATACTTTTAAAACATTGAAATACATTTTATATAAGAGAAAATACCATATATAGTTATATTGAAAATAGTAATAAAAGTAATTATACAAAATATGTGGAGCTCCAATATCATCGTATATCAAAATAGTCAAAATAACAAAAAGTGATAAATGAGTTACAGGCCTACAAAAAAATACAAGTAAGGCCTTAGGAATACAATGCCCACTAATAGATAAGATACTGTACTCTGAATACGTGATGCTAGGAGTCTCTCGTCGATGATGTTCCTCGGACACGAAAAAAAGTCTACAAATCTGAACATTAAGAAAATTCGAACGCTGAGCTTTACAGGCTCAGTGGTATACAACAAATCTACCATACTTCAAGCAAATCATAAATATAAGCATGCAAATCAAATGTATACATAGAAACATGACATGAGTATCGAATAATTAAATCATGAGTCATTAAATCTACATAACCAAATCGATTGCATATCAAACTTGTCAAACTTGTTAGATTGCACAAACTGCTCAAATAATCAGGTATCCGGATAGTCCCGCACCACTCATGGCCGCTAGTCAAATAATCCCAGGTGTCCGTAGGGTTATCCCGAGCGCCACTCATGGCCGTTAGTTAGGTTAGAGCCCGAAGGCTGAGCGTAAACAAAGCATCAAACATATAATCACAAAAATAAAACCATGACATTCGAGTCTCATACTCGTTTCAACTTGCGTATCATTCCAACTAAAATATTAACTAAAGAGATGTAACAGTCTGCTACCTTGACATTCTGACATTTCCTCATTCAAAAATTAATAAATTTTAATATATAAATCTAAATCAAGCATCGTTTGTTTTAAACGAAACTAGACTTCTGTACAGTTATAGAGATATAAGGCTCGCTTCCTATTTTATCTTATGAAATTTTTGGTGATTTTTCAAAGTCACTGCTAAATCTGTTTTATAAGAATTCTGCTGCCAGATTTTTATGACCTTTCAACACTCAAAAATTCATATCTTTTAAAATATAAATTGAAATTGATTTCTGTTTATTCTAAATGAAACTAGACAGACTCATGGTTACAACGATGTGCAGATCACTTCTTAATTATTTTTACAGAATTTATGGTGAATTTTCGAACTTACTGTTCATGTAATAATCTGTTTCTAGCATATTTCACAACTAAGTTTTTAGCTTCATTTTAAATCATCCAAACAAGATTTCCACCCAAAGACATATAACATGTATGCATTATCACACAAGCATCATATTTATGACTTATCAAGAAGTATAGGAGAGTTAGAGGGTACCACCTTGATGGAAGAACATTAACAAAGTTTCTTGCCTAGCTCTCCACCACTTTGCCTTTACCCTTAGCTTTAGAAGATTCACCACCCTCTTTAACTAATAACCATGTAACACACAAGATTTCCCACAAAAATAAGAGTTGATAGGATGTAAAAATACATACTTTAAATAAATAAAATATGAGAAGATGGGTAGAGACTTCCTCAACTAAAACGCTTCCAAACACCCAAAAAAAAACCTTCATCTTCATCCTTGATGAACATAGATACTTTTTTTTTCTTCCATGGAACTTTAAAAAAAAAAAGATCAAGACCCTTACCCTCTTTGAGATTTGGAGGATGAATAAAAATGGTGAGAACTCACTCAAATCTCTCTCCCTCTAAAAGACTTGCTAAGGAAAAAAAAAATAGATGAAGAAAAGAAGAAAAAGAAAAAGAAAAATGAAGAAATGTAAAAGGAAAAAAAAAACAATAGGGTAATTATAATATAGGGAAAAATAGGGACAAATCTAATTTATCACATACCTCAATCTACCAAACCATCTTTTCTCATTAATTGGGAGAAGATTTTTATTCAAAAATGGTAAAATCACCATATTAGCCATCCATCTTCCCTCTACTTCACACAAGCTTCCCAACATCCTTAATTTCTTATAAAAAGGTCCAAAATTCACCCAAATTAGTTCCAACAAAAACCCAATCCCAAAATAAATTTATCCATCACCAACCCAAGTCAACACTTGAATGTTGACTCGAGAATTTGAGGCCATTACATAGGTTTTAATTCAGTCTTTCAACTTTCAAAAAATAACAAAACAATCATTTTAACCATTTTCTGTTACAAACGTAATAGAAAAGTGACATGGCAGTTGACGGATTCCTTGTTGCCATTAACCGTCCAGCTGGTCAGTTAGCACCAATTTAAACAGCCCATTTATAACCAATTTAGGGTTTATGCAATAAAAGAAGAAGAGAAAAAGAAGAAGGAGAAGAAGAGAAAGCTTTCTATTAGGGGAAGCAGCTCTTCACGTGGAGTAACTAGTTTTGGGCTGTCTGTCGTAGCTCGTGGTTGTCCTTCTCTAAAGGTACTTTCTTTATGGAACGTTCTGCGTGGAGATGAAGGTCTGTGCGAGATAGATAAAGAATGCTATTTGTTGGAGAAGCTTGATCTATACCGGTGCCCCCACGTTTCAAATAAGGGGCTAATTGCCATCACCGCCAATTGCCCTAATTTGACTGCGTTGAGCATCGAATCTTGCCCAAAGATTGGTAATGGGGGCCTCCAAGCTATTGAAAAGCTTTGCCCCAAGCTGCAGTCCATCTCTATCAAGGATTTCCCACTTGTTGGGGATCATGGAGTTTTAAGCCTGTTGTCATCAGCATCTTCCGTCCTTTCAAAGGTTAAGCTTCAGGGTTTGAGCATATCAGATTTTTCTCTTGCTGTGATCGGGCACTATGGCAAGTCTGTGATTAATCTGATGATGAGTGGTCTACAAAATGTGAGCAAGAAGGGATTTTGGGTGATGGCTAATGCTCAGGGTCTGCAAAAGTTGGTCTATTTTACAATTGCTTCTTACTGGGGGAAATTGATGTGAGTCTTGAAGCCATCGGAAAGGGATGCGCTAACTTGAAGCAGATGTGCCTTTGCAGGTTTTGTTTCGTTTCTGGTGATGGATTGGTGGCTTTTGCCAAGTCTATTGGTTCTCTTGAGTGCTTGCAGTTGGAGGAGTGCAACATGGGCACTCAATCGGGGTTATCAGTGTTCTCTCAAAATGGATTCCTTGTTGTCTTTAACCCTGTTAATTGATTTCTGAATAGATTTTCTAACCCTAAAATAATTTTTGAATTGATTTTTAACCCAAAACCCTATTTTTGAATTTATTTTCCTCCCTTTAATCACAATCAATTTGTGTTTTTTTACCCTAAACCAATCCACCTATTCAGTTTTTTCCCTAAACCCATGTAAAGTTTGACCCTTTGACTGCTTCACCAACATGGCAAGTTAACTGGCCATGTTAGCTAGTTAACTTGCCACGTTAGCAGTCCCGTTAAGATAGTAACGGAAAATGTTAATAAGTGACTGATTTGTCACTTTTTGATAACGTTAGTGACTGTTTTGTTATTTTTCGAAAGTTGAGTGGATGAATTGAAACCTGAGTGACTGTTTTGCCAACTACCCCAAAGTTGAGTGACTGTTGGTGTAATTTACCCTAAATTTATTACCTAAGTTTTTTCACTTGCATCGTGAGTGAGTCATAATCTAATTCTAGTTGTTTTATTCTTACAATGCATGTATTAATTGTATGTATTAATTAAATTACTTTTAATTATTTCTTTTTTAAAATTATAACATTTCATAAATAATATGATTAGGAAATTAAAACATAGTATATGTTTAATTTTAAACTTTTATTAGGATGGTTTTTGTTAGAGTTGTGTGACTCAAATTCTAAGATATTGCTTACAAGTCAAGTTAAACAAAATATATCTTCTTTCTAGAAGATTTAGTATTTATGAGTATAATATATTTAGCATTTATTAGCATAATATATTTTTATTTTGATTAGAATTAGGTTTTTTCAACCTATAAATAGATGTAGTCAAAACTCCTCTTGTAACCGGTTCGAATTCGACATAGTAAATTTTTCTTCTCCTCTGCCCGTGGTTTTTTCCCGAAAGGGTTTCCACGTAAAATCTGTGTGTTCTTTATTTTATTTCTCTTTTCTTTGCGATATATATTGTCATTACCGACATTTATATTTTTCACAAATTGGTATCAGAGCTTTCGGGTTTTTCATCTCGATCACGGTAATGGCGTCTTTGAAGTATGAAATTCCGCTATTGGATCGCAACACCAGATTCGTGTTGTGGCAGATAAAGATGCAGGCAGTTCTTGCACAGGTGGATTTAGATGAAGCCCTGCTAGGGGTAGATAAGATGCCTTCGACATTGACGGAGGAAGAGAAGAAGCGCAAGGATTGAAAGGCATTAACACAGTTACATCTGCATTTGTCTAACGAAATTTTGCAGGATGTGATGAAGGAAAAGACCGCCGCTGCATTATGGAAGAGGCTAGAACAAATATGTATGTCGAAAACTCTAACCAAACAAGTTGCATATGAAGCAACGTCTTTATGCTCATCGTTTGGAGGAAGGTGCATTCAGTACACGAACACTTAATGATGTTTAAAGAAATTCTCTCAAACTTGGAGGCAATGGAGGTTCGATGATGATAAGGAAGATCTAGGGTTGATTCTACTTTGTTCGTTGCTCCCGTCTTATTCAACCTTCGAGAGACACGATTTTATATAGCCGTGAGTCTCTCACAGCTTGATGAGGTTTATGATTCTTTGACCTCGTATGATAAGATGAAGCATCTTGTGGTTAAACTCGACTCTCAGGGAGAAGGTCTCATCGTTCGTGGGAGACAAGATCGGAATGCTGATGATGATCGTGGAAGGACACAGGAAGGGAATCCTCGCGGTAAATCTAAGGGTAGATCGAAGTCTTCAAACAGAGGTAAAACTTGCAACTTTTGCAAAAAGAAAGGGCACATTAAATTTGAGTGCTATAAGCTACAGAACAAGATTAAAAGGGAGGCTACGAATCAAAAGGGAAAACAACCAAAAAATTCTGGTGAAGCTGATGTTGTAGAAGACTACAACGATGGTGAACTTCTAGTCGATCCTGTCAACAATTCTAAAGTGAGCGAGGAGTGGATACTTGATTCAGGCTGCACCTTTCATATGAGTCCCAATCGGGATTGGTTTACAACTTACGAAACAGTGTCTGAAGGTGTTGTTTTGATGGGAAATAATGCTTCGTGTAAAATCGCAGATGTTGGAACAATTAAAGTTAAGATGTTTGATGAGGTTGTCAGAATACTTAGCGACGTACGACATGTTCCAGAATTGAAGAGAAATTTAATTTCGTTAAGTACTCTTGATTCAAAAGGGTACAAATACACAGCTGAAAGTGGGATTTTGAATATTTCCAAAGGTTCCCTCGTTGTGATGAAAGGGCAGAGAAAGACTGCCAAGTTATATGTTTTACAGGGTTCTACTGTTATTGGTGATGCAGCTGTCGCTTCCTCTTCCTTGTCAAATGATGATATTACTAAACTTTGGCATATGCGCCTAGGGCGTATGAGTGAGAATGGCATGGAAGAATTGAGCAAAAGAGGACTTCTTGATGGGCAAGGAATTTGCAAACTGAAGTTCTGTGAGCACTGCGTTTTTGGAAAGCAAAAGAGAGTTCGATTCACCAGAGGAATCCATAACACGAAGGGAACGTTAGAGTATATTCATTCTGATCTGTGGGGGCCATCAAGAGTGCCTTCGAGAGGTGGAGCTAATTATATGCTAACTTTTATTGATGATTTTTCCAGAAAAGTTTGGGCATTCTTCTTGAAGCAGAAAAGTGATGTGTTTTCCGCATTTAAGTCTTGGAAAACTATGATTGAAAAACAGACGGGAAAACAATGGCTTAGAGTTTTGTTCAAATGAGTTTAATAAACTATGCAAGTCAGAAGAGATCGTGAGACACTTGACAGTTCGTCATACTCCACAGTAAAACGGCGTTGCAGAACGAATGAACAGAACGATCATGGAGAAGGTTCGATGTATGTCGTCAAATGCCAACTTACCAAAGTCGTTTTGGGCGGTGACCTCATCGCATGTTTTTTGATCAACCGATCTCCATCCGCTGCCATTGAGAAAAAGACTCCACAAGAGGTATGGTCTGGTAATCCTACTAATTATTCTGATTTAAAGATCTTTGGGTGTCCTGCATATGCTCATGTTGATAATGGAAAATTGGAACCGAGATCCATTAAATGTGTTTTTCTTGATTATAAAGTCGGTGTAAAAGGGTATAAGTTATGGTGTCCTGAAAATAGAAAAGTTGTGATTAGCAGAGATGTTATTTTTCATGAAACTGCTATGCTACCTAACTTATCTCTTAAAGACTCTTCCAATAAAGAAAATCAAAAGCGGTGGAGCATCAGACAATACAGAGTCGATTCCTCAAGCCAAGATACAAAAATTGAGAATAGAGTTGCTTCTTCACCACTATACTCTATCGCCAAAAACAGAACTAGAAGAGAAATTAAGCCTCCAAAGAAGTATGTTTGAGGTGATCTAGTTGCTTATGCTTTAAATGTGGGCAAGATATAGATGCAAACCAAGAGCCGTCTAATTATTTTGAGGCGATTAGTCGTGAAGACTCGTAAAAGTGGATGTTTGCTATGCAAGAGGAGATGGAATCACTCCACAAAAACAGAACATGGGATCTTGTGTCACTTCCTATAACCAAGTTTGAGCATTGCTTAGATTTGGTTAGTGTTCATTGTTGAAGTTAAACCCTTAAGGGGTTTTATGGAAGAGGTGGAGAACTTGTTCGTTGAGAGTTCGCGATGAAGAACTTGTTTGTTGAGAATTCGTGTCAAGGTGGAGATTGTTAGAGTTGTGTGACTCAAATTCTAAGATATTGCTTGCAAGTCAAGTTAAACAAAATATATCTTCTTTCTAGAAGATTTAGTATTTATGAGTATAATATATTTAGCATTTATTAGCATAATATATTTTTACTTTGATTAGAATTAGGTTTTTTCAACCTATAAATAGATGTAGTCGAAACTCCTCTTGTAACCGGTTCGAATTCGACATAGTGAATTTTTCTTCTCCTCTGCCCGTGGTTTTTTTTCCCGAAAGGGTTTCCACGTAAAATCTGTGTGTTCTTTATTTTATTTCTCTTTTCTTTGCGATATATATTGTCATTACCGACATTTATATTTTTCACAGTTTTCATTATGGGAATTTAATTTTTTACAAAAGTAACAAAAAGCGGATAAAATAAAATAAAATGATACACTAAATATTAAAAACCCATAAATTATAAAAATAGTTATTAAAAATGGGAAATTCATTTATAATAATGTAAAAGAAAAGAACCTAATAAAATTAATTCCAAAATTAAATTAATTCTAAAAATATATGAAAATATTATTTATTTAATAGTGGGTCTTAATATTATTTTAATATTATAAGTGTTGATATATCGATAAATAAGATCTACTATTTGTCACATTATGAACTTCTCCACTTAAGATTGTTTCCTATTTTACATGAAAACATTACTTTAAATAATATCATATCCACGGGCAATATACCAAATATTATTCATATATAAATGATGAGATTCTTTTGATACAAAGCCAATTCCAATAAACTTATTGGAGTGTCCCATTGACATGCATCCAATAAAAATTGAACTTACAAATTCGTTAATTATGAGTTGAGTGCTTTATCCATTTAGCCATGGATGCTTAGCGGGAATCCTCGTACATGGTAAATAACCAAATTCCAATTGAAATGAAATCTTTAACATAAATCAATATAATTTAGGAGAAAACAATGAAAGGACATCAATTCAAATCCTGGATTTTCGAATTTTGAGAGAGAAAATATTCTCACTATTTCTTAGATTCATGGATCCAATTCAATTCAGTGAGATCTTTCATTCACAATTTTTTTCCACCAAGAACGTTTTATATACACATACAATAGGTAAAAAGCTACAATTTATAGATCAATAGATTGGCCGATTAAGTATTAACTCAATTGAAATTGACATTATAACTGATGAAAAAAGACATGAATTCAAATACGCTGAAGTGTATATACCGAGAAACATTATAAATGATTCTAGACATCAATAAGAAAAAAAGAACTTGAATAAGAAGATACATTCAAACCAATATTGGGTTGGGTCTAATATTAAGCAGATTTCATATTTATGGATCATTATTAATATTTAAAGGGTGGGTTATTATTAAATATACTGTTGGTTGTTGGTTATTATTAGATACCATCCATTAAGAAATTTAAAATTATGAAAAATGACAAATGTCTCTCAAAAGCATATAAAAATTTTAATTTTTTAGATAATATGTGAACACGTTAATTACCAAAGACAACAAATACATTATATGTGAACACGTTAAAACTCACATCATCTTCCTATATGTTGCAACAACAACAATAATACCTGAACTAAAGCTAAATCAATTACCTTATTTGCCATATTACATTTAGACCTTATGTCCAAATTTGTTAAACCTACAAGCAACAAAGCTTTACCTTCTATAAATTTATCAAACATCCCAATTCTTCATATGAATTTCGAACAAAATAAATTCCAAGATTCTTGGAACCGAGAAGATTTTTGTAAATTCTTAGTTTGCACTGTTGAAGCCTAAATAAAAAGTGACAAAGGCATAGTTTATAGTTGTTCCGCTTGAAATCCATGTTCCTAAAAAAAATTGTCAGCAGGGATCTTTTATGAAAAATGATACGAGGACAGTTTAAACCATAACAACGGGGATTCATGAAGATGAAAATATCAATAGCAGAGACTATTCTGGCTTCACTAAAAATTTAATCAGCATCCATCTCTTCTAGTGCAGTCCTAGCAGCAACCTTGGCTTCTTCTAACAGGTCATCAGGAACCTTAAAAAAACGAGGAACAGTTCAGATGATGTATTTCTAAGAATACAAACATATAAACATCTACATGCAATAAGTGATCTCCATAAGAAGTTTAAATTACATGGGAGCAAAGAGCAATATTAATCATTAATGCCACATTACAAGGAAAATAATGAATTATTCTCGCAAGCACCTGCCCTATGGTCCTAATCGTTAAGCCGTTTATGTGACAACATATGCCCAAAAAGGTCTAGCTTGCTATTATAATTGTTAGAGCATACAAGTATAGCATAAAACATGAAAGCCTTCTAGAACAATGAGATAGAGCCAATTGAAATAAAACACGAGAAAGATTTTAAGGTTGTTCTAGACATATGCAAGTAAAGACCCTATATGCATCTATTGCATGTGATTCAATGGAAGATTCCTGTGTCAAGAAAGGCAGAACATACATGGGTAAAAGCAAAGCAAAGACCCTACTTTTACTAATCTTACTTGGTATATGAAAAAGTAAAATGGCATATTTTAATTCATGTAACCAACATGCATAGAGGAAAAGGCCGGGAATTTTGTCATTGCTGGTTGTTGAAATAAAATACAGAATTTTGAAGAAATTACCTTTTGATGTTGTTGCTTTGATTCATCGCAGACCCAACTCATCTCAAGTTCAAAGGCCTTATCCTTTGCTTCATCATGTACTTTGTAGATGCTGCTTATGAGAATAACTAGCATGGTTAAATCTAGTAGTAGCATAAAAACTTGCATTCGAAGGGAAAAAAAGGAAAGAGTAAACTGAAAAATAAATGAACAAACAATTTTAAAAGCACCGATTATGGTGCCCAGATCCCAAATAAATACATTAGAACAGAAACAGGAAGAAATTATGATAGGCAACACTCACATTTTGGCTACTTCAATAACCCCTTCTCTGCATGTCATTTCGGACAGATTCAACTTTTCAATTTCTCTGTCCACATATTTCATTGATCCACAAACTCATAAGCTACTTGTTAGATGAATACAGAAAGAAAGAGGTAATCAAAGATTTAAAAGGTTGAGATCGTAAGAAAGGTTTTGAAAAGATCATAAGAGAGGCTTTAACTTTTATGTTTCGCAGGATAAAGCCCCTCGCGGCACAGAACAGAGAAATCATTTCATTTAGATAGTTTCATGTTAAGACTAATAACTTGATTTGATGACTCATGCAAATGAGAAGTAGTGAAACTGCAGGCAGAGGTGGAATCATAGTCCATTGCCTTTTAATCTACTCGGCTACATGATGCATCCAGTCCACATTTTTGTACTTTCTTTTTATTAAAATACAAGTTCAAACTAAGGCTCCATTGAGGCTTTTTTGTTTTCAAATTTTATATGTATTCAACTTTGAAGATTTCAATTTCTATGATGCATCCATTTCTTTCACTTCATAGAAAGAGAAGGCAGATCACAATATTGAGGATACACAAAGATGGAGGGAGAATCTAAATAATTCAAGAGAATGCCATGTGTATCTTCATTGCTGATTAGTTTTCACAAAAGAGAAAGCGAGAGAGAAAAAAAACCATCAAAATGCTTTACAACTGGATGAGCCTTACATCAAAATATAACATTAACTTTCACCTGTTGAGATGGCAAAAGTGAAATAGAGAATACATAATGCGCCAGTCATTCATCTAATTTAACTATCTAGCATAACAAAATAATTTTATCAAATACCAGCCTCTAAGTTCCATAGAACGAAAGAGATAGTTAAGTTACTTACGTTTTGGCAGCTTGTTTTCCCTTCCCAATTGCAGCACCAAAGTATCTCTATATCAATTATAACAAGCAAGGACGTAAACAAGAAGACATAAATCATTGACTAGCAGCAAATAGAAATAATACCAATGTACCAAGTAATAGTATCAACAAACAACGAACAACAAACTGAAACAATAATCAGGAGATGCAAACTTACATAAGAGATGCCAGATGGTTCAACCATGTATAATTGAGGACCATCTCTATCATAACCACCGAGAATTATGCCACAGCCAAAGGGCCGGAGCCACCAGTAAAGGGTACATAAATGCACATAACTTGCTACACGTTCAGCAAGTTCTTTGACAGGGATGGGTTCACCATACACACTTCAACACCAGAAAAAAAATGAAAATTATAATTAGATGTAGTTAAAACTGGAATTTGGGAATTGAAACTAAAGAAAAAAAAAAACCTTTGGTAATTGGTAGCTTCAGATTTAGCACGAGCCACAATTTGTCTACCGTCAGCTGCTAATCCAGCAACTGCCTGAATTACAGCATTCAATATCAAGAGAAAAAAGAGAGTAAGAAGCCCAAATTTTAACATTGAAAAAATGTAGGTAAAGATGCCATTGATTTAAAGCTAAAGCTGAAAGAATAGTGAATACCATGCCGGAATGACGATGGACTGAGTGGATTCTTCGATTAGAACCAGGCAACATCATCTTTGATGCTATCAGCTTCTCCACTCCCTAAAGTAAATAATACCCATTTTACTCCACACCCAAACATTTGCTGCTGTTCGTGTATTTGTCTGTCACAATAAGCAATGAAGGAAAAAGAAGAAAATACTTACCATAACGATCCCATCTTTGCATTTAATTCCAATCACAGTTCTGCACAAAAGAAAATTTATTTTTTAAAAACAAAATTAGATTTCAGACGTACAAAAAATATATATAAGAAAGGAGGAGGAGGGCGGACCCGCTGTTATCGACGGCTTTGGCGGCGTACTCGATCTGGAAAACGCGGCCGTCGGGAGAGAAAGTGGTGACGGAGAGATCGTAGCCAGTACCTATGCTGCTCATCTTTGTTTCTTCTCTCTGCCTTCCCCTACTAGGATGTTCGGTGTGTTTGGTCTTCTTCTTCTTCTTGGAAATTGGGTTATATATTTTATCGTGTTTTCAGTTATCTTTCTTCTCAAGACTTTGATACTAATGGGCCTTCTTCACCCATTTAACTTTCGGCCCATTTTTATTGCTTCCCCTTATCAGCCCAATATCCAATTACTACTGCAGGCCCTTACCCACTTTATTAATAATAATAAAAAAATTGTATTTTATTTTTTTCGGTTTTTATTTCTATTTTTATAAGGGCAACTGTTATTTAGATAATGATGGCATATACATAGGACTATCCAAGACAACAAGTCACATAATCTAAAGAAGAAATCATAGCAGCCAAAATGAATACTACAACAAAAAGACCAGTAAAGATTGACCTCACCTACCCCCTTTAAAACCAATCTTAGCTATGGGTGGATTGTTTTGGTTTTAGGGGTTTATGTTTTTGTAATTTCATTATTAAACTTTTAGGGTGTTTTTGTTTTGATATCAAGCCTTAAATCTTTAACGGCGGTTGATTGTACATGTTAAATCATATCCACATCATGTTTATACTTTCGTTTTTTTAGGTCGTTTTTATTTTGGTCATTGAAAAAATCTTTTTTTAAGTCTTCATTTGAGTAAAGAAAATTAAGGATTGAAATGAAAAGCAGTAGAAACTAAAATAGGCATTAAAATGTTGTTAAATTGTACTTGTTTATCCTTTTGTCGAAAATTCTAAATTTTTTTTTAATATTGGAATTTTAAATAAAATATTGAAATTTTTTTTATCGAATTTATTACTATAAATATTGAAATTAATTGATTTAATGTCTTAAATTTTAAAATTTATTTTACGTTTCCTTGGTGCTGGTCTTTATTAAGCATGTTACGGTATCTTTTATAGTGTTTAAGTTAATGGTCTGGATGATTATGGGCTTAGAACATTAAGCATGGTGGTAACTAGTTACCAATGATGCGTGTTGAAAATGTGCTTCTACACTCCATTTGCTACAATGCTATTTCTGCTTTGACAGGTTCACATGTAAATCTTTTTAAATTTGCGATGTTGGTTCATGATCGGTAATCAAAATTGCTACAATATTATTTCTGCTTTGACAGATTCACATGTAAATCTTTCTGAATTTGGGATGTTGGTTCATGACTGTTTGATGATCAAAATTCATTTGCTTTTCTTGTCGAGGAGCTAATACAGTAGCTTATTCATTAGCGAGGGTGGTTTTATTGTATGCGAACCATATAAAGTGGGATCTTGCTAATTTACCTTCTATTTTTATTTAGATAAGGTGAATGTTAGGACAAGGTGTATAAGGTAAGCTTATTAGTTTGGGTTTAAATCTATCTTTTTAATTAGTGGTCTTGTTCTTCTATAAATTAATTCTCCCTTAAAAAAGAAGAAGCATTTTAGACATTTTTTCAAGGTTAAAATGTGTTGTTAGTCTCCATCCTTTGACAAAATTTGAGATTTAATCACTATACTTAAAAAAGTTAAAAGTTAAGTCCTAATTTTCTTTTATTTAAAATCTCAATCTAGTCTCGTAAGTATTTTTTTTTAATCAAAATTTGTCAACTTGAAATTGTGATTAGCTTGTCTTCATATGATATGACATATGATTGAAAGGAAATAAATATGATAAGTTGACAAATTTTAACAAAAAGATTAGAATTTTTAAATTGAAAAAGTACGATAATTAAATTTTTAACTTTTAAAATACATTGACTTAATCTCAAATTATATACAATTTTTAGTTGGAGAATTTAGTCTCTCTTTTTTTATACAATACAATCATCTATCTTTGAAAAAGAAGTAGAGAGCAAAATCAATAATGAGTTATATGATACAATTGAAGTGAATTAGGATGTTGACAAATTGAAGGGTTAAATTCAATCACTTATATATTAAGTATTGTCATTTTTCTGACCTAATTTTACATACTAATATATGGAAAGAAAAATTGCAAGAGACTTTTTTATTTTTTATATAATTTTTCTGAGACATTGTTAGGCAGATTATTTATCAATTTATCTTTTCAGTTTTACAGATAATGATTAAGGTATAGTTTAACATTGTTTCTTAAAAGTATTTTTGAGTTAAATAATATTTTTTGAGTAAAAGTTAAAATTTTTTACTTCTATTTTTGGTTAAAAAAGGTGTTTCTGTAAGGTATTTTTTTGTCCCAAAAGTACTTTTAAAAATCTTAAAAATATCTTATTTAGCAATACTTTTATTTCAAAAGTGCTTTTTAGAAGCAATGTTAAACTGGCCTAAATTGCAATGTTTTTCTCAATAACCAAAATTAAATAGGATAAAATTGTATGACTTATAATTAGGAAATTAAAATTGAAATTTGGATTAATTCACAATTTGGTACCTAAATTATGTCATTTTCCCCATCTTGGTATCTAAATTTTTTTTTGTCACAAGTGGTATCTAAACTACTTTTTTTTTTCCTAAGTTGGTACATTCGTTAGTCAAACCATTAAGTCTATTTAAAAAAAAAAAGGCTTAACCTATTAATTAGTACCTAAATAATACTTTCTTCCGAGTTGGTTACCTAAACTTTTTTTGGTAACAAGTGATACCTAAACTATTCTTTCTTTACCCATTGTACGCCAATCTGTTATATCTGTTAAAAAAATTTCAACCAATAACAGATTGCCATGTCATATAAACTTTAAAAATTAATTTTTTAATTCATTTATTTTCTTACATTATTTCTCTCTCTTTATTTTTTTTCGATCTGTTTTTTTTTTCCTTTATAATGTATGACAATGTCAACAATACTTGAAATTGGCAATCTCAAGGTTGAGACGTTGACAATTATTTCTATTTTTGAACTTCATTACTTACTTGCTCAACTTGATGGGATTGAAAAAATTCTTTCACGGATCAAAACTAGAGTTTTTAGAATTGAATTAACCGGTTAGACCAAAAACTAGTCCAAAGATAGGATTGAACCAATTGACTCGCAAACCAATACAAATCAGTTGAACCGATTTTCTCTACTTTTTAAATATTTTTATTTTTAATGAATTTTTACTATTCTTAAATATATATATAAAGAAAATAATACTTTGTCTTTTCTTGCTACATGGTAATTTTTAATTGGTTATTTTTTAAAATAAACTTAAGAGTTTGATTAACGATTAAACTAACAAAGGTATAAACTTGGGAAAAAATAGTTTAGATATTATTTGTGACCAAAAAAATTTAGGTACCAAAATGGGAAAAATGACATAGTTTAGGTACCATTTATGGGTTAATCCTTTTTAAGAATTCGACTAATGATTGAACTAACAAAAGTACTAACTTGAGAAAATAATAGTTTAGATAATAGATACCATTTGTGACAAAAAAAAAATTAGATACCGAAATGAGAAAAATAGCATAGTTTAGGTACCAATTTATGGGTTAATCATTTTTTAAAATAGACTTTAACTAATTGAGGTACTAATTTGGAAAAAAAAGTAATTTAAGTACTACTTGTGACAAAAAAAAAAACACTTCAAGATAAAAAAAGAGAGTATAGTTTAAGTACGAATTTATAAATTAAACATTAAAACTTTATTAATGTGAATTAAAATTAAAATCAATGATGATAATTAAAACTTTTGACTAATTTTGTATTTAATACTTTTCATTAAATTCATAACTAACTTTTTAAATTTATCTTTCCAAAAAATGCCTAATTAGATATAATTATTTTATCAAATTCAAAGTAGTAATTAATATATTCATTTAATGGTCAAATATTCAAATTCAACGTACATTGATTCTAAAAATAATAAAAGATAAAGGACCATCCTTTTTGCTAACACGTGGCAGACCAGCCATTTTCCCTTTCTTTATTTTCTTGCATTTTACAAAAAATGGTTAAATATCGGTTTTGATCCTTTTAATATGTCTAAATTTAAAATTTAATCTATATACCTTAATTTCTAACATGATTTGATCCTATATTTTTATAATGTTATTAGTTAGTCCAAATAGTTAATAACATTAACTTTTCGATTAAAACATTATGTGTTTATATATAATTTAAATACCCCAAGAGTCTTATAAACTGACACATGGCTTCACATTTTTTCTAGGTTTGCGTCTTTTTTTTTTGACATTATAAGATAATGGTAAATTTTCAATTTTGGCCTCCATACTATGTTGAAATTTGAGGTTTAATCTATATACTTTAATTTTTTACATAATTTGATCTCTCTACTTTTATATTGTCATTAATTAGCTTAAATAGCTAATATTGTTAACTATTTCAATAAAATTCTAGCGTCAATTTTTCTCAAGAAAATTGTTCCAGCAGAAAAAATATTTCATCATGACGATTTTGAATAAAGAAATTCGAAGAATTTTAATAGTTGTAATAACTAGACTTAATTTTTTAAATTTGAAAAGTAGAGACTATATTATTGAAAAATAAAAGTAGAAGGACTAAATTCAAAATGTACGAAGTGTATAAGGCCTTAGAGCATATTGTAAACTTCATATTTCTACTCTATAATTTGAACCAAACAAATAATTAACACAACACAAAGTGTGGACTGAAACAATAAAGTATTGACTGAAAATATGGAAAAAGTTTACGAGGCAATTTAAAATTCATTTTAAAACCTTTATTAGCACATAAAATTACATATATTGAAATCTTTTAATATTTTCAATAAATATATCAATATCAATAGAATAATAGAAAATCAACTAGTTTATATTCCCATATGATGCACGGCTCAATTTTGTATATTAAATTTATATTTTTATAATATTAGTTTTGTTTAAAATTTTTAATGAATTTCTTTAAAAATCATTAATAAATTGAAAAAGTAATTGTAACAGCCCAATTTTTAGTGGTGTCAAAAATAACGGTTTTGGAATCCCATTTACGTAAACCGAGTCCATAAATATTAATACTTAATATTTACAAGGTTAATATAGAAATATATTAAAGTTTGATCCAGTAATTTTATTGAATTGATAGTTAATTGAGGTACAGGAACTAAAACATAAAAATTTATCGCTTTAGATTTTTAAACGACCATTTTTAAATGGTCAAACGGTGGTGGTGGATGACATAATCCACTAACTTTTGTTAATTATCCTTAAGGCTTAATAAATTAAGGGTTAATTAAGTTAATTTTGATTAATTAAAAATTAAACAAAGTATATAAGACAAAATTAAAAGAAAAATAAAGTATCTGCTCATCTTCTTCTTCTCCCCTATAGCAAAAATAAGAAATAGGGTGTGGAAGCTTTCAAACTTTCAGCCTTGATTTGGTGAGTTCAATTTAGTCATTTCTTGTATTTTTTTATATTTTGAGGTCATGAGAGCTTGATTTAACTAGCTCATGTACCAATTGTAATACCCCGAAAATTTTTACAGTAAAATATTATCTTTGATATAGTATAATAAGGAAATAAAGCGACAAAAAGGGAAATTTTAGAGTTATGGCAACATTGGGAAGTATATTATGATTTATTAATTCAAGAAAGGACTAAATGGTAAAAGTGAGAAAAGTTTTGTTGCCTAAGAGTAAATACTCAAAACTTGAGGGGTTAAAGCGTAAATATGAAAAAGTTGAAGGACCAATAGTGAAAATATTTTAAGAGTGGAATGATCTAGAAACTAAGGAAAATGGATAAATTAGGACCAAATTGAATAGGTAAAGAAATATGAGGGACTAAATCGTAATTTTACCAAATTATGTGATGATTCAAGGATGGAATTTTAAAAGATCACGAAGGGCAAAATAGTCAATTGGAAGAGAGAGTAATCTAGAAAGTAATGATGATGTTGATGATATTTTATAATTATTTAATTAGATAAATATTATTTTATTAATATTTTAATGAGATATTTTATTATTATTTATTTAGTATATAAGAAAGGAAAGATGAAGAATTTCTATCATCTTTCCATGCATTTCACGTTAGAAGAGAAGAGAAGAAAGAAAGTTTTGCTTTCTTTGCAATTTGGTCCTTATACCAAAAAATTCATCATTTTCACCTAGAAATCAAAAGAATTTCCATAGCTACCAAGAGAGAAAAATGTTAAAGAGACTATAGGGAGTTAGAATATCAAGTTGGATTTAAGAAATAGAAGCTGGAGGAGAGAGAAAAATCAAGT
Organism: Gossypium sturtianum; assembly: GCA_025698515.1. Taxonomy (NCBI): domain Eukaryota; kingdom Viridiplantae; phylum Streptophyta; class Magnoliopsida; order Malvales; family Malvaceae; genus Gossypium; species Gossypium sturtianum. Next base: position 92,270,577 of record CM046951.1, on the reverse strand, counting down.
TAAAGATTGAAATCAATATGACAAGGTAAGAACATCAAGATTTTAATATATTTTTAAGTTTGATATTATTGAAAAAGTATGGAAATGATGTTAATGTAAAGTTTTCTTATATATGGTCCTATGTTCTTGATATGTTAGTGAAGAGAAAATAAGAGAAAGTGATGAGAAATAGTGTAGAGAAAGAAAATAAGGGTGTTATAAACATGGTAATTAATATCTTGCACTAAAACAGTTTTGGACAACAGTAATAGTCTAACTTTGAAAAATCACCAAAAATTATGGAAATCGAATTATAGGATGAATAAAATATGAAATTAAATTTTATTGAGTCTAATTTTTCATAGAAGAATCAATGTAAGCAATGGAATTTTAAATTATGAGTTATAATAAAATTTGTGAGACAAGGTCAGAATGATTTCAGGTTCCCCTGTTCTGAGTTTGGAAAATCATCAAAAATTGGAGAAAAATAATTAGGGGCTTAAATTTACATGTTTAAATTATTAATGAGTCTATTTTTAATAGAAAAAAATGGGAACATCATCCAAATCCCGTACTAAGAGATAATTAATTTTTAGTAAAGAAAGGTAGAAGTTGTCAAACAGCAGAACAGAGTCAAATTTGAAGATTTTACTGTACTTATTGGCTAAACTATAAATTATTAAATTTTTATGGTAGAAAAATATTTGAGTCTAGTTTCTAAAACATTAAGCGGATCTTAAATTGGAATTCTGTAGCTCAAGATATAAATAATTTAGTGACTATGACTCAAATGGACAACTTTGAATAAATTTATAAGTAAATAGTGAAATCATAGATAATGTTACTTATAAGTATGTTATATAAATTAAGGATGTGGAATGGAGAGGAGGAGGAGGAAAATATATATGAATATTCAGCTAGCATGGCTAATTTGCATGTTTTAGGCTCAGGGACTAAATTGAATAAAAGTAAAACTTTATGGGCAATTTTGTAAAAATGTCAGAAATGACCAAATTTCATTAAATGTATTATTTTATTATTTAAATTACAAAATTGAATGAAATTATTAATTTAGATCAAGATTGGGTGAAAACATGTTTTAGGGATTAAATTGAAAAGTGTTGAAATTATGGAAAATTCTGATATTTCATAGAATTCATGGGCTGTTATCAATATATATGAGAATAATTAGGCTTGAAACAAGGATTAAATTACAAGAATTTTATTTTTCTGAGCCTAAGGATGAAATCGTCATTAATTAAAAGCTTAGGGGCAAAATGGTAATTTTTCCTAGAGCATTAATTGAATGTATCAAAATATGAAATGAATGAAAATGATGATCAAATTTATTTATAAAGATCTGGATGACTCAAATACGAGACTTGAACGTGGAAAAAAAAAGACATCGGATTAGTGAAATTATAAACACGAACAAGCAACGAGGTAAGTTCGTGCAACTTGAATTGAATTCTTGAATGCTTGAATTGTATATTTATGTGACATGAATGTGAATTGAATGTTTAATGTATGATAATAGATGAAATGTTGATAATACTTGATAAAAAGAGAAATAAATCCCGGCTGGATGGAATGGAATTCGATGGATCACTGAAAAGGATTTGACGGTAAAAAGGATCTAGCCCGGACGGGTGATCCTGATATTAGCCCTCCCGAAGAATATGTGCGAAAAGGATCTAGCCCGGACGGGTGATCCTGATATAAGCCCTCCCGAAGAATATGTGTGAAAAGGATTTAACCCGGATGGGCAATCCGAAGTAAATGTGAGTCTGGATTTAGCCTGGACTGGTAATCCAGTGTAAAAGCCCAAATTTGCCCGGGCAAACCAAAATCATTAAACCTTAACCATTAAAAAACCCAATTAAAAACAAGAATTATTAAAGTCCATTACAACTAAACAGTCCATTAACAAATAATAAAAAAAACAACCCAGTTTTGGCCCAAACTTCGGCCCTATGCATTACGAGGCCCAAAAGGCCCAAAAGCTTTAACCTTTCCAGAAACCCTAGGGGTTTCTGGAGTCCCAATGCCGCAAGCAGCTCTTCCCCCCCACGCGCTCGCCACGTCCACACAGTCACGGCCTCCGTCTGCCCACGTGAGCCTCCGTGCACTGCAACCAAGAAATGAATAACAAAGACAACAAAGAAAGAAAACAAAAGAAAATAGGGATTTTTGTATTTTTATTATTCGGCTATAAAGCCAGAGCCAGTAATGTAATATTTTTTTATGATGATTGACACGAATACAGAAATAAAAAAACTAGAGATTTTTTAAGGTGATCTTCTATTTTTGCTTTAAAATTTCGGTGTTTCATTTTTCTTCTTTTGTTTTAATACAAGTATATTAACAAAATAAAAGAAAGATTTACCTGATTGGATCAACGTTGTCACGGGCGAATATCATCAGCGCCGGAACACCTCAGACTCGTAAACGGTCGGACGAGGGTTCGAAAAGCGTTAGAGGCTTCGTTTGGCTTCGTTTTTTTCTTATTTCTAAAGCAAACAAAAGGGGTTTATATCTAGAATGTAAAAAAAGGGAGATCGGAAAGGAAAACGGGAGATTTTTTTTATCTCTGGCCACTGTCTACCGCGAAGCTACGGCGGGCTCACGGCGGAACCCTAGGCCGGAGCCATAGCCGGACGGGGCCAAATTTAGGGCGAAAAAGGGGCCATTCTTTTTTTTTTTTTAGAAAAACTGATTGAAAATGTTTTTTTTTTGTGTGTTTTCGGCTTTAAATACGGCTGGGGAAACAGCGTTGTTTCACTTAAACATTTTAATGCTGAAACGGCGTCGTACGAGGGCCAGGTCCCGCACGAGTGACCCGACCCGAGAAAGGATCCGCGCGTTTTACGGAATTGGGATATTTATTCTTTTAGTCCTCCCGTATTTTATTTCTTTTTAATTAAGTTTTATTTTATTTTTAATTTCGCCCTTAACTTGTATTCCGTTTTCATTTTGGTCCCCGCTTAAACGCAACATTTTCGAGACTGGGAATATTTACTAGTGCAATCCCTGATCGTTTGGGCGCATTTCATTTAAGTCCTTGATTGTATTTTTACTTGTTTAAACATCATTCTTTTGATTTTGTTTTTATTTTAATTGAGTTTGTTTTAATTTTATGTTTTTATTCCTTTTAATTCATTCATTTTTAGATAAAAATTGTTTTAATATAGTACTGGGAAATGTTTTATTAATTTTATATTATTTCAATACGTTATTTTTTTTATATCCATTTGTATATATTTTTATTTGTCTTATTATAATATATTTTTAAATTTTTTTTATTTTACTTCATTTTAAAAATTTGTACAATATTTGATTTAAATACTCTTATTGAATTATATTAAATCATTAAATTATATATTCTATTTATGTACGCATATATTCCTTATTAAATTATTCTTATATACATATTATCAATTTCATAGTATTTTGTGTATGTATTTTCTTTAAAATCTATCTATATGTATATGTATATTTCTAAGTTTATTTATTTCTAATTCATTTCCTTGAAAGTCCCTATTTTATTATATGTTTTTGTTTATTTCAAAAAAAAGCCTTTATATATTATTATGTTCATAGATAAATTAATTATATTAAGTTTTTATATTATTTGTGTAGATTAACATATGTTATTTTGTATATTACTTACTTTGAATTTCTTTCTATATAATATTTATTTTAAGATTCATTTATATTATCATTTCATGTATTAGTTATTTTCATCTTTGTTTTTTAAATCTATTTCAAACTCTGTCATGTGTGGTTTATTTATAAATTTTCATTTGGTTAATAATGCTTAAATTGCTTTTATATCATATTGACTCCAAGTTTTCCGTCGTTTTATTATTATTATCTTAATTTTATTCATCCACGTTTGAAGTCTTGCCATGTTTTATTCATTTTTTAAATTAGCTATATTTTAGCTTCCGTTGTTTCTTGATTAATAATGTTGGCATTTTCAAAATAGTAATGGTGAGATTATTGTTTTTGTATATTTTGAATTGTATGTTCATTTTATTATTCTTGTCATCCATTTGTACAAAGTTGTATTCACGCATTATTATCCCATGCTCGATATTATATTTTTGTCTCTCATTATCGAATAGTGACTAAATAAATATATTTTGAGCCGGTTTTATAATCACTTATTCAAAAGTTTTTCCAAATAAGGTAATATTTTGTGTTTGGAAATCCGAGAAATCGTGCCCTATCGTGCTGGGCTTCGGTTTTTTCGTTTGTCCAAATAATTGAATATCCTTATAAAAATCTCAATGCATGGACTTTGGAAATCATGAAAGGATCTTGGCATCGAGGGTTTGAAACGTCATATCCTATCGTGCTGGATGTGATATTTTATTCCTTCGGAACAAGAGAATCTCAAATATCCAATTCGAGTTATTTAAATTTTAAAATCATTTCAAACTTTTCGACATTAGGACATCAATTAATCAATTTGGTACCAATTTTGGGCGTTGTGAGGGTGCTAATCCTTCCTCGTACGTAACCGACTTCTGAACCCGTTTTCTTGGAATTCGTAGACCAAAATTAATTTCTTTTAAAATAAAATAATTTTTTATAGGTGATCCGATCACACCTAAACAAAAAGGATTGGTGGCGACTCTACTCCATATTTTTAAGGTCGATCCCGTTTTTCAAAAATCGAAAAAAAATGGTTTCGACATCCAGACAAAGCTCTATAGAGTATTTGTCATTGCAGGAGATTTAGCCTGGACTGGTAATCCCAACAATACTCTTTGAGCATATGTTACAGGGGATTTAGCCTGGACTGGTAATCTCGCTGTAAGAAATGAGATTCGCGGGAGTGTGCTCTCTGAAAAGGACTTATGTATATATGTACGAATTGACGGTTAAGGAGATTGTACACTATAAGTGTACTACTGGAAATCCATCGAAATTCCGAGAAATTCAACGGGATAAATATAGAAAATGGTAAGTACTTGAAATCATGAAATTAAACTTGAAATACATAGAAATGATAATTATTTGATATATTGAAATATGACATGGAAAATACATGTATGTGAAACTTGCTTGATAATTATGCATATTCAAGATTATGAACTGCTACTGGAATAAATATACACTAAACTCATGAAAATGATGGTACATGAAATATTTTCATAATGAATTGAATAATTTATATTTATGAAGAAACAGTAAGAGAATGATATGTATCATGACATGTAAATATGAGACTATCTTTGATACGTTGATACAAGGAAAATTATGTATATTAAGACGAGTAATAAATTCAAGTGAGACATGTCGAGAAAATAAGTTTGTCAATATTAAAGTACGCTAACCAATGTTGTTGCTTGAAGTTTAGGCAAGTGCCAAATTACTGGTTGAATGGTAATATGTTTAATTATAAGGTGCATTGAAATGGTAAGTGCTTAGATGAAAATATAATTGAGCTTATGAAAGAGTGGAAAGGTTTCAGTTATGCAGTTTCTTATGAAATGATTTGTTATGTGATACGGCCGTATGAATCCTGCACCTAATTCGAAAATAAAAATTAACTACACGGCCTAGAAACATGGCCGTGTGAAGCCACACAACCTGGAGCGAGGTAATTCACATGGGCGTGTTGGCCACACGGCCTGACCACACAAATGTGTCCCCGAACCACATAGGCATGCGACCTCTGTAGTTGAGAAAAATTTTAGAATTTTGCGAAAAATCCCCTATGATCCCGATTTAATCCCGGTTGGTTCCTAATGTATGTTTTGGGCTTCGAGGGCCCAATAGAGGGACGTTATGATTATTTTCAGAATATGAATAATAAATGACTCGAAATTATTTGAAAATGTTCAGTAAACTCCGGTAATGCCTCGTACCCTATTCCGGCAACGGATACGGGTAGAGGGTGTTACACCAATTTGTAAAACTGTAAAAGTTTTTGAAAGTTTCCATTGTTGATTTCTTGAATAAATTGGTGTTAAATTGCTAGATTTTAAGCTTAGATGTGAAAAAAGGACTAGATTGTAATGTTTAATTGTTTGTTTTTGAACTTGAGGACTAGAGTGTATAAATTACGAAATTGATGTGAAATTTCTATAATAATAGATGTTATAGGGTCATATAAGGATATAGTTGAGATCAGTTTCAAAATCAAAGCTCAAAATTGAAAGTTATGACTATTTTGATTTTAAAGACTAAATTGAATAAAATGCAAAACTTCAGGGTTATTCAAAAAATGAAATTAAACTGGTTCATGCATAGTGTGGGATGATATAAAAGTGTTTGATATTGATAAATTTAATTGAATAATTGTATAGATCGAAAATTGAACCAAATTACAGATAATCGAGGAAAAGCCAAAATTATCGATTAGTCCTTGCAAATTCAACTTGTTGGCTAAATTGACCAGGTAAGTTCATATGGTATGATTATGTTTAAATTATTGTGTATTTTAATTATGAATATGTGTATTGATAAACCTTAATTTATACATATTTTAACCCCCATGCTTGGTTTATTTTTGGATTAATTCTCATTAGATTTGATGAATTCGATGCTCTTAATCTCTTAATTTCATGTTTTACATTCAGGAGAGCTTAGGGAGTCGAAAAGAACAAGAAACGGGCCAAAAAGGGACAAAATGGGCCTACCTTAGAAACCAACACGGCCTGGATCAACGTACACGAGAAGACCACACGGCCGTGCGTTACGAGCAGAAGCGAGCACGGTCCAAGACTATCGAACACAGGCGTGTCACACGGGCGTGTCCCTGCCATATCAAAGATTAATTCTATCCGGAAAAGGTTACTTGTGGGCAAAGAAAGACGTTCCAAAGCCTATATAAACACCCTAGGGGGTGACCTAAAAGAGGAGGCTGAATAGAACGCGGAAAATACTCAAAGACAGCCATCGGAAGCAGCTCAGAGGAAGGATCTCCATCAAGACTAAAGATCTCCCATCAAGTTCTTTAGAAGTGTTTTAGGTTTTCCTATGTTTTGTTGTTTTCCTTATTTTGAGATGTTTCCTTCTATCAGTATGAACTAAATCCCTTAGATACCTAAGGGGATGAAACCTAAGACTAATCTTATTATTATTTGATTTATAAGATAAATACTTGTTCTTATTCTTAATTGTGAGTTCTTATTCCTGTTTTGATAATTCAGGTTATTGATTCAAGTCGAATGTGCTTATTCAGTGGAGCAAAAGTCCCTGTTTAAGAGTAGATCAGCACAATTAAGCGGAGTTGATTGCAACCCTAGAAATAGGGCGACAAAAATCTGCCGGATTAGAGTCAAATCTAATAAGGGAATCCATAGATCGAGTTAATGCGACAATAAGGGTTTTAATTAGAAAGAGATTTCAATTAATCAACCTAGAGTCAGTTGTTTTTAGTCTTGAGAGAGATATTAACATAAATCAGGGATTTCTACGGATTAAGTCAAGTGAATAAATCATATGAATCAAAAGTAATAAGTGTAGTCTAGGTGAATTCTTCCTTAGGTATTGCATCCATCACATAAGTTGTCTAAAAGTATTTTCCTAATTCATTCTCTGTCGTGTTTTTAATTAAGATTTAGTTTAAAAGAATTCACTTCAATTTTTAGGCTAGATAATAAGAAGATAGTAATTACTAGTACTCTTGGTTCTTGTGGATACGATATTTCTGGTTTTACCATAACTATACTACTATTCGATAGGTGCGCTTGCCTTTATTGTGATCGTAGTTAGTTAGAGACACATCAAGTTTTTGGCGCCGTTGCCGAGGACTAAGATATTAGGAACGCTAAGTTTTTATTACTTTAGCCATTTTATTTACTTTTATTTGCAATTTACTTTTTATTTCTATTCACTAATTTTTTCTTTGCTTCTGGCAGGAACTTTTAGTTTATGACTAGAAGGAACCCGTCAGGACCATTACTTTTTGACAGTGAGATTGAAAGTACAGCTCAGAAACCAAGAGAAATAAGACGAAGTCTACAATACATAGAAGAAGAGCAAGAAGACGAAATCGACACTCATCAAGAGATGGTGATAATAATCACTATCTCTCGTGGTTGCCGCAAACCCGTGAATCAAAATCCTCGCTCCTCGTACTATGTATGATTATGCTAAACCTAATTTAACAGGAACTGAATCAAGTATTTTTAGACCTGCTATTGCTGCAAATAATTTTGAACTGAAACCTAACACTATTCAGATGATTCAACAATTTGTTCAGTTTGATGGTTTGCAGGATGAGGATCCAAACAATCACTTGGCAAACTTTCTGGAATTCTGCGACACTTTTAAAATTAATGGCATTTCCGATGATGCCATTCGCCTTCAGTTGTTTCCCTTTTCGTTGAGGAACAAGGCTAAACAGTGGTTGAACTTGTTACCACGAGGATCAATCACTACATGGGACCAAATGACTGAAAAATTTTTACTTAAATATTTTCCGCCGGCTAAAACGGCTAAGTTGAGGAATGATATCTCTTATTTTGTGCAGATGGATTTAGAGACACTTTATGATGCATGGGAGAGATATAAGGATTTACTAAGAAGGTGCCCTCACCATGGGTTACCTTTGTGGCTACAGGTTCAAACCTTTTACAATGGTGTGAACCCTCAACTAGGCGATTGATTGATTCAATTCCGCTGGAACCCTAAATAACAAGACCCCTGAAGCGGCTTATGAGTTTATAGAAGAGATGGCACTGAATAACTATCAGTGGCAAGTTATGAGGACAAAGCCAACAAAAGCCGCCAGTGTTTTCAACTTCGACGCAGTGACCATGCTATCAAACCAGGTAGAACTATTAAATAAAAAGATTGATGGTTTGTGTGGTTCTTCGCAAGTACATCCAGTGATGCAGTGCGATACAAATGGAGGAGGGTCGAACAATACAGAATACCCACCCTACAACCCTGGCATAGAAAATGAACAGATGAACTATATGGGTAACAATTATAGACCTCAAAATAACCATTATAGTAACACTTACAATCCAGGTTGGAGGAACCACCCAAACTTCTCATGGGGTGGCCAAGGAAATCAGAGACAACAACCCCCTCCAGGCTTTCAACAGCAACCCTACCCACATGAGAAAAAATTAAACCTTGATGAGATGCTAACAAAATTTATCGCGGTGTCAGAAAACCATTTCCAAAACACCGAAACAGCACTAAAAAATCAGCAAGCATCGATTCAAGGGCTCGAGAACCAATTAGGACAACTTGCTAAGCTCATATCTGAATGACCACAAGGCAGCTTGCCAAGCAACACGGAAACTAACCCAAAGGAGCAAATTCATGCCATTACTGCTCACGATAGTGAAGGGTTAGATGAACCAAAATTGAGGCAAGAGAATGTTGTAAAAGAAGGTAAGGTTGAGATAAGCCATGAAAAACCAAAACTGGTAAGTACAGAATACCAACCTCGTGTGCCATATCCCAATGCGAAAAAGAAAGACCGCACAAATGAACAATTTGGTAAATTTCTTAAACTCTTAAAAAAAGTACATATTAACTTACCGTTTATTGAAGCTCTTTCGCAGATGCCCAATTCAAAAAAAAAAATTAAAAGAGCTTTTGACAAACAAACGAAAGTTAGACGAGGCGTCACATGTGGAGCTAAATGCAGTGTGCTCAGCAATCTTACAAAATAGACTACCACAAAAGTTAAAAGATCCAGGGAGTTTTACGATTCCTTGCTTAATTGGTGGTTTAGCTGTTAATAATGCTTTAGCAGATTTAGGGGCAAGCATAAATGTTATGCCTTATAAAATGTTTATATAATGTTATGCCTTATCAAGCATGATAAGTCTATTTTTCGTAATTAAAAACTTTTTTTAGGTTGTTTCCCCAAATTTAAATATTACTTTGAAGTTTGAAATGTGCAAGGTTGACATCAAAAACCATAAATTTTGTGAGTTTTTGAGCCTTTTAGAGCATATTCTTTTCGTGCTCACTTTATTGATTATGAGTGTGTCAACATTGATTTGTTTTTCTAGAACTTGCTTCGATCATACATGTCAAGACCACACCTTTGATTTGATATACTGAGATGATGAAGGCACCTAGGATTTAACCCACTTACTCCATTAAAAACCTACTTTCATAATTAACCCCTAGTGAACCCCTTTTTGAAGCCTAATCAACCATTTCTTGATATACCACTAATATTAACCCGAAACCCAGTTACTGACTTGTTATTCCCATTTTCTTGACTCCCCTTTTGTCGAGATTTGATTTGATCAGTTGCCTAACTACATTATTTATTTCAGTGGTTAAAGTCATCTTATATCATATACTTGTTCTTGTTCTTAAAAAAAGAAAAGAAAAGAAGAAGTTGGAAATTTATTCATTATTAGTTCTTTGTTATTTGAGCTTAAGCAATTAATTGTACATTTTGAGAAGAAGCTCGTGTTATTATGATAAGTTTTCAATTGATGTAATTATTCAGTATTAGTTCATTTGTTAGGTAAATTGTCAATTCGATCTCGATTTTTACCTCCTCCTTCAGCCTTTATCCACACCTTTAGCCCAAGCCCCATTACAACCCTTTAAAGACCGTTTGATTTGTGTATCATCTCATTTTATAGTGGTGGAGATTTGATTTTCATGCAAGCCTATGGTAATAACTTTTCATGTTTGACTTTTGAGTGCTTAATTTTTGAACCTTAAACACTTTGAGTGATTTGAGTGAATCTTTAGTGAGGATGTCGCATCTTGTCGATTTTAAATCAAAGGTAATTATTTAGGTAAGGGGAAACACCTATGTTTTCATGCTACAAAAATTTATGACTTAGATTGTTTGAATCTTTAAGGACCCTTTTGGTTAAATTATCAATGTATGAATTATCTGTGAATTATGATGAGACATTATTGATAAGAATTATGAATTAAGGAAGTTAATTTTAATTGCGAGTTGAGGATTTTGCTTGAGGACAAGCAAACGCTTAAGTGTGGGGATATTTGATAAACCTTAATTTATACATATTTTAACCCTATTCTTGGCTTATTTTTGGATGAATTCTCATTAGATTTGATGAATTCGATGCTCCTAATCTCTTAATTTTATGTGTTACATTCAGGAGAGCTTAGGGAGTCGAAAAGAACAAGAAACGGGCCAAAAAGGGACAAAATGAGCCTACCTTAGAAACCAACACAGCCTGGATCAACGTACACGGGAAGACCACACGGCCGTGCGTTACGAGCAGAAGCGAGCACGACCCAAGACTATCGAACACGGGCGTGACACACGGGCGTGTCCCTACCGTATCAAAGATTAATTCTATCCGGAAAAGGTTACTTGTGGGAAAAGAAAGACATTCCAAAGCCTATATAAACACCCTAGAGGGTGACCTAAAAGAGGAGGCTGAATAGAACACGAAAAATACTCGAAGACATCCATTGGAAGCAGCTCGGAGGAAGGATCTCCATCAAGACTAAAGATCTCCCATCAAGTTCTTTAGAAGTGTTTTAGGTTTTCCTATGTTTTGTTGTTTTCCTTATTTTGAGATGTTTCCTTCTATCAGTATGAACTAAATCCCTTAGATACCTAAGGGGATGAAACCTAAGACGGATCTTATTATTATTTGATTTATAAGATAAATACTTGTTCTTATTCTTATTTTGATAATTCAGGTTATTGATTCAAGTCGAATGTGCTTATTCAGTGGAGAAAAAGTCCCTGTTTAAGAGTAGATCAGCACAATTAAGTGGAGTTGATTGCAACCCTAGAAATAGGGCGACTTAAAATCTGCTTCTGGATTAGAGTCAAATCTAATAAGGGAATCCATAGATCGAGTTAATGCGACAATAATGGTTTTAATTAGAAAGAGATTTCAATTAATCAACCTAGAGTCAGTTATTTTTAGTCTTGAGAGAGATATTAACATAAATCAGGGATTTCTATGGATTAAGTCAAGTGAATAAATCATATGAATCAAAAGTAATAAGTGAAGTCTAGGTGAATTCTTCCTTAGGTATTGCCTCCATCACATAAGTTGTCTAAAAGTATTTTCCCAATTCATTCTCTGTCGTGTTTTTAATTAAGTTTTAGTTTAAAAGAATTCATTTCAATTTTTAGGCTAGATAATAAGAAGATAGTAATTACTAGTACTCTTGGTCTTTGTGGATACGATATTTTCGGTCTTACCATAACTATACTACTGTTCGATAGGTGCGCTTGCCTTTATTGTGATCGTAGTTAGTTAGAGACATATCATGTATGTTTGGTTGAAATTTGGATTACTTGCGATTTGGTATAAAAGGTGAGATTGGGACTAAATTGTAAAGAAATGTATTTATATTTATAGGTGTGTGTGTTGAAAATGTTTGGGTGAACTTGGTAAAGGTTTTGTGCACGCTTGTACGAATTGATTACCGATGATTACCAAAATCAAACATTTGTTGCGGACTCGAAGATACATGTGACACAAGTTTAGCCTGGAATGGTAACTTGATGTCATTTTAAAGGTTTAGCCTGGACTAGTAACCTAACACAAACATATATTTTCAGCTCGGACGAGCAATTGATGTATCGAAGATACTTGTGACACAAGTTTAGCTTGGACTAGTAACCTGATGTCAATTTAAAGGTTTAACTTGGGTGAGTAACCTGACATGTGTATATATATATTCAGCTCGGATAACTGGTGTAATAAGATATTTGTGTATGATATGAACATCAAATAGTTAAATTTTGAATTGATTATGAATGTAGTATTGAAAAGTTGATTTTAGTGGATTGAAATGATGTATGTTTGAATTACCATTTGACGTGATTATATGTTAAACTCACTTTATTGATATGTGATGCCTTGTTTAGGCAAATATTGCCAAGCTAAGTATCTTATTTGATTAGTTGTAATATGAGGTAAGTTTTTGTTTAATGCCTATGAACTTAATAAGCATTCAATATGCTTACCCCATTGTTTTTTTTCCCTTTTCCTATGAATTTCAACTTGTGGAACGTGTCTAGCGGATCGTCTAGAAGCTCGCACTATCCTTTTTTTTTAAATTGGTAGCTTTTCGATCATTTTAAGTCTGATTTTGTAGAATGTATATAGGTGTTTGTAAGTTAACTTGAAATGATAAATGTTAGCTTGCAACCTTTATAATGCTTGATTTTGGTAAGGTTAATGCTTATATAAAATGGTAAGTTTTTGGCAAAGTTAGTGCCTAATTGAATGTATATGATTAAACATGTTTAATATATGTATGTGACAATTGAAATGGTATGATTGAATGTGAATTAGTAAGAGAAAGGTTAGATGAATGTTTGTAGTTGAACAAGTTGAAATGGTGTACACTTGTAATTTTTTCGAACAGATTAGTTAATAAAATTATTCATGAATTACATTAATACTTTGTATATTGTCCTCACATGGTTTTTGCACGGAAAGCAAAATGGAAGCAAATGTTGCTCACTGGTTGTCTAATGTTTAACTAATATTAAGCGGTATTACATAGTCGGATTGTAATACAGAAAGACTATATTAGTAGACCAACCTACACATGTCCTTAGTCTAATCAGAAATGAGAAAATCGATTGAAAGACTAATATACCGTCTATCAATTCCAATTGGGGAGATGCTTTGTTTTGGGTGTAACACCCCTAACCCATATCCATCGCCGGAACATGGTTACAGAGCATTACTGGAGTTTACATATCAAATAAACAGACATTTCACATCATTTAACGTTAATGTTAAAAACCAATCAAAAATCAAACATATTGTCCCTTATGCGAGCCCTCGAGGCCCAAAATACGCATTCGAAACAAGTCGGGACTAAATCGGGTACTTGAAGAAATTTTTGAAAATTATTAAAAAAATTTCAAAGATGCAGGGAACACACGGTCGTGTGGCCAGGCCGTGTGACTCAAACGGCCAGGAGACACGCCTGTGTCTCAGGCCGTGTGGGCATTCGAAATAGGTACACACGGCCGTGTCTAGCCCTAGTCTGTACCCGTGTAACTCTCTGACTTGGGTCACACGACCAAGTCACACACCCGTATGCTAGGTCGTGTGAGCATACTGACTTGTGCAATTTAAAAGATACAGGGGACACACGTGTTGTAACACCCCTTAACCCTTATCCGTCGCCGGAACAGAGTTACGGATCATTACTTAACATTACAGATCGAATACGAACAATTCATAATTATTCACACATAAACATCATAATTAAATCATATAGTCCCTTTATGAACCTTCAAGGCCCACAACACATGTTAAAAACAAATCGAGACTTAATCGTGTGCTTCGGAAATTTTTCGTGAAATTTCAAAAATTTTCCTAGGTGCAGGGCACACACGCCCGTGTGGCCAAGGGACACGCCCGTGCTTCAGGCCCTGTCTTATCCCGTGTAACTCCCTGACTTACCTCACACGGCCAAGTCACACGCCCGTGTGCTATACCATGTGCCTCATACAGATGAGACACACGCCTGTGTCTTTGCCCGTGTATAATTTCTTGGGCATTTTGTTTTAAATTTTTAAAATGTAGGGGACACACGGCCTATCCACACGACCATGTGTAAGCCGTGTGTCTTACACAGTCTGGTCACACGCCCGTGTGCTAGGCCGCGTGCACTCAAAATGAGCCTTGCACATTAAGTTTACCAACCCTGCAAATCTTGAACACCAAGCAATTCAAAAGCCAATCGTTCAACCAGTCCAAAATAGATTCAATTACACCTAAAACATGTTAAAACTATCAATCCATTGACCTATCTAACATATATTCATAAGTATTTCACATATATTATCCAAACCAATTCAATTAACTTCTTTTAAGCCAAATCTAATTTTATACCAAAACATACTATTTTATAATCTTAACATAACTCATAAATTTATATATAAGTAACCAATAACATTTTATAACATATTTTACAAACACTTTCCAAAATAACAAAAACAAACATCCTAGGTACATGCCATTTCCAAAAAGAAATGTACTTCACCACAATGAGTTAGGGATCGGCCTTGGATGCTGATTCAACGATCTAACTTTAACCTAACCTGCGCAAGGAAACAAACCGTACGTTGAGTATGAACTCAGTGGTATTTCTATAATCCGAATGCTTTAAAGAAAATATCATATAAAACATACATTTTAAACCATATATATAAACATTAGTCAATCGATAATTCAATTCATCCATTTAACTTTCATTTCTCATCAATAACAAATTCAAATAGCTTTTCTCACTTTGATTCACATATCATTTAACAATAACAATAATCTTTTTATGAACCATTAGTTCATGTATTTCATTTGTATAATTCAATTCAATATCCAATTCCAAATTCTCATACAATATCATTCAATAAAAATCTTATTGCCAATTCATTTATTTACCCCTATTAACACGATTCGGACTTTGGCGGATACACGGATCCAACCAAAACACACCAGTATGGCATCCAGTGCCTCATCGGATAATTCGAAGTAATAGATTGACACCCAGTGTCTCATCGACCATGCCGAAGTAAGTTGGTACCCAGTACCTCATCGAATTTATCCGAAGTAACAATTTGACATCCAGTGTCTCATCGACTCGAAGTCGAAGTATCCCTGAACACTTCCAATCCTATGGCATGCCAACTATATCCAACTTAGCTCGATACAGTTAATAGGGTTTTCAAATCACTTTCAATGCCACAATCTTTCCAATACTCAAATATCATATCAATCACGAATTCACATATATTCAATTTAATATCAACAATCACATATACTCATGAATTTAATTCAATTCAATTCAATTTAATACCACAATACCAATACTCACCTCAATTTTACTTACCATGTATATTAAATAATAGATTCAATAAATAAATATTAGTTTCAGATTATAGAAATACAAACCGTAAATCTCGAGTTACTCCTCGTTAATCTTTTCTTTTCCTTTCTTAGCCGAGGTCTCCGGCTCAACGTTAGCAAATTAAGCTTGAACCTTAAAAACCCTAGTTTTCCTTCTTTCTTTTTATTTCCCTTTTTCCCCAGTTTCGTTTGCTATTCTGTTTATGCTTTTCTATTCTTTTTCTTTATTGTTTTGTTTATTATTTAGTTATTATTATAATATAATATAATATAATATAATATAATATAATATAATATATATATTACTTAAATATTAAGTATTACTTAAATATTATTATATACATATGTATAATATTTTTACAAGTATATGTACATAAATACTACACTTGTTATTACTTATACCATACACTTGTCATATTTTGGATTATTTGCTTATTTAGTCCTTTAGCTTTTCTTCTATTCTATAATTCAACTTTTACCCTATTTGCAATCTAATCCTTACATCTAATTACTCTTAATTCAAGCTAATTCACCTAACCAAAACTTAATTAACCACACAACTAACTTCGTAAATATTTTTTTATAAATATTTACGAATTTGTTTTACGAAAACGAAGACCCAAAAATGTACTTTTCCGATACCCATAAATTTTGGGTCGTTACACGTGTCTCTACCTATGTGGACGAAAATATGCTATTTTCCAAGCCACATTTCTCACCCAAATTGTTACCAACTTAGCTTCAATAACTCACACAACAACAAGCCATATCAAGACATTCAACACAAACTAAAATCATGTCTTAAACATTCATCATCACCACAATCAACCAACATGCTCTTAGACACCTCAAATGACAACTTGTAAACATGTCAACCAAATATCCAAACTTACCTATTTAATCCATCTAACAATTCTACTAAGGTTCTTCACAAATTAATTACATACAAACATATATCATTCACACCAACATCACTAATATGGCTCATTCTTAAACCAATATATATATAAGTTGGTTATATAAACAAAATATAATTCATAACATTTACACAAGCCAAACTTTGATCCAATTCACACAAAAGCCTATACTTGCCATATAAACCATATTGAACGTTTCAAAAACTACCGGAATAAGCTGGATAGTGTGATATAAGTTGGTTATATAAACAAAATATAATTCATAACATTTACACAAGCCAAACTTTGATCCAATTCACACAAAAGCCTATACTTGCCATATAAACCATATTGAACGTTTCAAAAACTACCGGAATAAGCTGGATAGTGTAACTTGAGTGTTGATCCGATCGTCCAATCTTCCAAAAATCTACAAGGACATTAAACAACGCAAATAAGCTTAATGAAGCTTAGTAAGTTCGACGGAATAAATAAAAAATCTTACCAAACTAACTATAATAAATCAAATAATAAAAATCATTCACGATAACTCCCTGTCAATCACAACTTCAATCGATGAATACATCCGTTTTCAAGTCGTTACCAAAAATAAATAACATGTCTTTCAATTTCAATAAGTAAATCACCTTACCAAATTTTTCCCATTCGAAGAATGACTTATGGATAAGAGTACATCGTTAACAGAAGCTCATAAGAGCTGGTCCATCTGAATATGCCAATAGAAGCTCATAAGAGCTGAACAGAAGCTCGAAAGAGCTGAATAGAAGCTCGTAAAAGTTGAATAAAAGCTCGAAAGAGCTAAACAGAAAGCAAAACATGAGAGTTTGCAACAAATGCTGAACCTCGGTTTACTTGGGTAATTTTTCGATATCTTCCTCCAATACCGTCATACGCCAAATCACGAATGTACTCAAATTCTGCGTTCAATTCAAATCGAATATCTAATTCAATATCATAATTCGTACAATAAATTATTTCCAACAATAAAATATATGCTTAATACCAATCATCAATTTATACAAATATTTAAATTTTAACCGTACCAACTTACCTGGATTGAATTGTAGTAATTGTAGAAGTTTAGGGACTATTCCGCTATTTTTTCTTTTTCTCGAGTATCTACGGGATCTTGATCTAAAATATAAAATTACTCATTCATTAGCATATATTTCATTTCCAATTCACTTCACAATTAATACCCTTTTATTTTTTGAATTTACACAATTACCTCAAACTTTTACAACTTTTGCAATTTAATCCCTTAACTAGCTAATCTATCAAATTAACTAATTTTTTTTCAATCAATAATTTATCTAAATATTCTAGACCATCATACAACCCTTAATAACCAGAAATTTACTACCAAAACCTAATATTTTAACCTTTTCACAATTTGATCCTAAAATCAATATTTAACAAAATCACTTTATAAAATCATCATACAACAAAATTAAAGCTCTAAATCCATGTTATTAATAAAAAAAATCTAATATTCATCAATGGTAACTTCCAAAATTTTTAATAAAATAAAAAATTAAGGTAAGATTTAGTTGGACCTAATTGTAACAATCTCAAAAACATAAAAATTACAAGAAACGGGTAACAATTGGACTCACACAAAGCAGAAATATGCAAAACCAGCTCAAGGAGCTCTCCTATGACGTTCTTGGGCAGAAAATTGAAGAAGAAAATGTCTAGAAGCCTTTCAATTTCTAATTTGTATGTTTAATTTTAATTAAATTACAATTTTTCCATTAAATCACATTATTTTATTATTTTTCCTTGTTATGCAGCCTCATCCCTTCCATTTAGGTATATTTATTCCTTAAGTCCTCCCTTGTTTACAAATTAGACCATTTAATCATTTATTTCTTATAATTAACAAGTTTTGCACATTTTTCAATTTAGCCCTTTTTAATTAATAAACTTTCGAAACGTTAAAAATTTTCAACGAAAATTTAATACCACCTTAATGACACTCCTTAAATATTTTTATTTTATAGAAACGAGGTCTCGATACCTCATTTTCTAAAACCACTTGACCTAGGGTTTTACTACTCGAACCTAATAATTCATTATAAAACATAAATTACCAGTTCAAAAATCTTTTTAAAACCACATTTGACTAATAAATATTAAATAATAAAATTTACGAGCTTACTTGTCAGATTTGGTGGCCTCGAGCCACTATTTTCGACACCACTGAAAAATCGGGCTGTTACATTGGGCATCAGAGCGGATGATTCCCAGAAGATAGAGACATAGATGTGACTTGTAACAACCCATTTTCGGTGAGATTGGAATAGTAGTTTCGGTACCACAAATTCGAGCCTAAAAAAAATTATTTTATTTTATTTTATGGTTGGTATTATGATAGGAAGGTCACGTGAAAATTTTGATACGAAAATTTTATCGATTGTGTGGTTAATTAGGTAAATGAATAAATTGCATAAAATGAGAAAGTTGAATTCTAGTAGCTATAAGGACTAAATAGCTATGTAATTCAAAACTAGAGGTCCTTATATGGTAATTAGACCATTAAGAAAAGTATGTAGATTTTTCTTGGTGACTCATCCATGGAAAAATTAAAATTGGCTAGGGACTAAATTGGAAATCAACAAATTAAAAAGATGATAGAAAAATTAAAAGAAATTATCATCTTTTCTATTCATCTTCTTCCCTAATTTTTCTATGGAAACCAAGTCCCGTTTTTAATGATTTTTATATTTTTAGAATCGGGATAGCCTAATCTTTCAATTTATGGGATTTATTTGAAAAGATAAAAAGTGTAGAAGCTTTTCCATAGATGTGAATGCTGGAATTTTGAAATTTATGGTAGAAAATAAAAGATGGTTGATAGATAAACAACTTTTACAAAGCAATTTTTCATGGAAACTTGATTTAGGGACTAAAATGAAAAAATGATAAAATCCATGGAAAATTTTGAAATTTTTGAAATGCATGTGCTGTAAAAATTGTTATTAAATCTTGGTTAGGCTTGGAAAGAGGACTAGATTTCATGAATTTCTTTTTTCGAGCCCAGGGACGAAATTGAAATTTTTGAAAAGAGTAGGGGCAAAATAGTAATTTTTCCTAGGATGTAGTAGAATGCAAATGTATGTAAAATGTGATGGGTTAATAATTAAATTTGCTTATATAGACCCGGAAAGACCAACTACAGAATTAGATCGAGAGAAACAAAAAGTTTCGGATTAGTTGGAATTCAAACCCGAACTATTGTCAAGGTAAATTCGTGTAACTTAAATATGTGTATTAAATGCTTGAATTGAACGGTATGATTGTGTTGATATGTATGAGATGATATCCATAATGAAATAATCATAAGTGTGAAATGTGGACAAATTTTCATGTTCCGGTTGAATGTTGAGAATTCGGTGGAATAAGGTGATATTCTCAGACGAGAATAACATTACACATGTTGTATAAAGGATTTAGCTCGGACGGGTAATCCTAATGTAAGCCCTCTTGAGCATATACTATAAATTGGATTTAGCTCGGACGGGTAATCCAAATTAAGCTCCCTAGAGCATGTGCTACGGATAGGATTCAGCCTGGACTGGCAATCCGGTTGTGAAAAATGTGGCTCAAGAGTGTGCCTCTTATTACGTGCCCTAATGGGTTCTATTGCACATGAAAATACTACTCGAACATCCATCGAAATCTCATTAGTTCAACGGAAAAGACTCTTGAAATATGAAAAGGTAGAATTAATGGAAGTTTGTATGTAATGAGCTCATCTATGTTTTACTTGAAATTCATATGAGATTATGTGACTAACTTGTTTGAATAAGTGATTGTGTGTTTAGGTAACTTACCCAAAATTGATGGATTTATGTTTTATGTATGCTTGTATTAATAAATATAACCGATAAGTTTATTTCCCGTTATACGAACTTACTAAGCATGAAAATACTTACCTAATTTAATTTTCCTTTGATTTATAGTGCTCGTAAGCTCGCGAAGATTGGAGGATCGGTCGGAGCATAATCACACTATCCACTATCTCCTTTTTGGTATACTAAGAAATCTCATTTTGGTATAATGGCATGTATAGACTTATTTGGCCAAATGATGACTTGTAAGTGATGTTTTGTAATCTAGCCATTGGAATGGCTAGTAATGATTTAATTTGGTATGTTACAAGTTATCTCATGTTCAATGCTTATGTGTTAAATGTGGATGAATAGAGTATGTTTATCTTGAATATGCACTAAAAGTATGATTATAAACATGAATTGCATGTGATATTATGCCATGATAGATGTTAGTTTAGGCTTGGTTTTAATGCTTGAATTGGCTGGTATATACATGCAAGTATTGGTGTAGGTTGTGGGCAAAATTGGGTGAGAAAATGAAGCTAAGAAATGGCTTCATTTTGTCCACACGGGTAGACACACGGGCGTGTAGCCAGGCCGTGTGTCCCCTGTACCTTAAATTTAAGAAAATAGAATGCTCAGAATTGAGCACACGGGCAGAGACACGGGCATGTGTCTCAGCTGTGTGGGAGACACGACCTAGAACACGGGCGTGTGTCTTGGCCGTGTGAAACCTGCACCTAATTTGAATTAAATTAATTATCCACACGGCCTAGCACACGGGCGTGTGGCATGGCCGTGTGGCGCAAGTCAGAGAGCACCCTAAATCGGACACTGCCTGTAGCACGGGCGTGTCCTAGGGTCACACGGGCGTGTCCCTTGGACCACACGGGCGTGTGAGCCCTGTACCTTAGAAAAAAATTGTACTTTTGCGAAAAATTCATAGAGGTTCCGATTAAGTCTCGATTCGATTCTAATACTCATTTTGTGCCTCGAGGGCCCATTCAAGGGACAATAAGAAAATTTTTGAGTATGAATGGTATTTTTAATACAAATTGTATGTGAATGTTCTGTGAACCCCAGTAATACTCTGTAACCCTGTTCCGGCGATGAATACGGGTTAGGGGTGTTACATGACTGACTGGACTGACAGTACATCGGACTGGACCCAAGAAGAATAGATCATGAATCCGTTTATGGATTTATTCACTTGTGACATTCATAGTGTGACATACCTAAATTCTGAGTGGATGACATATTATGTATGTGTGACTCGTACACTTTGATGTAACTAAAAACATGAGTTCAAATATATAAGCAATTGAAAGCTGGTGCGTAGGGTGGTACTACTTCTGCAGTATGTAGTGCCATTCAAAATAGTGGAATTCATAGCCCGAGACATGGGTAAATGATATCCTCTCATTGGCATTACATTGTTGATGAAAAGTAAACGCGACCACGGGTTGTTCGTCTTTATGATGAATGACTTGATTACTATTTGATAATAACTGAATTTTCATAAAAGAAGATGTAATGGTTACCATGAAATAAAATAAGATCATATTGAGAGAACGAATATCATCCCAAAAGAGATTAAGGATATCTTATGAGGGTAACACACTTATGATAAGGTCATTGAACGAGCACTAATCGAGTTGCTTTTGTAGTGGTATGCCGTTGGGGAGAGCTCAGTTGCAATACTATAGTGGAATGACTTCGTGAGTAAATGAGTTTATAATTAATAGGTGAAAAGTTGAAATTTAATTATAAATCATTTGAGCCTCAATTGCATATGTTCAATTGGTCCCTCCGCTAGCTCGTTAAAACCAGAAATGAATTGCGTGTTTGAATCAAAATGAACAAAATGAATAGAAATAGAGAAATGGAAAACATTCAGAAATGACTATGACTTTTTCCAAAATGGAGAAATGGAATCATTCGAAAATGAATGTGGTTTTCTCAAAATTGAAATGATAATGGAAATGAAAATGAGAAATGATTTATTTGCAAATGAACATGGATTACTCAAAAATGATTAGAAGAATGAGTTTATGTTTTTGAGCTATTTTAAAGCCCCAAAATGAAAATAAACCATTTGATCGTATTGAATAAGTTGAATGGTGAAACATTAAATATATTTTCTAAAAAATTTTACCAGGGGTAAAATTGTCATAATTTTATCGAGGGTAAAATTGATATGAGAAACTTTTTTAATATAAATATTGAAGTTTATTTTTGGGAAATAGAAAAACAATATTGGGTTGGATCAAATTATAAAGTATTGAGCTAAACGCCCGGAAAGTACTTATAATTGGACCCAATATGGAAGAGGCCTAAAAGCGCATTAACTAGTTGAAATAAACTAGCCCTAGTTAATATTAACTAGGGTTGCCACCACCTATACTCCTAATTAGAAAATGAGTTCGTTTTTCTAGTTGAAATAAACTTCTCTAATTCAATAAGGGGTTCTACCTTCTCTCCCTATAAATAGATGACATCGATAGAGCTATTTAAATAACTTTAAGATATTGCTACTCTGCCGAAAAATAGAGAGATTATAATTTTCCGAAATAATAATTCTACCGATTTCTATTTGAGAAGATAATTTTTCTTTCTATATAAAAGAAAAGAATTTCTAGTTCTATGATTTGATTCAATTGGTTCGAGCCCATACCCGAAGCAGTTCGTGGTACGAGAATAGCGGAGAAGATCGTTTGGTTGAAAGCCGAGAACGATAATGATCCGCCTATCTGAAACACATGTACGGTTTCGGTTTACGGTTTATTGCTATAAATATCACAAAACGAGTCGATTTTCAAAATTTTTACTTTTTTGCTGTGCAAGAAAATTTGTTTTCAAATTGGATTTTTTTTAACAACTTGGTGATCATTCAAGTATAACTTGGGACTAGAGCACTACAAGCAATCTCCTGAATCAAGGAACCTATCACATTCTTAAGAAAAAAGCTACCATCTTAATTGTTGGATTGGATGGTATTGTTTGGAAACTCAATGCCATTGGTGATTTCTCTATTAAATTAGCTTATTAGTTTTTTTATTATTAACAATATCAATAACCAATATCCCATTTTAGGCTAATGATGGCCTTACTCTTTCTAGTAAAAAGTTTGTTTACTTAAGGCCCTTTCAAGATGGTCATTTTCTTTTGGAAAATCTATATGAACCGTCTCCTAACTTATGATATTATCTCAAGAGGGATTTAATGCCTAAATGACAATTGTGTACTTGGTGAGAATGGTTATAAGTCCTACAACCATATCTTCCTCTAGTGCAACTTAGCCTAAGTTATTTGGTTCCTTTCAAATGTAGGTATAGAAACATATGGGATCCAACCTTCGTATATACAAGAGTGAATCAAATCATAGATTATGAAAAAAAACCATACACAAAATCAAAATTGTTGGCTCTCTTGGAGATTGGCTTGTGTGCTATGGAGTATATGGATACAGAATGTTATACCTTGCCAGAAACATATCTCGTATGAGGCGTACTTTCACTCATCACAAATGCCTATCCGTGCTAGCTATACATCGCTAAATAGCCATGTTTCGCACTATGTAATCAACATACTTCGCCAACCTTGTGCCATGTGCAGGGGCGAAGCCAGAATAAATTTTTAGGGGGGCCGGATGAAATTTTAATTTTTTATAGTTTATATCTTCATAATTTGTAAAGGATTAAATCGAATTTTTATAATTTTAAGGGGGACCAAAGTGCAAATTTACCTTTACTAATTTAAAATTTTTAAAAAAATTTAAGGGCCTAAATAACAATTTTACATTTTAGGGGGGCCGGAGCCCATGCCAGCCCCCCTGGCTTTGCGCCTGGCCATGTGGGCTTCATTTGGTCCCATCACCATTTACTCAAGTTGACTTATATAGACATGACCATCCATAAGTCATTAAAGCCACGTGTCTAATCGTCATCGTGGCTCATCAAATCTACCAATTAGAGGACAATTGGCAACACCAAAACCATGAGAAAGACTTGTATATAAAAGTTATAAAGACTCGTGCATGGGACATGGAATCTAACCCTTTCTGCCTTACACATTACTGGTTGACTCCCTTCCTCCATATCCAAGATTCAGTGGCTCTCTGCACTCCTTTGTGTGAATTGCCTTCAACCTTCTTCTCCCAGTTAATACAATAACATAGAGGAATAGAGTTCTTTTCATGAGGAGAGACCAAATCCGAGATGATAAACCTTTGTGAAAAAAGCTTTCAATTTGAAAGACAATGTGGTAACCCTCATAACAGAGAAACCTCATTGATGCTATTGATGCACCCCTCAATATGATTAATGGCAAAAAGGACCCCTATTATGCTTTATTCAGTTGGAAGAGACGCAATGACTTCCTCACCCCTACTTTCATACTCAAAACCACAAAGTGTTCAACAGTGATGACACTATTTGGATGGCACTTGCCAAACTGAAAGAATGCTGTGGTGGGTTGTTGATAACAATGCCTATCCTTGTTGCTTCTGCTGTAGTCAACATGGACAATAGTCATTTGCACAGGTAATACCAAACCCTCATAACCAACATAAAGCTGCTTAACGCTCACATTGGACTTGTGTCTAATAAGAGAGACTTACTAACATAACGTGTATTTCTACAATGAAGAAAAATGTTGCATAAATGAGTGAAAACTCCTTCAAATTGAAGGCAAATGAACGAAAAGGGTAATGCTCTCTTACGGGTTCTACCGATTACTATTTTGTGAATTAAGATCAACTTTGTTTGAATTTAATTAAAAATCTTAAAACGGGAATTTCAAATTTGTACAAATACTTTATACAGCCTAGCCTATGTTATAAACAGAACTATTAACATTGTATAGGAGGTCCTTGACCCAAAACCTACGTAGAAGGTTTATGTATTACATAATTTTTTGCAGTTTTAGTCTTTTATTTTATTTTTTTAATTGTGTAATTTTGTCAATAATTTAATGGTATCTTATTTAGTCTTTTAAAACATGTGATGATATGGTGTGTACACTTTTGTAAGGTTGAAATTTTTTATATTTTTTAAATGTAAAAAAAGTCAGATTGATTATATCATATTTGAATAAATAAGTTATTTCAAATTATTGACAGAATCAACCCAAAAAAAATTAGCTTCAGAATTGAGAGCGCACCTTTGTGAAAAATAGAGGACTAAGATGAACGTATTATAATACATTAAAAAATTTGACCCGTACTAATGCAATGCAAACAAAGGAAAGCGCCAAGAATTTAAAGAGTATGGCATTCAACAGTCAGAGTTGCAGAGCATAGGCATGATGTAAATGGCAATATTCAACTGCAATTTCTTCCTTTGTGGGGACTGCAAATTTTCGTAATGCGGGGGCCAGGAAACATAGAATTTGATTAAGAATTTTCAAAGTAATTGATCCATTTAAAAGAGACGTAGACATTTCCATGTTGAAACTAGGCAGGCACCTTCCATTGACTAATTATGCGCCTCTCTTGCGTGTTTTCTTCATCTTTTGCTGCCTGCTTCTTCAACCCCTCTCCCCCTTTTGTTTTTTTCTTTGGGTTTTCAATACCTCTTTAAATGGAATGAACTTTGGGTTGTTTTCTTCTTGTACTATATTTCTTCTACGTCCCCTTAAATGGGTTATCGTTTCGTCAAGAATTATTCTTCTTCTTCCTCCATATGCTTTGACCATTTCAGCCTTATTGTTTGATCTTCCGTCATGGGTATTTGCTGGCCTAAACCTGCAAAGTGTGCTCATGCTTCTTCCTCGAATTTCTCAGGTCAGTCTCACTTTTCTTTTTGCTTCATTTTATTTCTTTTTTGGGTCTAAATATAAGCTTTTCAGACACACACACACACACACACACACACTCACACTCACACGCACATATATATATTGTCTGGGTTTGAGTTCTTGTATTGCTATGTAATGGATTAATCAAATGCAACTTATGGATGGAATCAAAAGAATAGTTTGGTTTAGCGGAGGTATTTTGAAGTCTGGCTATGCGAAAACGAATGGGCGTTCATTTAATAATAAATCAATTTCTGTATCTGATATGAATGTAAAGGGGTTCCCCTGTATGCTCCAATCAACTATCTTCTTCTCCTTTTGGTGAAATTAGTATTAAACACAGAAATTTGCTTTAGTAATTAAATGCATGTTTGAATTTCATATTGATCACAAACAAAATAATAGTAACAGTCAGTTTCTGGCTTTCTTTTTCCTTGGATATGTGTGTGTATGGGTTATTAGACCAGTGGCAAGAATGAATTTGTATTATTTTGATATGGTTTAGAAGTCAGTAAATAAATTCTGCTTTTTGTTGTTTAAGGTAGTGCAAAGACTCATAGTAACACAAAGCAGGAATCAACTTCTTCAACCCAGAAATCGCCTATGGAAACTTCGATCAAACCATTTGTAGCATCTAAACCTCACACACCTGTTTCCAGCAACCTCAAAGCTGATACATCTGTTTCCAGCAATCTGAAGTCTTTCAGTTTTAGTGATCTTAAAAATGCCACCAAAAACTTCCGGTCCGAAACACTTCTTGGAGAGGGAGGGTTTGGATGTGTTTTTAAAGGTTGGATTGATGAGAACACGTTTGCGCCTACCAAGCCGGGAACCGGAATTGTTGTAGCTATCAAGAAACTCAAGTTAGAAAGCTTCCAAGGGCACAAGGAATGGCTTGTACGTACAGCTTTTGTTTATAAGTTTAGTTTTTCTTTTTTCAAATTTTGCGAGTTCATATTTGTAGCCTGATTCTAAAAGCCGATCAACATTTTGTAGGCGGAAGTTAACTATTTGGGTCAGCTTCGCCATGAAAATCTTGTGAAACTCATTGGTTATTGCGTGGAGTTTGAGAATAGACTTTTGGTTTATGAGTTTATGCCAAAGGGAAGTTTGGAGAATCATTTATTTAAAAGTAAGCTTCTCTCTCACTCTTTTTTACATTGATCTTCTCATTATGTTAAAGCATATACCATGTATCACTGGCTTGTCAATGTGTGAGTTTAAACCATATTGTATGAACCTAGTTGTCTCCTATTGGCATGCAGGGCAGCTGGAGTTACATGACTCTTAGGATGGTGGCAGTTTTTGCATATATGAGTCATTTTTAATGTTTCTGTTTCATTTGTCTGAATGGTTAGTCAAGATAAGATCTGGCTATATTACTCGAACTTGGGTCCGAGTGCTTTCGTGTTTTTTTTTTTTTTTCCATTTTTAATGTTTCTTTTTACTCATGTCCGAAAAATATATATCGGATATAGGTACTTATAGAAAAATGAAGAGTCAGAGAAACATAGGGATCCGGTGTGACGTACTAACACTAAAACCATTATTGTTTTCTTCTTTCAGAGGGTGTTCAACCAATTTCTTGGGCTACACGGATGCATATTGCCAGACAGGTTGCACAGGGATTGACCTTTTTACATAGTCTAGATGCTAATGTAATCTTCCGTGATTTAAAGGCTTCCAACATTCTTCTAGATTCGGTAATGCTGACATATCAAACATTGTCACTTTTGATTGAGTTGTACGGCAGAGATGCTATATTGAACATCCCCATTTGATTTAATGACTGATGCTGTTGCCAATAAACTTATGTAGGATTACAATGCAAAGCTTTCAGATTTTGGGTTGGCAAGAGATGGTCCAACTGGTGATAACACCCATGTTTCAACCAGAGTTGTTGGAACTCAAGGTTATGCAGCCCCAGAATATGTTGCCACAGGTGTGTTTATCACCTTTCCTTCAAATAGTACGGTTAAAACTGAGTATGACAATGAGTAGAGAAAAATATTACTCGGACTCGGGTGTATGTTGGTAAGAGTATATGTTTGGCATGGGTATATTAAAAAAAATTTCAGTTTTCCCTGTATCTGGAGGATTTTTGGAGAGTTATATCCCCAAACTCATGTCTGAATACGTGTTGCTCATGGATGGTTCAAGAAAATGAAGAATGGGATCAACATAGAGGGATTATTCTGGCATCTTATACCTTTCTTCTTATTAATGAGATTCAAAATAATAATAATAATAAATGAAGTCAAGGAAAGAAAAAGAAAAAGAAATAGAAATAGATGAGATTTTACACTACAGTTAACTTATGTTACGTTACATATACGCTAGTTGTTTGGATGCAAGTGCAACAGCCTAAGGATGGAAGTTGTCTTGTTTTCCATTTTTCTCCAACTAAGCCGATTCTTTTTCCTTCTTTCTCAAATTCCATCCCTTCTTCCAAATGCAGTTGTAGCTGAACTTTCTGTAGCAATGTCGTGTTGGCACCGGTATGGTGGCCATAAATGGTGAGTCCGGTTATCATAGATTACAACCATAACTTCAGCATACTAATCTTGAGAGGCTGCTATTAGTCTATGCTGAGCATGAGTGTAGGAGCATGTTCAATGTTCGTTCGAGCTTGAGATTCTTCTCCATTTGCCTATAGCCATAAAATACTAATAAACTGAATGAATCAACTGAAGTTGTATCGTGTGGCTTTGATTATAGTAAATGAACTAAGGTTTGAAAACAAAATCTTGAAATTGTCAAGCTTACATACATTTTGCCTCCAGTACGATCTCCTGCATTCCTGAGGACCTTTTGGCAAATTCCGGAAAAAAAACATTTTTGTGCCGAGCCATTAGGTCTCTCTCCACTACTTCCCCTGTATATGACATCAGAGGCCTAGAATTGAACATAATATGCTTAGCATGATCATACCAGCAATTAGTTTGTCACATCGTTAACGGCTTGGAAATTGCTCTGTAGCAATGCTGTGGTGCTCGAACCACCACCATGCTTGCGGAATTCTTTTATAGTAATATTTCTTTGGAGTTTCTAGGCCAAGGACATCTAGATTGTTAGTGCCTTAGCAGTTCATCCAGTTGCACACACAAAAAAAGAAGGGTTGGGATAACGTAGAATGGTTAAGATGCAAGACTCCGTTGATAGCGAAGACAAACTAGGTTTGTAAATTTAGTTTTCTCAGGAGTGTTCAGGTTTGAAATTAGTGCTCTTAAAAGAGCAGCTGATATTGGGAGAAACACCTTTGGTATATTGATTTGCAATGATCCTTCTGTTTTGTCACTGCATTTTTTTATTTTTATTTTTTTGCTTTAAGTGGATTTCAATAAAGGGTTACCTATCCTACTAACGAACTAGTTTAAACCTTGCATGCAGGTCATTTGACCCCAAAGAGTGATGTGTATAGCTTCGGTGTTGTACTATTAGAGCTACTTTCAGGACGGCGAGCAATGGACGATGAGAATTTTGGGTTTTCGGAAGAAACACTAGTAGAATGGGCAAAACCATTCCTAAGTGACAACAGGAAAGTACTACGGATAATGGACACGAGGTTAGGAGGCCAGTACTCAAAGAAAGGAGCACAAGCTGCGGCTGCACTCGCATTGCAGTGCCTGCATAAGGATCCGAAGAACAGACCGTGCATGACTGATGTTCTAGCATCATTAGAGCGACTCCATGTAACAAAGGACTCATCGGCAAGGACACCCCAACAGCTACAAACAAAGCTTGATCACCATGGGATTAAGCATGTGAATAGCCCTCACAAGGCAAGAATTCCAACTACAAATTCACTTTGAAAAATATTGTTTTGTTAATGCAAATTCGTTTATGGTAAGCAAGAATTGTCGTTAAGCCGGAACTGTGTGGAATTATTGGTTGAGGCCTTGTATACAAGGAAACGGAATGGAAAAGAGTGTTAAAGAGTATTGTAGATGAAGATGGTGAATAAATAGATATATTTTTAACACCAAAATCTATATGTACATTAACCCATCTGTTTTTCTTGATTGCAAGGAAAGAAGTTTTGGTCACTTGGAAACAGGACTGCTTTGCTTCTACTAACAAATTAAATCTAGAATTTTGATATTCTTTTAGTTGTTAGGAATTAAAAACTAAAAAGTTGTTACGCTTAATTAATTAAAAATCAATCAAGTTTTTAATGAAAAATTGTAGGTATTTAATATAAAGTTAGTAGCCAATTGAGCCCTTGAAATATAATTCTCAATTGAAGCTTTTAACAAGTGGTTAAATGCGGACTAAGTGGCTAATATGGCAATTGACGTGAGTTGTTAAGTTGATTTGACGTAGATCTGACAATTGATATCGAAAAATGATGATATGATGATTGATGTGACGTTTAACATGAAAAAATGTTGATGTGGAAGGTTTAATTATTTTATTGGACTTAATTAATTTTTTTATTATTTAAGTGTAAAATTATTAAAATATTATAAAAATCTAAAATAATTATAGAAAATAAATAGTATAAAATAAAACAAATATTATAAAAATTATAGAACACAATAAATAAAGTATAAAAATAATATAAAAAATATGAAATTATTAAAAAGTATAAAAATTATAGAAAATTTTTATTATTTTGAAAGTTTTGAATATTTGATTTTGATAATAAGGAAAGGAGGAGCTTAAAGTATGATGATGATTGGACTTATATGGAGTACCAACCATCAAAATAACTAAAAATAATTATTTATATATATATATATATATAAATTTTTAATATTTTTCTTAATATATTAATGATGACAAATATAATGAAAATAAAAATGCTTTTAACCATCAAATCAAATAAACAGCAGGATACCCAATCATTCTCTCTTCTTTTTCTTTTTAATCCATAACCATATAGACTTTCAATGTTAAATATTAATGGAATTACAAGATTGAAGATTGTATTACCATCAACCAATGAATCTACTCTGTTTAATCCATGACCATATACACTTTCAATATTTCAATTGTTGGCGGTAATACAATCTTATAAGCGGCAAATCACAGTAGAGTATTTAGTATAAGCCTATACGATCATTGATTGAAAATAAAAAGAGAAATTATAACCATTCATTTTTTAGTGGTGTCGAAAATAGTAATTTTAGGGTCACAATTCTAATGAGAGAGTTCATAGTTATATTTAATTAATATTTATGAGTTAAATATAGTATAATAGTGAATCGTGATTTAATAGATTTTATTAATTAGTCAGTTAGTCGAGGTACAAGTGGCTCACATTGAAATTCAGTGATTTTAAAAAATGAGAAATCAGGATCTCGTTTTCATAAATTGAGTTCATAAATATTATTATTAAATATTTACGGAGATATTATATAAGTGGATTGAAGTTTGGTCAGAAAATTTTGATGATTTGATAATTAATTAAGGAAAAAAGATTAAATCGTAAAAATTATAAAATATTATCACTATTGAATTTCTTAATGAGTTAAAGGCTTATTTTAAAAGTGCAATTACGCCTTTACAAATTAAAGTGACGGTTGGTGGCCTTGTCTTTATTAATTATGTTATATTATTATATTAAGTGAAGTAATAATAAATCAAAATGAATAAAACAAAAGCCACCACCTTCATCCTTATTTTTTTCTTCTCAAACACCGAATACTCCATTGCCAAGTTTAAGGGTTTTCGTCCAAGCTTTCTTTCATTTGTATGATTAAGGATTCAATCCTACGGAGGAAAATTAGGAAAAAAGTGAAAATTAATAGTCCCTATAAATCAACTTGTTATACATATATTGCTGCTGTTGAATTACAAATATATTTGTTATTAATATTGTGAATTGGAATTGAAATGTTATAAACTAATGTTAAGTTGAGTAAGGACTTAATTGAGAAATGCTGAATACTGGTGAAACATGATTCATGTGGATTCAGAATTAATGTGACTTGTTTACAGCATGTGTACTGAGAACATGAAAGTGCCCCTAATTTATAAATATTACAAGTCATGTTTAAATGCCCATTTGAATGTAGTAAACAATTAAGATACGACTGGTATGCCAATAGGGTTATATCGCGCGTTGTATGAGTTTGATGTGAGATGAGATGATGACAGATGATATGTTTATATGTTTATTGAATGTGCCGGTATCCAACATTTTTTTGCGGATTACCGAATTATATTTACAATGATTCAGGCGTGTTTCTGGGGGAGGATGTGTAGCTTTCGGGCTTGACACTTAGTGTCCAAACGTGTTTTTAGAGGGATGTTAGCCTTCGGACTTGGCACTCAATGCCTAGGCGTGTTCTTGGTTGGTTTAGCTCGTTTGAACATTATGGCGTGTTTTGGGTGGATAACCGAGTATCCGAATTATGTTGCTATAGTTCATTGGGCTACCTATTAAAAGAACATATATTGATTGACTACATGAATTGTTTGGAAATGATATGTTAGTACGACTATTGGAAAGTTAACTAATGAAACTGAATGAATGATGAGTATGTGTTTAAAAGTTGTTTGGAAATGATATCAAAATGACTAGAAAGTTTATAGTTTATATGTATGAAATGCTTAATTTATAACTGTGATATGCAGTGACAGTGCTATATGTTTAAAAGAAATGGTATTTGATTGTGAATATGAATTGATGCGATCAATTGGTTAATATGATTCATATGTTGGATCCTTCCTATTGAATGATACAGAAATATATCATAGTGATTGATTGTGAGATTATATAGTTGATACATGAAATGCTCACCTCGTTATTGTAAATGTCTTGATAGGACATCGTATAAAATTAGTTATATATGTTTACGTAATTGTAAACTGAGGTAAGAATCTTATCTAAACATCTATGAACTTACTAAGCATGTCAATGCTTACCCCGCTTTATTTTATGTCTTTTGTAGTTGCATCTTTGCGAAACTTGGCTATCGGAGCACTTCTAGGGCTCATACTATCCAATGTCTCTTTTGGTAATCTTTGGTTCATCTCAGTTCAATTATAAGTGGCATGTAATAGATGTGATATATATATATATATATATATGTGCTTGGTGTTCAAATTTATGAACTTGCCCATTTTGGTATGTTTATTTGGGTGGATAACTTCAGTTTGTTACACGACTTAGGTACACGACCATGTCATCTAGCTCCACACGGCATTAGCTTGTCACGCAGTCTGGCCATACAACCTTGTAATCCCTGTTTTGCCTTTTTACCTATCTTTTTGTAAAATTTTCAAATTAGTCCTAAATTGTTTTCAAGTTGGTTCAAGAGCTTCATAAGCTCGATTGAGGCTCGGTTTTGGTTGTAATCATATTGTACTTGAATTATGAAATGTTTTGTTGATTTGTTGGATATTAAAGTCAGAAATATATGTGAACTCTTCATTAACTATTGTAACATCCTATAGCTTGGGTTCAACAACTGGACCGGGTAAGGGGTGTTACAAAAACAACTTGAACATGGATTGTGCAAATGCAAAATCTAGATTTCTAGTACAAATAAACAATTTGTAAAAATAGAACGTCGGTAATGGAAATATATCGCAAAATAAAAATAAAATTAAAGAACACACAATTTTTTACGTGAAAACCCTTTCGGGGGAAAAAACCACGGGCAGAGGAGAAGAAAATTCACTATGTCGAATTCGAATAATTACAAGAGGAGTAGACTATGTCTATTTATAGGCTTGTAAAAACCATATTCTAATAGAAGTGTAATAAGATTGAAACACATTATTCTAATCAATATCAAATAGATAAAGTTTATTAATGTTTAAAAAACCTTATTCTAAAATAAAATAAAAGAAGTGTAGTTCTATATGGATTTTACTTTTATTTTATTTTACCACTGTATTTTATTTAAATAAGGATTCGGGTCACTTAATTCTAACAATCTCCACCTTGACACGAATTCTCAATGAACAAGTTCTTCATCGCGAACTCTCAACGAACAAGTTCTCCACCTCTTCCATAAAACCCCTTAAGGGTTTAACTTCAACAATAAACACCAACCAAGTCTAAGCAACGCTCAAACTTGGTTATAGGAAGTGACTTAGTCATCATATCTGCAGGATTTTCATGAGTACTAATTTTGCTCACAACAATATCACCACGAGCAATAATATCACGAACAAATGATATCGAACATCAATGTGTTTTGTTCTCTCATGAAACATTTGATCTTTTGTAAGGAAGATGGCACTTTGACTGTCACAAAATACTATATTGATTTGAAGGTCTTCATTGAGTTCACTAAAGAGTCCTTTCAACCAAATAGCTTCTTTACAAGCCTCAGTAATCGCCATGTACTCAGCTTCAGTGGTAGACAAAGCGACTATAGTTTACAAAGTGGCTTTCCAACTGATTGCACAACCTCCGATTGTAAAGACATAACCTGTGAGAGATCTTCTTCTATTAAGGTCTCTAGCTAAATCAGCATCAACATACCCAATGACTCCATCTTTAGTTCTTCCAAACTGTAAGCAAATATCAGTAGTACCTCATAAGTATCTTAAAATCCACTGAACTGCTTTCCAATGTTCTTTTCCAAGATTTACCATGTATCTGCTAACTGCACTGACTGCATATGATAAATCTGGACGTGAACAAACCATAGCATACATGAGAGATCCCACTGCACTAGAGTATGGAACATGTGACATGTACTCAATCTCATCATCTGATTGTGGAGACAAAGCCGATGAAAGTCTGAAATGGGCACAAAGGAGTACTAACAGCTTGGCACTCTGCATATTGAACCTGCAAAGAACTTTCTCAATGTACCTCTTCTGACTTAGGTACAATTTACTTTCTTTTCTATCTCTAAGAATTTCCATACCAAGTATCTTCTTTGCTGGTCCCAAATCTTTCATCTCAAATTCTCCACTTAGTTGGGCTTTAACCTTTCTTATCTCTCATTTATCTTTCGCTACTATCAACATGTCATAAACATAAAGGAGTAGATACACAAAAGAACCATCACTGTTTTTCTTAAAATAAACACAACTGTCAAAGCTACTTCTTTTGAAATCATGAGAAGTCATAAAGGAATCAAACCTCTTGTACCACTGTCTTGATGACTGTTTCAAATCGTAAAGGGATTTTTCAGCAAGCAAACATAGTCCTATTTTTCTGAGGCTGTAAAACCCTCTGGTTGTTGCATGTAAATATTCTTCTCAAGTTTTCCTTTTTGCATCTAACTGCTCAAACTCCAAATCATGCATGGCCACAATACCAAACAAAGCTTGAATCAAACTATGCTTTACAACTGGGGAGAACACATTTGTGAAGTCTACTCCTGGAATTTGACTGTAACCTTTTGCAACAAGCATTGCTTTATATCTGGGTTCTTCAACTCCTGGAGTCCTTTCTTTATTTTTAAACACCCATTTACAATGAACAATCTTTTTACCTTTAGGAAGTTTCACAATATCCCATGTTCTGTTTTTGTGGAGTGATTCCATCTCCTATTGCATAGCAAACATCCACTTTTATGAGTCTTCACAACTAACCGCCTCAGAATAATTAGATGGCTCTTCTAGTTCTGTTTTTGGCGATAGAGTATTGTGGTGAAGAAGCAACTCTATTATGAATTTTTGTACTGGCTTGAGGAGTCAACTCTGTTGTAGATTCTGGATTAATCTAATGCTCCACCTACTTTTGATTTTCTTTATTGGAAGAGTATTTAAAAGATAATTTAGGTAGCATAGCAGTTTCTAGGGGTGAGTATTCGATCGAGTCGAGTCGAATCGAGTTAAAAAAATTCGAGTTAGTCGAGTTGACGAATCATATTTTAGCAACCAAACTCAATTTGATTTTTTTTCGAATCGAGTGAAAAATTTCGAGTTAAGTCGAGTCGAGTTAACGAATCATATTATTTATACTCAATGTTATGTTTACATGGACTGATTATTTAACTAGTAGACGAAATACAAGATTATTTAACTATATAAACAATATAATTGTTTTACATTTTAACTTAATGAGTAAATATTTATCAAAACAACGTAATTTTTCCTTTTACCTTAATAGTTTTGACTTTTAACTTTATAAAAGGTAAACATTTATCAAAACGACGTAGTTTTGCCTTTTCTTATTCGGATTTTCGGATAACTCAAATTGTGTAATTCATGTTCGAGTTAAACCAAAAAACTTAATTTTTTATTCAAGTTGATCCGAATAACTTGATTAACTCAAATAACCCGAACTATTTAATTCAAAATTTGAATTTTTTATTGAGTTTTTCGAATCGAATCGGATTTTGCTCACCCCTAGCAGTTTCATAAAAAAACAACATCTCTGTTAATCACAACTTTTCTATTTTCAGGACACAATAAATTATACCCTTTTACACCAGCTTTATAACCAAGAAAAACACATTTAATGGATCTTGGTTCTAATTTTCCATTATCAACATGAGCATATGCAGGACACCCAAAGATCTTTAAATCAGAATAGTCAGCAGGATTACCAGACCATACCTCTTGTGGAGTCTTTTTCTCAATGGCAACGGATGGAGATCGGTTGATCAAAAAACATGCAATAGAGGCTGCTTCGGCCCAAAACAACTTTGGTAAGTTGGCATTTGACAACATACATAGAACCTTCTCCATGATTGTTCTTTTCATTCGTTCTGCAATGCCGTTTTGCTGTGGAGTATGACGAACTGTCAAGTGTCTCACGATCCCTTCTGACTTGCACAGTTTATTAAACTCATCAGAACAAAACTCTAAGTCATTATCTGTGCGGAGGTATTTTATTTGTTTTCCCGTCTGTTTTTCAATCATAGTTTTTCAAGACTTAAATGATGAAAACACATCACTTTTCTGTTTCAGGAAGAACGCCCAAACTTTTCTGGAAAAATCATCAATAAAAGTTAGCATATAATTAGCTCCACCTCTTGAAGGCACTCTGGATGGCCCCCACAAATCAGAATGAATATACTCTAACGTTCCCTTCGTGTTATGGATTCCTCTGGTGAATCGAACTCTCTTTTGCTTCCTAAAAATGCAGTGCTCACAGAACTGTAGTTTGCAAATTCCTTGCCCATTAAGAAGTCCTCTTTTGCTCAATTTTGCCATGCCATTCTCACTCATATGCCCTAGGCGCATATGCCAAAGTTTAGTAATATCATCATCTGACAAGGAAGAGGAAGCAACAACTGTATCACCAGTAACAGTAGAACCTTGCAAAACATATAACTTGACAGTCTTTCTCTACCCTTTCATCACAACAAGGGAACCTTTGGAAATCTTCAAAACCCCACTTTCAGCTGTGTATCTGTACCCTTTTGAATCAAGAGTACTCAACGAAATTAAATTTCTCTTCAACTTTGGAACATGTTGCACGTCACTAAGTGTTCTGACAACTCCGTCAAACATCTTAACTTTAATTGTCCCAACACCTGCAATTTTACACGAAGCATTATTTCCCATCAAAACAACACCTTCAGACACTGTTTCGTAAAATTTTAATAATTTTAGACTTAAATAATTAAAAAAATAATTAAACCCTTTTAAAATAATTAAAAAATCAATTAAGCCCTCATAAAATAATTAAAATAACAATTAAACCCTATTCATCAACATTTTTTCATGTCAAATAATTAACATATCAATTAAGCCTTCATAAAATTCAGAGAAGGATATC
Organism: Gossypium sturtianum; assembly: GCA_025698515.1. Taxonomy (NCBI): domain Eukaryota; kingdom Viridiplantae; phylum Streptophyta; class Magnoliopsida; order Malvales; family Malvaceae; genus Gossypium; species Gossypium sturtianum. The sequence goes on along the minus strand of CM046951.1, from coordinate 92,232,584 downwards.
ATAAGTTAATTTTACTATATACTAGTAATTAGAGGTGTTCATGAGCTGGGTCCAACTAAAAATTTAGGCCCATTTGCTAAGCTTGGGCCCGACCTTGCCCGAAAAATGGGACTAAAATTTTACCCAAGCTCGGCCCGGATAAAAATGCTAAAACGCGAGCCTAACCTGGCCTGCCCGTATTAATTTTTTATATAATTTTTAAATGTATATAATATATCAAAAATATTAAAAACATCAAAATAAATATTTCCCAACAAATTGAAAATAAATTTTAAAAAATATGTATACTTAAATAACACTGAGATAGATGCAATTTAACAAACAAATGCCTCTAAAATAATAACAAAATTAACAATAAAACAAGTTTTATACAATATCCAAACAATAACAATAAAATAGTAGCAACATAATAGTAAAATGGTAGCAAAATAGGGAGAAACCAATAAGAAAATAGCATTAAAAAAATAACAGATTTTTTTGTCTTTTAGTTAATTTTGGCCTGCCCTGGCCCGGGCCAAAAATGCCTTACTCGGGGCCTAGTCCGTTTTTTAAATGAAACTTATTTTTTAATCCAAATCTATTTTTCAGGCCTTATTTTTGCCCAAATTCTTCTACATTCCCGACCCATGAACAGGTTTATTAATAACTAAGACACACGCATGTCATTTTATAATATTGAGGGATATTTTAGGTTAAAATTTTGTCATTTGTAAATTTTTTCTAAATTTATTTTTTATAAAATTTATATAAATATAGGAAAAGATAAAAAAATATAATAATATAATTATTTAAAATTTAAAATTTAAAAATTTTAGTTGGATTAGTATAACTCATAATACTAACAAAGTTACGTAGTTAAATAATAGTATATATAATTAATTACAATTTTTTTACTATTTTTACATTTTAATTTGAATAATATGCGGAAAAAAATGATACAAATAGTTTAAATATAACATTTTTTTTTGTTATTTAGAGTTCAATAATTTGATGTAAAGTAAAAAAGAAAAAAGAAGGCTAAAATATTGGCTGAATGAATTATTGTTTACTGAAGCAGAGAACGTACCAAAAGTGTAGGAGTGGCAACGACATTTTTTGTTTATTTTATATTGCTTCCATTTTTCAAAAAGGCTGGTGATTCTTTTCATATAACTTGTAAGATGCTTTTCTTAAAATGTGGAAATTCATGTGTCTCTCAAATTTAATCTTTAATATATATTTTTTTAATTTGATGTTTATTCTTTTTAGAATTAAAATTGATTATTAACTTTTTAAAAATAATTAAATTATTTTTAATAAAATTATTGATTAAAATATTAATTTTTTAATAAAGTTAGCATGACAACTCGTATAACAGTCTATGTGTATTTCATACTAATATAATATTATTTGTCTTATATGTCACGTCAAAAAATAATTTAAAATTATAAAAAATTCATATATAAAAATTTCATAAAAAAAAATGAAATACACGTAAATTACAATGCAAACTGACATGTTTAAAAAATTAATATTTTTATTAAAAAATAATTTAACTCTTTTTAAAAAATAATTTTCATTAAAAAATTAACAAGCGAATCCGAGCTGTTATATTTGCGCGATGCTAGCGTCGAAAATATCGACCATATCTTGAGGAAATGCTCGCTCGCGGTCCACTATTGGAGTAATCTGGTCAACTAAGATAGGTTAGCTAAATTTTGTAGTTTAAACAATAAAAAAAAAATTATCTCAACAACTTTTTCTGAATTTTAATAATTTTTTTTCTTAATTTTTAATGTTTCAAAGAACTCTTTTAGATTTTTTAAATTTTAGAATTAATTTCTAACAGCAATGCGATTAGCGTGACCGAACTCAAGTGACACCTAAGGCGATAAACACCCTAACTATCAGACCAACATACGGGGTTCAGTTATAAATTGTATTTATTCACTCTATGGTATATGTATCTCTTAGATATTTATTTCAAAATTTTAAAAAGTATGTTGTACTCCAATAAGTTTTTTTGATAGATAAATTTCAACAAATCTATTCTATTTATACTATATATTACATCTTTGACCGTTACGAATTAATCGAATATTAAATCAATTAAATAATGACTAAATATAAAACTCACAAATTATTGGGTTTGAACCTAAAATATTATTCTCCATTTTAACTGAAGCTTTATTTAGATTTTAAATAAAAAATTTAAAAATATATTTTTATATAATTTGTTTACCCACATCTGAATGTGTTGTAATCTAGTATATATGAAAATACGAATTTAGATAAACTTTTGAATCGATGAAAGTACTTTTATTACTCTGTATATTATTGAATTGACATTTTAAAAACATTTTTAATATATTATTATGTGATAATAAAAAGGGTAAACTACACTAGTAGTCACCCAACTATTAGTATATTTCTTTTTTGGTCACATAATTATGAAAAGTTACAAAATGGTTACCAAACTATTCAATTTTGTCTTTTTTGGTCACCAGCCGACTAATGGTGAAAACTTTTCAAAATGGCATAATAGCAACTTTAACCCTCAGCATTTATACATTGTGTCAATTTAGTCTTGATTCTAAAAAATCTCCCTATCAACATTTACACATTGTGTAATTTAGTCTTTTTTGCAGTTTTGCTTTTCATTGTGACCCTTTCACCTAAAAAGCTTAAAAGAATTATCAGCTAAATTTGATTGAAAATATACAAAAAATGGAAATAGCAAAAAATCTAATATAATAATTTTCATTTGTTCTCATTCTTTTAAAATTAACCTTCAATGTCACAAATAAAAGCAAAATTGCAAAGCTTTACAAAAAAGAAGAAGCAAAACTGCAGAAAAAAAGAAGAAGACCAAATTACACAATGTGTAAATGTCGAGGGTTAATTTTTTTTAGAATCAATACTAAATTGACATAATTTATTAATGTTGAGGGTTAAACTTGTTATCATGCCAATTTTAAATGTTGCCGCCGTTAGTCGGCAGGTGACCAAAAAAGACAAAATTGAATAGTTTAGTGATCATTTTATAACTTTTCATAGTTGTGTAATAAAAAAAAAGAAATTTACTAGTTTAGTGATCATTTTGAACTCGGCTCGATTACACCCCTAAGGTCATCCACAGTTGGGCATACCAGGGGCATACCAGGGGATTGGCAGGGGCCCTTTAAATTTTTTAAAATTTTAAATTAGTAAAGGTACAATTATATTTTGCCCCCTTAAAAATGATAAAAATTTGATTTAATCCTTTAAAAATTATAAAAATATAAATTATTCATATTTTTACTGTCGTAACAACGATTTTCTAACTCCACCTAAGTTTAATTATAGAGGATTAATTGAACAATATTTGATAAACTTAAGACTTTGCATTGAACTCAAGAAAAGTGAAGCATGACATAGGCTTAGACCGAAAGAAATACTTTACAGCTATTTGGTGAGAAAAAAAACAGAGCTTATATATAATTTATGATTTTAACAAGCTATTGCATTGAATTGAGTTGAATCTAATATTATAACTTTAAATTTATAAGATTGTTTTTTGGATTTTACTCAAAAACACATTAGACTCATTACTTGCACTTGAACATAAAAACAATATAATTACTAATTTATTCCTCCAAAAACCTAATCCGCTTTGCTTCTTTTTAACAGCAAAGCAAGGCATCATTAAAATGATTAAAGGCCCAAAGTTCAAGGCGAGGTTCAACCTGACAAACCCTATAAATAGGTTGATTTTGTGCTACATTTTCATCAACTCTCCTCCATTGATCGACTCTACCACTAATAATAATCATAAGCTATAAAGAGGAGAAACAAACATATAATTAGTGTGTCAATTCGATTACGAGATGAAGTCGTATAGTATTCTGGTGGTTCTCGTTATCGTACTGCTATCCACTGAAGCCGCCATTGTGCATGGTCAAGGTAAGGGTAACAATGGGAATGGCAACAACAATGGTAATGGATATGGCAACAGCAATGGTAAGGGCAAGGGCGACAGCGACGAAGGCGAAGGCAAAAACAAGGGCAATGGAGATAAGAAGAAGAATAAGAAAGACGATGAAGTGAATTATGACAGGTCATCATCAGAGACCGGGCAAGAACGAGCCTACTGCAAAGGGAAAAGTGCTTGTTACCAGAAGACCCTTGTTTGTCCATCTGAATGCCCTCAGAGGAAGCCTACGAAGAACAAAAAGCAGAAGGCTTGCCATATTAACTGCGGCAGCAAGTGCGAAGCCACTTGCAAGTGTAAGCATATATACTTATAATACCATTCACCCTAATTCCAACTTCTCTCAGATTTTTATTTTATTTTACTTTTTGGTATGTTTTCAGGGAGGAAACCAAAATGTGATGGCTATGGCTCTCTTTGCTATGACCCTCGTTTTGTTGGTGGTGATGGAGTTATGTTCTACTTCCATGGAGCCAAGGGTGGGAACTTCGCCATTGTCTCAGATGATCAGCTTCAAATCAATGCTCATTTCATCGGCACTAGACCACAAGGAAGGACTCGTGATTTCACATGGGTGCAAGCCTTGGCTGTCATGTTCGATACCCACACACTTGTCATTGCAGCAAATAGAGTTTCTCACTGGGATGACAATGTTGATGCTCTCAGTGTACGATGGGACGACGAGACGGTTACCATCCCTTACGACGGAGAAGGTGAATGGAGGAAGGGTAACGGCGATGAAAGACAAGTGTTGGTGGAAAGAACCGATGACAAAAACAGTCTTCATGTCAAAATATCTGGATTGGTGGAGATGGACATAAGGGTGAGACCCATTGGCAAAGAAGAAAACAAGGTTCATAACTATCAGTTACCAGATGATGATGCCTTTGCTCACTTGGAAACACAGTTCAAGTTCACCAACTTAAGTGATGAAGTTGAAGGAGTGTTGGGAAAAACATACCAGCCAGATTATGTTAGCCCAGTGAAGAGAGGGGTGGCTATGCCAATGATGGGTGGGGAAGACAAGTACCAAACCCCATCACTCTTTTCACCTTTCTGCAAAGCTTGCAGGTTTCAGAGGCCATCTGGATCAGTTGCCACCATCTGAACTGAGTTTGATATTCTCCATCTCCAAGCTGATAATAATCGACACACACAATAAATTTGTTCTCTAAAATAAACCAATATGTGTCAATTATGTCGTTTTACATGTTTTTACCTTAAATTTTTTTTCTATTGTAAAATAATAAGGGCCATATGAAAATTACCCACTGAATAAACAACAATCACTAGTCTTATTTTTCAATGCTTAAATCTTTTTTCTTCTTCTTTCACTATACTTTAAAGAGAATATGTGATATGTTTAAATTCGTTTGTGATGTATTAAACATTGAAATGAAATGCCCCAAGTAGCTATGATATATATATTCAGTGGGTGGCAGATGAATTTGTTCATTTAATGGGTTTGACTTAACCTATTCTCTTAATGCAACTTGTACTTTTTTCAAGTTTCAAAATATTATAAAGATTTGGGCGGCCTAGCCGGGTGGAGGGGGTGTGCAGAAACCACAAATCTAGGCGGTTTGACCTTGGAGAGTCATTTAAAATACCATGGGATCCGCCATTATTAGAAGCTTTAGTCACATGATAATGTGTGATAACAACTAGATGAGTGCTTCAACTTGAAGCATCAAATTTATTACTATTCTCATCACCAACTCCAATCTAAGTTTCTTGATATAGTAATATGTTACTTTTTATTCATCGTTTTTCTTCACCATATTTCATATATATATATATATTTTTATATTTAGATATAAATATTTCTATTCACAAAATTACAAACTCATACTGATAACAATTATATTTTTTTTACATTATAATATCATTATACAATTTTTTTTTTCATTTATATCTCTACTAATTCTAAACATTTGATTGAGTTGGTGCATGAGTTAACCAAACATCAACTCGGTTGGAGAAATTACAAAATACCTTTTTATATTTAAAATAAGTTATATTAGATGTTAAGTAATGCTATCTAACATGATAACATTTTAAGGTGTTATAAAAAAACCACAACACTAGCTAGAAAAAACTTGGAGTGCACTTAATATTTTTGATCATATGTATTTGTTTAATTAAATTTATTTTTACTCACAATTTAAATAAATTTATTTTTTTTAATTTCATAGCACATATTCATATATATTATTATTAATTTCAAAACATGTATTTTATTATTTATTAAATTTTAATTTTAATTGCAGAATTATATTTTAAATATATAATTTGCATGTATATGCATGTAATCAAATTACTACTAGGGATATAATCGTTCACATATCTAGTTGGATCGAAAATTAAGAAGAAAAAAATCTGATTTATTATCTTTTCCAATAGGATGACCATTTTCTCATTTATATCTTTCCCTTACACCGAGTAATGTAAAATTGTAAATATAAACAAATTGCAGATCCAGAGGAGCTATTTTTCTGTCAACTGCTTGTTTATAGAAAGAAGAAACTTCACATGGCTTTAGCCGTATTTGGAGGCAAACCGCATGCGGAACTGGCCTTTATATAGGGTTTTCCGTGACACTATATCTCCGCCTATCTCCTCTCCAAACTGCAACATTTAAAGATTAATAGAAGGAGAAGGAACTTTTAAAACACAGAGAGACATGGATAGAAGATACTCTTTCTTTTTGGTGGCCCTTGTCCTAGTTTTCATTTCCATGGAAGCTAGCAATGCGCAAGGTAGCAACAGCAAGAAGGCACCCTATGATGCTGCTTCAACTCATTATACTGTTTTGGCACCCACCAGTACTGGACAAGAAAGAGTTTACTGCCTAGCAAGAGGAGCTTGTAATGGAAAGGTACTCACATGTCCGAGTCAATGCGCTCAAAGGAAGCCCAAAAAGAATAAGAAGGTCAAAGGATGCTTCTTTGACTGCAGTAGCAAATGTGAAGTCACCTGCAAATGTAAGTATATATATATTTATATGTATGTATGGGTGTATCTATGCGTAATCTGTGTATGTATGCTGATGATTTGAAGTTGTTTGACAGGGAGAAAGCCAAACTGTAACGGATATGGGTCTCTATGCTATGATCCAAGGTTTGTTGGTGGTGATGGAGTTATGTTTTACTTCCATGGAGCCAAGGATGGAAATTTCGCCATTGTATCAGATGAGAACCTCCAAATCAATGCACACTTCATCGGGACACGACCCCAAGGACGTACACGAGACTACACATGGGTGCAAGCCTTGGCGGTCATGTTCGATACTCACACTCTCGTCCTCGCGGCAAAGAGAGTTTCTCAATGGGACGACAGCTTCGACGCTCTCATTGTAAGATGGGACGGCGATGTCGTAAACATCCAAACCGACGGAGAAGCCGAGTGGAGGACTAATTCGGAAGAAAGGGAAGTGATAGTTGAAAGAACTGAGGAAACCAACGGTGTTAAGGTCACAGTTGCAGGGCTGGTGGAGTTGAATGTAAAAGTTAGAGCCATTGGGGAACATGAAAACAAGGTTCACAATTACCAGTTGCCTGCTGATGACGCCTTTGCACATTTGGAGACACAGTTCAAGTTCACCAGACTAACCAATCTAGTGGAAGGGGTGTTGGGACAGACTTACCGGCCGGACTACGTTAGCCCCGTGAAACGAGGTGTGGCGATGCCGATGATGGGTGGGGAAGACAAATACCAAACGCCATCCTTATATTCGCCTCTCTGCAATCATTGCAGGTTTAAAGGAAAAACCGGTTTAAGTTCCATCTAAGGACTGATTAAAAGTGAATAACATACATGTAATGTATGTCTTTTGACTCCTTGTTTTGTGATTAGAATTGTAATGCTAATAAGGGCCAGATTTTTGCCCATCACATATCATTACTTTAAACAAGATGTATACAACATATATCGATGTAAACTTGCTTAGTTTGGGTTGTTAAGTAATAAATTGTTGATTTTTTTTTAGTAATAAAATTGTTGCATGTTGATATACTAATTAATAAAAAGAAAAAGGTTGAGGAAGCTGACTTTTACATTGGAATACCATAAACATGTACATTATGCAAAGAAGGTAGAGCTGAAGATGCGATTCAGATGCTTGAGGAAGCTACTGATGAGAGTGTTTATGATAAGTCATAAAAGTAACATGTTTTAATCCCATTCTTGATTCGTTTTTAGATGATGTATTTTTTAATTTAGTGAATTTGATGCTCCTAATCCTTTAATTTCATGTTTTTATACTTAGGAGAGCATAGGGGAGCAAAAGGAGCAGAAAACGGGCCAAAATCAGACAAAACGAGCTACTTTCAGGATCCACACGGGCTGAGCACACGCTCGTGTGAGCCACACGGGCTGGACACACGCCCATGTGCCAGCCCATGTCGATATCACTCCCTGTTTTCCAAACACGCGGAAAAAGCCAATTTTTAGGGTTTTTGAGCATTAAAAATGTCTATAAACACACACTAGAAGGGCAGCGGAGGGAGCACGCAGTGAAGAATGAAGAAATTACTCGAAGAACGCCGTCGAAATCAACTCAGAAGCAGGATCTCCTTCAAGATTGAAGATCTCCAGCCAACTTCTCTAGAAGTTTTTGGGTTTCTTTATATTTTGTTGTTTTCCTAATTTTGAGATGTTTTCCTTTCAAAGTATGAACTAAATTCCATAGATACCTAGGGAAGATGAAACCTATGATGTGATGGATCTTATTATTTAATTTTTTGGATTATATGTTAGAGGTGTTCATGGGCCGGGCCGGGCTGGGTTCGGGCCGGACTCAACTAAAAAATTAGGCCCATTCATTAGGCTCGGGCCGGGTCGGGCCCAAAAAATTGGCCTAAAATTTTTCCCGAGCCCGACCCATATAAAAATGCTAAAACCGGGCTACGCCCACTTACTAGATTAAATTTTTATATAATTTTTAAATATATATAATACATCAAAAATACTAAAAAAATCAAAATAAATATTTCCCAACAAATTGAAAATAAATTTTAAAAAAATATGTAGACTTAAATAACACTAAGATAGATGTAACTTAACAAGCAAATACCTCTAAAATAATAATAAAATTAACAAATGCCTTTAAAATAATAACAAAATTAACAATAAAATAAGTTTTATACAATATTCAATCAATAACAACAAAATAGTAGCAACATAATAGTAATATGGTAGCAAAATAGGGAGAAAACAACAAGAAAATAACATTCAAAAAAAAATAGCAGATTTTTTTTATTTAGTGAATTCGGGCCGGGCCGGGCCCGGGCCAAAAATACCTTACTCGAGGCCCGACCCATTTTTTAAATAGGCCTTATTTTTTGTCCAAGCCCATTTTTCGGGCTTATATTTTTGCCCAAACCCTCCCAAATTTCGGTCGGGCCTTCGGGCCGGGCCGGGCCGCCCGACCCATGAACACCTCTATTCTCAATTATGTACGCTTATTTCTTGCTTTAATATTTTCAGGATATTAATTCAAGTGTGATGTGCTTATTTCAGTGGAGCAAAAGTCCCTGTTTAAGAGTAGATCTGGCATAATTGAGTGGAGTTGCATGCAATTATAGAAATATGACGACATAAATCTATCGGATTAGAGTCAAATCTAATAGGGGAATCCATAGATCGAGTTAATGTGACAATAGGGATTTTAATTAGAAAGAGATTTCAATTAATCAACCTAGAGTCAGTTATTTTTACTCTCGAAAGAGATATTAATATAATTTAGAGATTTCTACGGATCAAGGCAAGTGAATAAATCGTTTAATTCAGATTCAGAGTAATAAGTGAAGTCTAGATGGATTCTTTCCTGAGTATTGTCTATCTTATTAGTTCATTCGATTATTTCTTACTTTATTCTCTGTTTCGTCCTTAGTAATTAGTTTAATTTTAGATTAAAAACAACCCTTTAATCTATAGGCTAGATAATAAAAAGATAATAATTACTAGTACTTTTAGTCCTCGTGGATACGATATTCTCAACTCACTATAGCTATACTATTGCTCGATAGGTGCGCTTATCTTTGTCGTGATTTTAGTTAGTTAAGTGAATTATCATCAATTTACTTGAATAAAACAATGTTAGAGAGTTGTGAAAATAGATGGAGAAGACAACTACGTTATTGATTTTGATTTCAAATAATATTCGATGATGCTTGGAAAATATTTTCATTTTTTCACAGACGAGTCCAAGCAACGAATACCACCAGCGATCATATGAAAGCAAGACCAACATGAACGTTAAACCCAAGGAGAGAAACAAAGGGAAAATATGGGTTTTTCTCCTTCAATTTTTGTTATTAATTCTTTGTTTCTAACTATACTCAAAACTGGTCTCTTTTATTCTTCCTAGTTTAAGTTGTTCTTTTTGTGTATTTCTGATGTTTCTTCTCTGCGGAAAATGGTTTGCCTCAATAGTAAATTATAATTTGATCTCTTTTTGTCCTTGAAAGTGATGTGATGCGACTAATTTAAGGAGTTGGTTTTGGACGTGGCATAATATGATTATTGCCTTCATTTCGAAAAGGCTTTTTTTGACAATGAGCAAAATGGATATTCCAAAACAAAACAAATGAATACTAGGAAATATCACTAAGAATAAAGCAATAGGTTTTTGGCTCAAGGATACGGCACAGGTAGAGAGAATTAATTTTGATGTGAAATTTGCTCTAAGACCCAGATTTGAGGTCATTAGGTTGCTTTGGAAGTTGCAACTCATCTTAACATTAAGTTGTATCGAATGCATTTTTTAATAAGTTCATAGATGAAGAAATCTATTTGGAATAACATAAGAGGTTTGAAGATCCTAACCATACTGTAACGACCTAATTTTAATGAAATTAGAGTAGTGGTTTCGTGACCATACATTCGAGCTAAAAAGAATTTATTTTAATATTATGGCATAGTCTATATTAAGATAGAAAGGTGGCATGAAAATTTTGATAAGAAAATTTTATTAATTTTGTAGTTAATTGATTAAAAAGGACAAAAAAATGCATTTCCGGGACTCCATTCCGGTAAATCAGATTCATAAATATTTTTAATAAATATTTACGAAGCCAGTTGTGTAGTTAATTAGGTTTTGATTAGGTGAATTTGACATAATTAGGAGTAATTATGAAAAAGGGCTAAATTACAATAGAGGTAAAAGTTTAATTATAGATTAAAGAAAAGCTAAAGGGACTAAATAGGCAATTATGCTATTATTATAGTTGAGGCGGTTTAATAAGGAAAAATCTGAGATTTTTAGTTAAAATATATATTAGTATTAATATTATAATATTATTATATTATATATAAAACATAAAGTAAAAGAAACAAAAGAAAAAGAAAAAGAAGAAACAGAATAGGTAGGACGAAACATGGGAGAAAAAGGGAGAAAGAAAAAGAAAGGGAAAATTAGGGATTTTTAAGGTTCAAACTTAAATTGGTAAGTCAATTAACTCATTTTTTTGTAATTTTTGAGTTTTTATGATCCTAGAACAAAATATTACTTAGTATATGTTGAAATTTTGAAAGTTAGTAGATTTTTGGACATGGTTTATGTTGTATTAATTGATGAATTAAGGGTTGAATTGATAGAATTTCAAGTTAGAATTGGGTAAAGGATTAAATTGAAGAATAAGTTAAAAGTTTTGTGTAATAGAGACTAAATTATAAACTTGTGAAATTCAAAGAAAAATTCTGAATTTTATGAAACATAAGTGCTGTAAATAATATATGGGAATTTCGGCTAGGCTTGAAATAAGGATTAGATTGCATGAATTTTATTTTTCGAGCCTAGGGACAAAATTGAAATTAATGAAAACTTTAGGGGCAAAATAATAATTTCTCCTAGAGTGTAAATTGAGTCCAAATGAATATGAAATGTATTAAATTGATGATTAAACTTATTTATTTAGATCCGAAAAACTCAAATACGAAGCTAGATCGAGGAAAGGAAATAGTCCTGGATTAATAGACTTTTGTATATAAACAAGTATCGAGGTAAGTTCGTGTAACTTAATATTGATTCTTGAAATGTTTGGATTGTATGATTATGTGATATGAATGTTAATTGAATATTTAATATATAAAATATGATCGTATGTTCAATATGACTTGAGAAAAGGGATAAGTCCCGGTTGAATGAAGGAAATTCGATGGAATATTGTAATGGTGATTCTGCATGTGTTGCAGACAGGATTTAGCTCGGATGAGTAATCCTGATAAGTCTCTCGGGCATTATGAGATAAAGTTCCATGAGTATAGTGATTGGTAGTATTCCGCATATGTTGTGGACTACCGTAGCTCTGTGTGAGCATCGAAGCATACGAATTGCTCAAATGATTTAAAAAGGGTAGCTTGAGAGTTACGTACACTTTAAGTGTACAATACGAGAGTATCCATCGATATTCCGATAAATTCAACGGGCAAAACTTGGAAATGGTTAATGGGTTTGAATGAATTTCACTTGAAAATGTACATGTGGTATGGAATTATAAGCAAGTATAAATTATTATATGATGAGCTCATCTATGTGATGATATTATGAGTAATTGCTTGACTAACTTTTATGATGAAGTTGTATGTGATAGAATAATGAATTATTTGCTTGAATGCATGCATGTTTGATTAAATTTAATGGAAACACTTGGTAAGTTAGTTTCTGGTTACATGAACTTACTAAGCATTAAATGCTTACTAGGTTTTATTTCCTATGTTTTATAGTGCTCAGAAGCTCGGGAAGGTTGGAGATAAGTCGGAGCATCATCACACTATCAACCTACTCATTTTGGTATACAAAAAAGTTTTTGTAACAACCCAAACCCGGCCCAAACACCACGACCGAATTTGATTGTTACTGAGTAAAACCTTGTGAACACTCTTTCAGAAAAACATTTAACTTCCTTTGTAAACTCTTTTTCTTTCGGTTGTCTTGCTAAGCTAACCCTAGATCTAATTTGGAATTTTAATTAAATCCGGTTATTGTACAAGTTTCAAGTGTACCCGATGGCACGTTTAAACTTCCACGTGTTAACTTAAGGAAACATGTGATTTAATTTAATTTTAATGACATAGTTTAAGTCGATATCCAACATAAAAAAAAATAAAATAAAATGCAACTATAGTTATGGAGGCCTTATTACAACCCAAAATAGAATTTATCAAATTCAAAGTTCTGTAAATTAAAATCCTTTGCATGGCCTCGAGTCCCACCTCCTCAACCGCCATCTACGAGTCACCTGAAAAATGTTAAAGGAGAAGGTGAGTCACCAAGACCCAGTATGTAACCCTTCCCCCATTTTAAAGCATCTTCATACACATCAAATAACAAATTAATTAAGCAAAGTATCATGTACCCAACCTAGCCAACCAAACACCTTTGTCTACCCCACGTGGTACCAAACCACTGGTGACCGTAGTCACGATGTGTTACCAAAACACTGGTGGTGCCAAACCACTTTGGTGACATATAGTCACAATGTGCTACCAAAGCACCGGTGTCCGCAGACACAATTCGGGTGATGGGGCCAACCCATCGTGTGATACCAAATCAGCGGCGACGATCCCATATCTCAAGTGGGGCCAACCCACGGTGGTGTTAACCACGAGGGACAAGTCGCTATGAGGTACCAAACCTCTGGAGGTACCAAACCTCTGGTGACATATAGTCACGATGTGCTACCAAAGCAACGGTGCTCGCGTCGACGAATACACCGCCCCTCCACTCAATCAACCCACATAGTCAACAGTCACATATAGATTTATCATATGTATTATCACAGCATGCTTCCCAAAAGCATAAAATAGCAATCATATGCACAGGTACTTACCAGGTTACCCCGTATACCGTTATGGTATTCAAGCCATTGCTACACACATCAAGTTAGCAATCACATTACTTAGCATAATTAACAAGTTAAATGGTGTGTATGTACACACCTGTCACCAACAAGGAGTCTAAATCCGAAAAGAGAAGTCGGCCACACTTAAGTCTTTGCCCCTATATTCGGCCAAACATGGGAGTTAGTACCCCAAAGGCCTTTTCGGCCAAAACCAAAATACCCAAAAGGGGTTAAGATTTAACCCGGAAGCCTTACCTAATGCCCTTGAGTACCAGTCACCAAACTATTTATTTTGCTCCCCTACAATCGGCCATTGCCATAACTCCCATTAGTAGCCTTCGGCTTAAATGGATATCAAATAACTAACCAATGTAAATCTTACCATTACTTACCAAATCGATTACTAGAGGATAGGAGTTGGGATTAAGCACTTCAAAATTCCGGGATACCTAGTGGAATTGGTTCCAAAGAAGATAAATGGTTAGCCGTTACCAACACAAAATTTCGGCTTTTCTTTTCACTTTAGTCGACAAAAATACAAGATTAAAAGAGGAAAATTCGCCCTTCTTACCTTCCTCAAACCGATTGCAAACTAACTTCCAAAGAGCCTTATACTTCCTTTAGTATTCGGTTAACAATGCTGCCAAGGAGGAGTGCGAGATTCGGTTCTTCAAGGGGGTGTATTCGGCTATTGAAGGAAGGAAAATAATGGGGATGAGAGGGAGAGAAGTTTCGGCTAAATGGGTTTGGGAGGCTGGAAGAAAAAAATAAAAGAAGATTGAGAGGAGGAGGGCTAGGGTTTCCTAGCAAGTAGAAAAATGAAGAAAAGAAAGAAAGGTGCTAGGTTGCTCCTTTTATAGCCATTCGGCACCCCCTTAGTAGCATTGCCGCCCACTCCTCTCATGAGGAGTTCAAATTTCGACCAACTCCTTGCTTCTCTCTTGGCCACTAATTTGAATTAATTCAAATCACTTTGAATTAATAAAAATAATCTCCCAATATCTCATCCATTATCCTTGAATATCTTCTCCTAATTATTATAATTAAAACTCTTCTATTATCCTCTAATATTTACACCTAATAAAAAGAGTTTGAAGGAGAAAACTCTCCCCCTTGTGCCGTCCAAAAAAAAAAAACTAACTAAAAAGGATTTCAAAGTGACTCGAACACAAGCTCCCTTGTTCCCCCTTGTGGCGTCATCTCTAGCCCTTAGGTGGGCTTCTTTTTGCCACTTTACGGGGCCTATTTTGTGTTAAATTACCCACTCTTATCCTTATAACACCACTTACCAAGGCTCCTTCATTTAGAAGTTAAAAAAGCTGAATTTTTCCATTAAACCGAGCCAACACAAAGTCTTAATTTAATCATTATCATTCCATAAATAATGACACAGAGTTCATACACAAGAAAAATAATGAAATTTCAAATAGCCCCGCTTTTGGGATGTTCTGATTCTACCCCCTTAAAATAAATTTCGTCCTCGAAATTCCTTAACTAGAAAAGGTGGGGGTATTGCGCCTCATTACATCCTCGGGTTCCCACGTAGCTTCCTCTATACCATGGTTCCGCCACGATTACCTTCACCAAGGGCACCGACTTCCTACGTAGAACTTTCTCATCTCGGTCTAAGATCCGAACTGGCTCCTCTTCAAAAGATAAATCTGGATTCACTTCGATTTACGCTCATCGGGCACAACGTCTGCGAAGGATCTGACCGATACCGCCTCGGCATTGATACATGGAATACGTCATGAATCGACTCGATTCTGTGCGCGACTTTAGGTGATAAGCCACCGGTCCTACTCGCTTCACAACGATATGGCCCAATGTACCTTGGGCTTAACTTCCCCTTTCCGTCCAAATCTCAACACCTTTTTCCAAGGCGACACTTTGTAAAGACTTTGTCTCCCACACGTATACTCCACTTCCTTGCGCTTTGAGATCGGCATAAGACTTACGCCTATCCGATGCTTCCTTGAGGCGAGTCCGAATCACCTTGACTTTGTCTTCCGTCTCGGTTACGGTTCGGACCCGAACTTGTCTTTCTCCCAACTCCGTCCAACATGTAGGAGTACGACACTTTCGTCCATAGAGGGCCTCGTATGGAGCCATTTGAATACTCGCTGATAAGCTGTTGTTATAGGCGACTTGCTAATGGTAGGTACTCCTCCCAACTACCACTAAAATCCAAGACCACGACCTCTTAACATGTCTTCTAAAACTCAGATCACCCTTTCCGATCGTCCGTCGATTTGTGGATGGAAAGCCGTCTTGAAATCTAACCGTGTACCCAAAGCTTGATGCAACGCTTTCCAAAACCTTGACGTGAATCGGGATCCCTATCCGAGATAATCGACACCGCACGCGCCATGCAACCTCACTATTTCACCCACATATAGCTTCGCTAGCTTCGGAGTGAGTAATCCACTCTCACCGGCATGAAGTGGTGATTTAGTTAAGCGATCCACAATTACCCAAATCGCATCCTTCTTGGTGGGCGTAAGGGGTAGCCCACTAACAAAATCCATGGTGATCCTCTCCCATTTCCATTGAGGATCTTTATCGGTTAAAGTAGTCCCGATGGTGGTGATGTTCAGCCTTAACCTGGCGACACGTCGACACTTCCCCTACGAACTCCGTTATCTCACGCTTCAACCGGCCACCAAAATCTGTTTAGTAAATCTCCATACATCTTGCTTCCCCAGTGCATAGCGTATGGGCTGCTATGTGCATCTTGGAGAATTTTTCGCGCCTTAAATCTGGATCCTTTGGCATACTGAGACTCGTCCTTGAAAGCAAAGCGCTCCTTCACTAGACAGTTGTACCACTTTCCAAACCACCGTCTTGAACTTGTACCCTCCTAGAACTCAAGCCTTCATCTATTAACCGCTTTTCTTTAATCTCCTCAATCCATGTCGGGCTTAACTTGAAGCTCGGCCAAAAGACTTCCATCATCATACGACTTAACCGAGCGAACATTGCTCTCAAGTCCGTCACCACCTTCCGGCTCAATCGTCGGCTACCACATTAGCCTTACCGGATGGTACTCGATTGAACAATCATAGTCCTTTAGTAGTTCAATCCATCGACGCTGCCTCGATTCGAGATCTTTACGAGTCGAAAGATACCTCAAGCTTTTATGATCCGTGTAGACCGTCGACTTCTCTCCATACGGTAATGTCTCCATATCTTGAGCGAAGACGACCATTGCTAACTCTAAGTCGTGAGTTGGGTAGTTAACCTCATGCGATCTTAATCGACGAGATGCATAGGCTACTACCTTCCCATCTTGCATCAATACACACCCCAAACCGGTGTGAGATGCATCACAATAGGCTGTGAATAACTTTCTGCTTGGTGTACCAAAACCGAGCTTCCGTCAAAATCTTCCTTAGCTTATCAAAGCTTTCTTCTTTTTTTCCGTCCATATAAATGGGACACCCTTCCTTAGCAACTTAGTCAACGGCGCTTTGCTATTAGAGAGAATCCTTCCACGAATCTCCGATAGTATCTGCTAAACCCGAAAACTTCAGATTTCACCCACCGTCCTAGGCGGTTTCCACTCCAATCTTCTTGCCTCAATCTTGCGGGGTCTACTCTAATTCCTTGGTGACACTACATGACCTAAGAAAGCCACCTCCTTCACCAAAATTCACACTTACCGAATTTGGCATATAAGCTACTTCTCCTCAATATTTGCGAGACTAACCGTAAATGCTTGTCATGCTCCTCTTACTGTCTTTGAGTAAACCAATATGTCGTCTATGAATACCACGACGAATCGGTCCAAGTCTTCTTTGGAATACTCTGTTCATCAAGTCCATAAATGCCGCCGGCGCATTAGTCAACCCAAATGGCATTACCAAGAACTCAAAATGCCCATACCGAGTTCGAAATGCCGTTTGTGTGAACATCGACCTCCTTTACCCTAAGTTGATGATAACTCGACCTAAGGTCTATCTTCGAGAACACCGAGGCACCCTTGATTGATCGAACAAGTCGTCAATCCGAGGCAACGGATACTTGTTCTTGATCGTCAACTTATTTAATCGACGGTGAGTCGATGCACATCCGCATAGAACCGTCCTTCTTCTTCTTGACAAACAACACGAGCGCTCCCCACGGAGATATACTTGGTCGTATAAATCCTCTATCCAAGAGCTCACGAATTTGAGCCTTTAGCTCCACCAATTCCTTTGGTGCCATTCGGTATGGTGCTATAGACACAGTGCCGTTCCGGTAGCAAATCTATACCGAATTCGACTTCTCGATCCGGAGGCAAACCCGAAGTTCTTCAGGAACACATCAACAAATTCCCCAACCGTTCGGACCTCTTCAACTACTAACTCCTTAGCTTCCAAAGCCACGATTCGAACCAAATACGCCTCACAACCCTTCTTGACCATCTTTTCACCTTCAAAGGCGGACACTACGTTGGATAGGTAATTCCTCCTATCTCCTATCATAACCACTTCATCACCTTCCACCGCCTTAAGAACCATGCGCTTGGTCACAAGCGATCCAACCTTGCTTGGTACTTAACCAACCAATCCATACCGAGGATCAAATCGAACTCTCCAAATGGTAGTTCCATTAGATCGGCTACAAAAACTACCCCTTGAAATTCTAGGGAGTGCGCCTCTATAGAGTTTATCTACGACTACGGAGTGACCTAAGGGGCTAACTCTGATCATCTCCTAGAAGCGGTTTGAGTCTAGGTCCATAGTTCCTACCACACTACTAGCAATGTATGAGTGTGTCGAGCCCACATCAATCAATGCAACATAAGGAAAACCAAAAATTAGAAACGTCACGGTTATAACATCCGGTGCGTCACCTTCTTCGCGACACCTTGCTTTGCATAGACTAAGCCAGCCGCCTAGCCTCTGTGTTGCTGAACCTCTACCTTGAGTTCCACGACCTCGGTTGGGGCCGTTGTTCCCTCTACCATTACCACGACCCTCTCTGTGGTCCTACATTTCTATCTTGTGCAGTTACGCCCTTACGGCTTGTCGCTTCTTAGCTAGCTTTTGGGGACAATCTCGTACGCGATGCTCCAAAGACCCACACTCAAAGCATCCTTTATCACCGGCCCAACATCCTCCCCAATGGGTCTTTCCACAGCGATTGATTGCCGAGTCGGCCTTTGATTAGCGATTGTGGGCCTTCTTTGCTGATTGGGCCCACTTGGCCTAGCCTTTTTTCGAGTACTACCGCTTGATCCAAATGACCCAAAACTTCTCTTACGATTGTTCTTACTATAATTACGCCTCACGGTCTCCTTGATTCCCTCGGCTACCTTAGCCTTCTCCACGGGGATGAGAACTCACGAACTCACGTGTGGGGCAATCGGTAACCTTAGATCATCTCGAAGTCCGTCCTCAAAGCGAACACAACGCTCATGTTCGATAGCCACGATGCCTCTCGCATATCTACTCACCTTAAAAATTCCGCCTCATATTCGACCACGGACTTAGTTCCTTGAACTAATCCCGAAAAAGCCTTTCTGCTGCGTCGGTGTAGCTAGTGCCCACATACTTTTTCGATGGCGGTTACGAAATACTCCCAAGTCAAATCATCGGTGTAGCCCCATCTCGAACAGTAAGCCACCACCGATACGCTTCATCCTTTAGAAGCGACACGCCTTTCCGACTTCTCTTCATCGGTCAGTCAAGGTCATCCATGATCCTCTCGGTTGACTCTAGCCAGATGTTCCACAGCCTGGGTGCCACTCGACACACCTCGGAATACCTCCGCTCCGTTAGATCGGAGTCGCTCGGGATAGATTTCCGAGCTCAACATTTCCACCAGCCCCAGACCACCATCTCCAAGACTACGCAACACGACTTGCGATCTGATTCGCCACCACCTGCCTGCTCCGCTCCTCACTCTAAAAGTAGGAGGTGGTGGTGGCGGTGGTACCTCATTTTCGAGCCTTGTCCTCGACTGACGGGTTCGGACACCGTCATCCTACCCTACCACGTCCCACGGCGTCCACGTCCTCTAGAACTCATTCTATCTACCGCGCTTTTAATCTGATTAAGAAAAATTTTATGCGTTAGCATTTGTTTCACTTTATTACTCGCGAAGAAGTTTTATGGATGAGGTTTAATCAGAGATTCTTTCGAGCAAACAACGTTTCAGTTTCCTATCCTAGTTCACACAAAGAAGTCCATGCATCCATTCCTTAATACTTTCCATACCTATTCACTCATCGGACATTTCTGCCCACTTCTAACCCAGGGGTATTTTCGTCTTTTTCCTACAGGGGTATTTTCGTAATTTTCCAGAACCAAGATATTTTGCTGATGATTTCCAAGGCTAAGTTATTGAATATTTAATAAAATAGTTGAAACTTTTGGGCAAAACCGTCGAATCAATATTTTATGGGTCAGGGGCATTTTGGTAATTTTACTCCTAAGGGTATTTTTGTAATTTTTCACAAGTCAAGTTTTCCGAGAAAAACATGGTATACCTAGTGTTCTAGGGTTTAAGAGGGTTATTGGATAAGTTTTGAAAACATTAGGGCTTGTTGTCTCGTTCTATTTTGAAAAACAAGGCTAATTCCCTTTTGGGTTTTAATCATTGTTTTTAGCCTATGACCGAGCCTTCTGGTCCAGGTGAACCAAAGCTACGCACCAGGCAGAATTCAAGTGAAGAGGAGGTGGGTCACGCGGACCGCTTAAATACCAAGGCTCTCACTGAACCTTTCTAGACATGCGCGCAGAGGTTACCACACCACCGAGCCTTCAGGGTTAGGGTGAACAGAAGCTACGCACTGGTAGGATACCTGCGAAGAGGAGGTGAGTCACGAGGACTGCTTAAATACCAAGCTCTTCCGGATCCAATCCTAGACATGCGTACAGGGGTTACCACACCCTAGCTCATTGACTAGGTCATAGGTTGGTTTAGTTCTTTAAGTCTTATGCTTCGTTGTGTTTGAGTAATCTAACCCTAGGGTCCAAGTCCTATAAGTCTATCTACGTTCCATGCTTCCTACCCTTCTACAGAATACAATTCACAGAAAGGTTTAGATGTACTTACCTGGGCGGATCGGTGCCGGAGACTCGGGCCATGCTGCTTAAAAACCCAAAACAATTCAAAAAGGCCTACCAAAACATTTTGGGCCTTGGCCCCCCCCACAGCCGAGCTTTGAACTGGGCTCTGATACCAATTTGTAACAACCCAAACCCGGCCCAAACACCACGACCGAATTTGATTGTTACTGAGTAAAACCTTGTGAACACTCTTTCAGAAAAACATTTAACTTCCTTTGTAAACTCTTTTTCTTTCGGTTGTCTTGCTAAGCTAACCCTAGATCTAATTTGGAATTTTAATTAAATCCGGTTATTGTACAAGTTTCAAGTGTACCCGATGGCACGTTTAAACTTCCACGTGTTAACTTAAGGAAACATGTGATTTAATTTAATTTTAATGACATAGTTTAAGTCGATATCCAACATAAAAAAAAAAAAAATAAAATGCAACTATAGTTATGGAGGCCTTATTACAACCCAAAATAGAATTTATCAAATTCAAAGTTACGTAAATTAAAATCCTTTGCATGGCCGCCTCGAGTCCCACCGTACTCCTCAACCGCCATCTACGAGTCACTGAAAAATGTTAAAGGAGAAGGTGAGTCACCAAGACCCGATATGTAACCCTTCCCCATTTTAAAGCATCTTCATACACATCAAATAACAAATTAATTAAGCAAAGTATCATGTACCCAACCTAGCCAACCAAACACCTTTGTCTACCCCCACGTGGTACCAAACCACTTTGGTGACCGTAGTCACGATGTGTTACCAAAACACCGGTGGTGCCAAACCACTGGTGACATATAGTCACAATGTGCTACCAAAGCACTTTGTCCGCAGACACAATTCAGGTGATGGGGCCAACCCATCGTGTGATACCAAATCACCGCGCGATCGATCCCATATCTCAAGTGGGGCCAACCCACGGTGGTGTTAACCACGGGGACAAGTCGCTATGAGGTACCAAACCTCTGGAGGTACCAAACCTCTGGTGACATATAGTCACGCGAGTGTGCTACCAAAGCATCGGTGCTCGTCAAAGACGACGAATACACCGCCCCCACTCAATCAACCCACATAGTCAAATGAATCACATATAGATTTATCATATGTATTATCACAAAGATGCTTCCCAAAAGCATAAAATAGCAATCATATGCACAGTACTTTACCAGGTTACCCCGTATACCGTTATGGTATTCAAGCCATTGCTACACACATCAAGTTAGCAATCACATTACTTAGCATAATTAACAAGTTAAATGGTGTGTATGTACACACCTGTCACCAACAAGGAGTCTAAATCCGAAAAGAGAAGTCGGCCACACTTAAGTCTTTGCCCCTATATTCGGCCAAACATGGGAGTTAGTACCCCAAAGGCCTTTTCTGCCAAAACCAAAATACCCAAAAGGGGTTAAGATTTAACCCTGGAAGCCTTACCTAATGCCCTTGAGTACCAGTCCACCAAACTATTTATTTTGCTCCCCTACAATCGGCCATTGCCATAACTCCCATTAGTAGCCTTCGCTTAAATGGATATCAAATAACTAACCAATGTAAATCTTACCATTACTTACCAAATCGATTACTAGAGGATAGGAGTTGGGATTAAGCACTTCAAAATTCCGGGATACCTAGTGGAATTGGTTCCAAAGAAGATAAATGGTTAGCCGTTACCAACACAAAATTTCGGCTTTTCTTTTCACTTTAGTCGACAAAAATACAAGATTAAAAGAGGAAAATTCGGCCCTTCTTACCTTCCTCAAACCGATTGCAAACTAACTTCCAAAGAGCCTTATACTTCCTTTAGTATTCGGTTAACAATGCTCGCCAAGGAGGAGTGCGAGATTCGGTTCTTCAAGGGGTGTATTCGGCTATTGAAGGAAGGAAAATAATGGGGATGAGAGGGAGAGAAGTTTCGGCTAAATGGGTTTGGGAGGCTGGAAGAAAAAAATAAAAAAGAAGATTGAGAGGAGGAGGGCTAGGGTTTCAAACAAAGTAGAAAAATGAAGAAAAGAAAGAAAGGTGCTAGGTTGCTCCTTTTATAGCCATTCGGCACCCCCTTAGTAGCATTGCCGCCCACTCCTCTCATGAGGAGTTCAAATTTCAGCCAACTCCTTGCTTCTCTCTTGGCCACTAATTTGAATTAATTCAAATCACTTTGAATTAATAAAAATAATCTCCCAATATCTCATCCATTATCCTTGAATATCTTCTCCTAATTATTATAATTAAAACTCTTCTATTATCCTCTAATATTTACACCTAATAAAAGAGTTTGAAGGAGAAAAACTCTCCCCCTTGTGCCGTCCAAAAAAAAAAAAAGAACTAAAAGGGATTTCAGTGACTCGAACACAAGCTCCTTTGTTCCCCCTTGTGGCGTCATCTCTAGCCCTTAGGTGGGCTTCTTTTGCCACTTTACCAGGGCCTATTTTGTGTTAAATTACCCACTCTTATCCTTATAACACCACTTACCAAGGCTCCTTCATTAGAAGTTAAAAAAAAAATTTTTCCATTAAACCGAGCCAACACAAAGTCTTAATTTAATCATTATCATTCCATAAATAATGACACAGCAGTTCATACACAAGAAAAATAATGAAATTTCAAATAGCCCCGCTTTTGGGATGTTACAGTTTTTATTTTGGTATAATGACATGTATAGGCTACTAGTACCAATGTTAATGATGAATTGGATGAATGTAATCTAGCCATTTGAAATGGCTAGTAATGACTTGATTTTGGTATGTTTATAAAGTAAATTATGGTTATACATGTATGCTTGGTACATTTTAGGTTAATTAGATTTAAACATGTATGTTATGGAAAGGTAAGATACGAGTTAAGATTGTAGGCATACATATCATGTTAAATGTTTGAAATTGGCTTGTAAATCATGCTTGAATTGGTTGGTTGGTATTGGGAAAGTTTTGTGCAGGTTTTGGATGAAATGGGTGAGAAATAGAGCTTGGAAAATAGCCTTATTTTATCTACACGGGTGTGTGACTCCTATAAGTAAGAAAAAATTTGGAAGTTTGCGAAAAATTTCCCCGAGATCCCGATTAGTTCCGAATCTATTCTAATGCATGTTTTGGGCCTCGAGGGTCCATTTAAGGGACGTTATGACTAATCTCAAAAATGAATAGTGTTTGACTCGATTTATCTGAAAATGTTCTGTAAACGCTGGTAATGCCTCGTGACCCTGTTTCGGCGACGGATACGGGTTAGGGTTGTTACACATACAGACTCAAAAACGCACTTCATGATTTGAAGTAAGCTCTCATGTCAAGGGATGTGAGGCTTTCAAAGAGATCCGAGAGCATCCTTTTCATCAATTTTCTCTCTAGATTTTTATTTATGTAAGATTGTTTTGAATACCTTCTTGTGATATTCTCAAGTCATGATTAATTAAATTTTATTTTTCTGGAATGGTGATGGATTCTACATATTAGTTTATTAATTATTAATTTTGATCTATGTTAATTATTAATTATTTAGTTGTGTGATTATTTAATTTGCTTGTATGGTTACCGTGTTGTATTAATTTGATAATCTTAATTTGTCTTGAGAGAGAAAGGTAAGGTTGAGATCTAGATTGAATAGATTAGGATTAACTCTAGTAGCGACGAACGAGTTAATTTGCAGCTATAATAGGACTATATTTGATATCCTAATCAAACACAATAAGTTTGTTCTTTATGACATCTTGCCTTACATTGGAATATAACTAGTGGGGAAAGAGGATTAACTTAGCTAGATACTACAATGGTTTAGTTAGTCCATTGAATCTTGAGTTAATAATTACATAGATTGAATGATTGCACGAGGGATGATTGATTAACTAGATTAGGTGAAACTAAAGTTCCAAGATCATACACTTCATTGAGAAACTTGGAATTTTCCATTGCTCTAGTTTTGTGAAATCTTTATAATTTGCTTAGTTTAATTTTAGTAGCAATTAGGATTTGTTTTACTTATCTAGATTTACATAAAATCAAATAGTTAGTACTTAACGGCTTATTATTTGGTTTTCATGAGAACAATATATTCTTTATCACTTTATTACATGATCAACACATGCACTTGTATTAAAATTTTTAACATCATCTATTTTTCTTGTAGCAATGACTTACTCTTGTTGCAACTTACAATATATCTATACTTATATCTGCAAAGCAAAAATCAACAATGTCTCATAAAGTTTGGTGACGGAGGTTGTGGATGGCGGTAGATGATGTGAATTGTGAGTAAGGGTGTGCAAAAAAAAAAAAAAAAATCTAAACCGGCAAAACCAAAGTGAACCACCAAAAACACCATTTTTTTCGATTTTTCGGTTTAATTGGCTTTCAAGTTTGATTTAATTAGTTTTTGGTTTTTACATTTTAAACCGATTAAGTCCATAACCCATTTACATACTCAAACTCAAATTTAAACCTTAAACCCAATACCAATTAAAACTTAATATTTTTAAAAGCCCAAATTCATTCAAATTTAAAACCCAAATTCATAATTTAATTTTTTATGATATTTATTTTAATTTTTATCATTTAATATATAAAAAAAACCCTAAAACTAAACCTAAACACATGGTATAAATATATATTATAAAGTCATTTCAACCTTTCTTCTATAGTGTACTAATCATCAGCATAGATATTTAAATCATGAAAATGAAATGGTTACATCCAAGCCTTGTAAGAAAATGAAAAATCGCATACGAATGACACAGTTAACAAACATGGAACATTGGAATCCAATAGGAAAACCATAAACTGATTTTGAGTTAATTAAAAATTGTTTCATTTAAATTTTAATATTTTTTTATAATTAATTTGAAATAAAAATAAAAATAAAAGTGATGTGTTAAATTGAAGAAAGAAGATAATTATGTGAAAAAAATTAAAGGAAATAAAATCATAAATACTTCAATTAGGGAAAAAAATCCAACTCAAAAAAGAAAACCGAAAAACCGAACTGAAGTGAAAATTTACAATTTTGTTATGCTCCCCAAGTTTGTTCAGCTTATTCAATTTACATGGATAATTTAATTTATTTGATTTTCGGTATAAACAAAACAAACCGACCAAATGCACACCCCTGACTAGGGATGTTCACAGTTCGATTAAAACCGAATTAACCAACCGAATCGATCTAATTCAATTAATCGGTCGGTGGCTGAATTTAGTTTGGTCGACAATCGGTTAATGATTTTTTTGAAATTTCGGTTATCGGTTAATTCAGTTCGAAACCGAGTAATTAACCGAATTAACCAATTAACCGAAATAGATAATATATAATATATATATAGCATCCCCAATATATAAATAATATATATATATATATATATAGTGTTTTTAATGTATTATTTGTTGTTTTCACCTCTATTTAAAGTTTTTTGAACTACTAAATAAAAGAAAAAAACATATAAATTTCGGTTTGGTTAATGTTTTTAAAAAAATTTCAATTTAATTAGCGGTTAAATTTTTTTTACATTTCAAAAAATTCAATTAATAGTAATTTGATTCGAATATTATTGAGTGATTCGCTAGTAACATGTAATAGAAGTTGTTCTAATAGTTGGAGTCAATCCCTTCTTAGTGATTGGAGGAGTTTATATATGTAGTGGAGGGGCAATTTGATGTGGGTCCCTTTGTCCTATATATGCCCCTAGTTTATTGTTTAAATAAGGGGAAAGCTGTAGGGTATGGTTAGAGGCGAGGAGAGTGAGTTTTAGGAATTATGAAACAGTATAAAGGGATATCAATGTATGAACATTTAGTAAGTTTAGAGTTTGAATTTAAATCTCCACAATTCATATGCGCTATACATTTACGATTTGAATAGAAAACCAAAAAATGATGTAATGATTATGGAAGAGGTAGGAGTAGGATGATAGCTTGTTTACCAAGCAAAGCAAAGGATGAAGTTGCCGGTTGTTCAATATTTGGCCAACAAAAAGAAGGCGGAGAAGAGTGTGTGAGGGTAGAACTGAAGCCATGCCTGTCTCCCCCCGCATCTTTATAGGCCCTACTCTCCCTCCTTTCATTGCCAACTTGCAACCTCAATTTCCCTCAATGCAAGCAAAGGTGAATAGAAAGGAAGAAATGGATCATCGTGTTCATCTTTTCAAGTTTCCCTGACCCCATAAATTAATTTCATTGTTACAATAAATAATTTTATCATCCAAACTAATATCCAAATCTTTATGAGCACAACATAGAAGAATCTCTTGAACTTAAATTACCTTTCTAATTAGAATGCAATGATGAGATAAGATGGAGCAGCAGAAGAAAGCTTTAAAAAAATGGTGGATTCTTAGAAGAAAATTAGATGTTCTGCGTGTATCGAACTCAACCAAGAAATACCAACAACAATATTTGTATTTTTGGTCCGACCAAGTGGCAGCCAACATCAATGCTCTACTCTACTTACCACCAACTGTCCAAGCAACTCATGTGGGCTTGAATTGAGAAAGAAGCAACTTTACACCTCTCATCTATACCATATTTGGGTTAAATAAAGTTAAACACTTTCGTACTACAATTTAATTCAAAAATGGTTAAAATCTAAATTTGAAATTTAGTCCCTATATTTTTTCTAGGAATTCATATCCAACTATTAATACTGTTAGAATTATTTTGTTAAATTCAGGTTTATTACAATGTCATTTTTGTAGCTACATTACTACCAAGTGAATATTTTTTTATTCCAAAATATCACACCGACAAATTTAACAAAAAAAAAACAATGTTAACAATTGAAACATAATTTTGAAATCTAAAAAATAAATAAACTAAATTCATGAGAATAAAAGTATAATGACTAATTTTTAAATTTGCGAAGAGTACATGGACCTGTGCCATATTTTAACCTTCAAAATTTGATATCTTACAAAAGTAAATGTTTTTAATTTAATAGAATAATGTTGCTTTATTTTTCTACAATTCAAAAATCACATATTTCTTTAGAGTTGTTATAACAATTAAATTATATAGAATTAGAGACAATTCACACCATAAAAAGTGCATAGAGTCACAAAGATGAAAGTGGTTCACATTGTAAGTAGTGCAAGGAGCCATTAAGAGTGGTGATTTAGCAATGTTGAGATTGTATTTGAGTAGAATCGATGCTATGGTTTCGTATCTTCTTCTGAGTCTCTCCCTTACCTTGATGTTGAGAGGGGATACTTATAAAGGAATGATGGCATAATGTGATTCCCAACCACTATGCACTCTACCTCATATGTGCAAAGGGTAGAGAGGCGAATGTCAGTTTAGAGGCATTGCTAGAGTCGATTTAAATGAATGATAAAATTTTTATAAAAGCTTTAAGAACCTCAAAACTAATACTTTACAATACTCATTTTTCTTTAATTTTTATTTTTTAATTATATTACATAAGATCTGACATGTCATTTTTTAAAGGTTATATTAACAATTTTAGTAATGAAAAGACCTGATTGATATAGCATCAAATCATCAATAATTTAAGATGTAATTAGAATGTTTTAAGTTTTGGGGTCAATTTAAAATGAGGTTCATAGTTTGAGGATATCTAGTGAAATTAACCTTTTTCTTTAAATTTAATTTAATATAATTTATAGAAATAAATTTCTTTTTGATCGAATTTAGAACTCTAAGATAATTTCCCATTTAACCCATTAAGAAAATTTTAGATTTTGGTTATAGAAGGTGAAGCAGGGATCTGTTTAGGTTTTTCAAGATTAAAGTTATTATAATTTCACCTGTGATACAGTTGAAAAATAAATTTTCATATTTTTGTTGTACATATTCTGTAGAAGATAGTAACATAATAATAGCTTTTATATAAATGGACAATAATTGCCTTACCGTTAATAGCATGGGACAGAAGAAAAAAAGTGTTTTTGCCTTCGTTGAATCTAATGAATCCAAGAAACGAAAAGAGGGTTAAAGAAGAAGGAAGCA
The DNA here is from genome assembly GCA_025698515.1 of Gossypium sturtianum. NCBI lineage: Eukaryota > Viridiplantae > Streptophyta > Magnoliopsida > Malvales > Malvaceae > Gossypium > Gossypium sturtianum. Next base: position 92,203,804 of record CM046951.1, on the reverse strand, counting down.
GGGATCATCGGCTTGGATCGATCTGCTCATGGAAATTAAAGCCCCACAGGGAGCCATCAGCCTCGTGGACATTAGCTGGAAATAGGGCCCAATTTAACCGCCATCGCTACGGACACTTATTCCCTAAGTTAGCCAAGCATTCGCAATCACAAACCGAGGCAATGATTAATTCTTTTTATTGGTGTTGGATGGTTATATTACATCTCGATTATATTAAAAAAACAAGCGAAGTTAGAATGTCTAAATAGGAAGTAATTTTTTTTTTAATATTGCTTTTCTTTTTATTTATAATATTTGAATCCGATATCTTATTTAAGAATCATCAAAATTTTTATTACTCGATCACTACCGAAATAAAATGGGGCTAAAAAATCCGTATTGAAAAACGAGGCTTTGTGATTATTATGAATCTAATTCATTGAAATTCCATCAAGTAAAACGGAAGAATTATAAATCTCCAAAATAATAGATAAAAATATCGCAAATAAAGCCATTACGACACCCATCAAATGAGTTGTTCCCCATCCAAGGGCTACCTTACCATCTTTCGAATTCAATGGTTTCAAAAAATCTCCTACAACAATTCGTCTTGGACTAGATCTAGAATTACCTTCAACAGTTTGTGTAGTCATAAATCTTATTTTGTATCCAATGAGATCTGTTGACTTTGTATATCATTCCGCTGTAAATAAATAATCTTATCATAGACCCATTGTGATCTTGAAATTATATAATAATGAAAACAGCAACCTTAGTCCCCATCTCTATATCTGATTTACTTGTAAATTTTAGTGGGTACGCCTTATATACTGCTTTTGGACAACTCTCTCAACAATTAAGAGATTCATTCGAAGAACACGGGAAATAATTGAAGTAATGAGCCCCTATATGTATGTTTATTTGGTCACATATCCACTCCAAAATCTACTCTGTTTTCCCTGCTTTTCCAAGCAATGTAATTGCTCATCAATTTCTTTCCTTTCAAATAAACATCCCAATAGGGTTTGCTAAAGTTGATAAGTATGTCTTCTAGTTAACTAAAGTAGCATATTTTACCTAACTTCACCTCCCATATCCTAAATAAAAAGCTCCCATTTCTCATCCAATCAAAACATCCATAACATTTTTTGTTCAAGGACCACTTCTTCCCTTCCATTTTACTTTGTTTTAGTTGCCATAACGTCACCTTCCAATACAACCCACAATGAGGCAACAATATGTCTTCACTACTCTCACTTTGCTCATCCTGTTTTCCCTCAGTTGTTCAACAACATTAGCCCAAGCTCCGGCACTGGCCCCGGCACCTTCCGGTCCAACAAACGTCACCAAGATCCTCGAAAAAGCCGGTCAATTCACCCTCTTCATTCGTCTTCTAAAGTCCACTCAAGTGGCCAACCAGCTGCTCGGTCAGCTCAACAATTCCAACAATGGTATGACCGTTTTTGCACCAACGGACAATGCTTTCTCCAGCCTTAAATCGGGCACATTGAATTCACTCACCGATGAACAAAAAGTGGAGCTGGTGCAATTCCACATCGTCCCAACATACCTCACCTCGTCTCAGTTCCAAACCATTAGCAACCCTTTGAGAACCCAAGCTGGTGATAGTGGCGATGGCAAGTTCCCTCTCAATGTCACCACTTCGGGGAACTCTGTGAATATAACAACAGGGTTGACAAACACCAGTGTTTCCGGCACTATTTACACTGATGGTCAGCTTGCTGTTTATCAAATCGATCAAGTTCTTCAACCATTGCAAATATTTGCACCTAGGCCTCCAGCTCCCGCACCGGCACCGGCAAAGTCGAAGAATAAGAAGGCTACCACCGTTGCTGATAGCCCCGATGTTACCCCAGCTGATAACTCCAAAGCGGCCACCTTGCAAAATGTTGGTTTTTTTGGAGTTGCTGCTCTAGTTATAGCACTGTCTTTGTGACCATGAAAATGGAGAAAAGAAGAAGACAGTGATTTTGATGGTGGTGATCAAGATGGCGAGTGTTTTTTTTATTTTTCAATAATTATCATTTAAAAAATTTATGTTCTGTATGAAGATTGAATTTTGAGTTTATGTTGTTGATTTCATTTATTTTTGTTTTGAAATTTTCTTTGTTATATCTTATTTCTCAATTGTAATTGTGAATTTTGTGGCACTTTCTTCATCCTTTCTCTTTTTAAGATTTTGCATCATTGCATGTTTTTGAAAACTTTTATTGTCAAATATTCATTAAATTCATATTCAAATTAAGTTGGATTAAGTATAAGAAAAATTCTTTGTACAGAGAAACGTATATCCAAACATTGGATATAACACTATTAAGACACCAAACATAAACCGACTAAAACCCAAAGCACTTTTATAAAGATGCTCAATTTTTCAACCTATCAAAACATTTCTTTCTCCAAGCCTTCTAAAAAGAAATAAAAGGAATAATTAAGTATTATTTCGATTTTTAAATGATATAAATTCGAATACGCTTAAATATATATTATTTTTTAATTTAAAAAATAAAGGAATTTATAAATAATTTAGGAATGATGTAAATAATAATTTAAAAAGAAAATAGAAAACCTAAACCTTCAAATTTTAAACCAACCAACCAATGGAACTTTAGGAGGGCCATTGCTGGGGCGGGTGCAAGAAAAATATATATATTTTTCATATTGGAAAGTCCCAATTGAAGAAAAAGATAGAGCTAAAGTTTGTTGCTTTGAAACAAAGGACTTTACAATGGATTCAACCGTCAAGAATAAAGAGCCGAGGAAAGAGTAATGTGAGGCCTCGATTCAGATTCAATTTCAATTAAGGGTGTATTTAAATAGACAATGTGTTAATTTCCGATAAGGTTAAAACAATAGTAATCCAAAGAGGGGTCTAAGTGAGTGATGATTTGCTAACAAGGCCAAACATTTCAATCTTTCAAGACTAGGTTTTCGAGTGTCGAGCCAAAGTAAAAATCAATTGAATAGCCTTGTGATGTTGAAGATTTAAGGAAACAGAAGTAACCCAAATTTTAAAGGGAGAAATATATGTGTGTAGAAAATTAAATCACTCTAATTTAAATTTTAGTTATTTCAATTATTTATCAAATAATGTCTTTATAAAAATATTAAAATATGTTATAAGTCTTTGTTCTTTTTATAAATTTAGAATTTAGTCTTTTTTTCTTTATTTCCAGGAATTTAGTTCATTTATTTTTCAAATTCCAAAATTCAAGTCCAATTGTTAACCCCATTAAATTTTTTTGTTAAATTTGTTAGTGTGATATTTTAAAATAAAAAAAATACTCACTTGATAGTCATGTAATTAAAAAATTAACATTGTAATAAGATTAATGATATTACCAATTAGATTACATCTTAAAATCTGAAATGTAAATGATTTAAATTCCTTGAATAAAAGTAGGGGCAGGTCTAATTGTCGAATATCTCATAACCTTGATTCTTCTCTCCTAATTAAGAACAGGCGCAATAATTTGGATTTTCATGTTCTCTTTTGTCTTAATTTCATAAAATGTAATTGGAATCTTAGCAGGACTCTGATTCTCTTGGATTCAATCCGAGCAGCTCACCTTCTTAACAAGACCCTTTCTATTCAAGGTGGTACTAACAGGATTGTTTGGAAATTTGACCACAATGGTCTTTTTTTCAGTTAAAAATGTCTACCAACACTTCTACAAAATGAATTCACCCTCTCCCCATTTTGATAATCTGTAAAAGGCCCGGCATAATCTATGGAGGCTCAAATTCTTGTTCAAGATGAACCCCATGTGATGGCCTAATGGTTAAGGGTGTTCACCACCCTAGGTGTGGCCTAGGATCGAGTCGCACTAATCGCGTTTGTTGTTCAAGCTTTGCCCTATTATTGTAAATCACTAACTTCCTTTTCATCAACAATTTCGTTCTGTCGATTTCTTGCTCCTTTGACCCCTCATACCTCTCACCCTCTTCCCCAAAGAGCACTTACCATTGATCAACGGGACCCTCCCTGGATTCTCAGTTTTGATGTCTTTAAGTCTAACGATTCTGGCCTCATCGGTGGCGCGACCATTATTTCTAGCCCTGATGTCTCGCGCTTCTTGCAGGCCAGCAACTACAAAATGACCAGCCTTCTCCAAACTAGGTTACTAACCCTTCGTTCCATCCTTCTTATCCTGAAAGATAACGTCACTTGTTGAAACCTACTTAATTTTGATAACAAGAATGGCACGATATCATTATTGGACGCTCCATTCTAAGATGGAAACTCCAACCAGCCTATGCAACAGCTTCTCCAGAAAGTCCTTATCCAACAATACAAATATGCCAACCGACACCTCAGGAAGGAGACTAAACAATGGGCCACCACTGCCTCAAAATCTATTATTAACTCACTTGGCCATGACTCTTACTTTGCAATTGTACTAAAAAAGTGAATTAAATTTAAAATGGACGAAGAATACAAAAATTTGGAGTATATTTTAACCTAATAAAAATATTACTTATGTATTATACACCAACACAAACAATTAATTTTTTTCATAGAAAATACTATTATTAATAGGAACCATGAATAACAATAATAGAAAGACATGACATATAGTACAAATAAATAAATCACTATAAATTAATGCACAAATATCATGTCTGTAAAGTAATACCAAAACAAAAAAAAAAGGACAATTTGACAATAACTGCAACATTGGAATAATTCGGAAACAAACTAGAGATGCATCAACTTAATCAAATCATGATATTAACATAATTTATACTTGCTCAAGCCTAGTCCGGTCCGAAATATGGGCCTAAAAATTTGCCCAACCCGCCCATATTTATAAAAGACTAACCCAAACTAATTTTAGGCTCACCCATAATTTTTTAATTTTTTAAAAAAAATATTTATATTATATTATTTTAATATTTAATAAAATTTTATATATTTTTTATTTATTGAACGTTTTTATATAGTCATATATTAACATTATTTTAATGTTTATGTTAGAGTAGTATTATATATTTAGTATAGGTTTATTTTTTTAATATGTTCTAAATTACATAATATATAAAAATAACATAATATAAAGGATCATAAACTTAAAAATGGACCGGGTTGGGATGGGCTCAGGCCTGGGCCATGAATGCTCAAGCCCAATCCTGACCCATATTTTAAAAGGGCCTATTTTTTTTTTGCCTAAGCCCATGTTTGGGCTTAATATTTTTGCCCAAACTCTCCCAAATTTCGGACGGGTAACCCGAACCATGAACAGGTCTACTCCCCGATGTTAGAATTATCATAGACTATTCAAAAAGTAAAATATTAAATTTAAGCTTTTTAAGCCTTTAATTAAATGAAAAAACTTTTGAAATAAACAATTTAATGTAAATATTTTTAGCTTTACCTTCTTTTCTTTTTTTCTAAATTTTATTAATTCCCTAAACAAAATTCCTTACATCATCGTGTATTTCACATTGAAAAAAACAAAAACGTTAAATTCAAAAATATTTGATAAAATAAACAAAAAAAAAAAAACCACATCTGAAGAATATTAGTTGTAGTATAATTTAGAAACATGGTGCATGGGGCGAGAATTGAATGGAAGTGGCCAGATTGGTTGGCCTACCAATTTTCCTAAAGTATCCAATGCTATCAATGATTCAAGTTTTAGTTGGAATTCTTCAACACTCTTCTGGTATAAATTATGTATCTGCCAAATAAACTGAAACCAATAGAAACATATTTTTATTGAAGCCTGACCCTATCTAAACGAGAGGAGAAAGCAACATCATTTTCACATGCAAAAAATAAAAATACATTAGCCATTCATTCAAACGCAAAATTTAGATGTCATCAGTCTTATTGTTAAATGGTAGGAAGATTTAGATATTAATTAAAACACAGCAGGTTTATTTATTTGTAAAAGAGTAAAGTTGATTATTCCCTTTCTACTAATATGACAAAGTGATGAATACAAACAAGATTCTGTGGATGCTTTTAGTCGATTTTATAACGTGAAGTGGGAAAACTTTTTCCTTTTCTCAAAATAAGATCTCAACTTTTTGCTGTTCGCATCATATAAGTATCATGACTCAGTTCTTATTTGTATGTTTGTGGTTAAGTTGGAAGGTAAAATGTAATCTAGTCATTCGTGCAACAAATTAAGGAGATTTTTTATAATATATTTTCTTATTCTAAAATAGAAAATGGCACTTGAACATGCATAGTAATTTTTCGAATTTTATTTCAGTCAAGCTTTGAAAATAGGGTGGGAAACACAGTGCAAATTTAAAACTAAGATCACAAAAAAGCTTTCAAAATAATAATAATAATAATAAGAAAACAAGTTTACTAGTAGGAAAACACTAGACTGGTATACTAATAATAATAATAACAATAAGAAGAACAAAACAAAACAAAAAATGGTGAAAACTCTACGTGCATGGAGGGCCCAAACACTGCCATGTCTCTTTCTCTTCAGTCGAGTGGTCCCATCACAAGACTCCCCTCCCCTCCCCTTCCTGAGTTGACTCGTTGCTTGCTGCTTCCTTTCTTCTGAGTATAATAAACTCATCACTCTCCATTTTCATTAAGCTAGCATGCACCTCCATTAAGCACCTTTGACCTACCTCTTCTGTCTCAAACTAGTCTTAACTGGAATCAACTCCATGGCTGAACTGAGCCCATTGAAGCAAACTTGGCAAACTCTTGCTGGAAGAAGGGTCTGCTTGATTCACTTCCCACACCAAGGAAATCCCTGGTTAAGCTTGCTTCCACTTCATTTGCATTTGTGTTCAGCTTTGATGCAACTGCTTGGCCGCCTTGTCTTTCATTTGCCTTCATGGAGGCGTTATTGACAAATGACCCATCTTTGATGATGGCTGCTTGCGTTGAAGGCAATGAACTCACTACCTCGTTTATGTTCTCAGATTGATTTGCTTGCTTAAACAGCTTGTAATAAGCTTCATTTTTGTTGTGGTCATTGATTGGGCTCGGAATTGTTGAAGGGGGTGAGCTCATTAACCCAAATAATCCACTGTTAGCGATTGCAGGGTTGCTTCTTGTAGATCCCATTTGGGCTGCTTTTTGCAGGAGAGCAGTGGCTGACATGTGAGTGTGGTTTTGTCGGAGACTATTCTGGGTATTGTTCGAATACAAAGATGTTATCGATTCAGACAAATCTCCCTTGTTCTCTTCTTGTTTTGGTCCTCTTTGCAATGCTGATGACATAGAGAGGTTGGCACCTGGAAATGATGCCTGTGGGTACTGGCTGAGCCATTGTGATAGTGAACCGAACATGTTCATTGGTGCAGCAGCTATTCCCAATTCAGGCAAGCTTGTAGATTTTGGTGCTAAGAAAGCATTAGCATTGCTTTGAATACCAATTGGGTGAAGCTGAGAATTAGCTTGGTCGAGCCATAATTGTAGCCTTGGCTTTTGCAAACCATTGTCGACTAGCTCTGAACCAGCAGCAAACTCTGGCCTAAAGCCTGTTTCGTAGTTATCGGACCCCCCAATGTATGTCAAATCATTTGTAAAAGCTGACGGATTCATAGTCGTCGTTGAAACCGAAGTGAACCTTCCACTTTCTTCAGCTAAAGCGTCACAGAAAGCTCTATGAGTGATGAAACTATCCTTCCTGCATGACAAAAAATGAAAAAAAACCCATATCAAAGAAGCTGATATATATCCACTTTTGGGTCAGACAACATTAAAATTAAATGCTCAATATGTTAGCATTTAATTCCTCAACAAACTAATCATATGGAAAACCTTACATACATATATATATATATATGTACTGTATTTGCAATACCTGGAAAAGAGGGTTCCACAGTCACATCTATACTCCCTAGTGCCACAAATCTTACTATGAGCTTTCCAATCAGACTGAACTGCATACTTCTTTGAACATTTCTCGCACTTCCATTTCTTTTCACCATGTTTACGGCTAAAGTGTTTCTTTATACCGGTGAGGTCACCTAGTGCTCTCGATGGGTCATGGTGGACGCAGGTCTTTTCAGGGCAGATGTAAACTTTCTTTCTAACCTCTTTGTTGGTTCTTTGCTTGAGCTTCCATGGCAGATTGTGACCTCTCCTGTGGAGCTGTAAGTTCTGGTCCCTTTGGAAACCCTTGTTGCAGATTTCACAGAGGAATCTGTTGGTCGCCATTAGAGACTTTGGAGATAAAGCTATAACTTCTGCATCTGGATCTGCTTATTCCCACACAAAAAAAAAAAAAAACAAAACCCATCAAGGAAAGCAGTTGTAAAAATAAAATCAAACAAGAATGAAGTTGACAGACTTGCCTGGTGTGCCTGGCAAATTTCTTTTCTTCTTGGAGGGATTCACACTAAGAGTAGGGTTAGGGTTTGGATTTGGTTGTTGAGTCAACCCTCTGATGGTGGAAGGAATTGAATTGGAAATCCCATCGTGAGACATCATTTTTGGTGATTTGATGAAGTGATGAAGCACTGCAAATCTATCCAAAAGTGGCTAAACAAAATAAAAACCAAAACACCGCAAGCTGAAGCAGCTTTGTTTGTAGTACTTCAAAAACTGAAGATAATACTAAAAAAGCCAAAAGGCTTTACTACAAAGTAAGCACAACCCAACAATTCTGTTTTCTTGTTTCTTGTGTTTTTTAAAAACTTAAAAACAAGAGAAAGCTTGATTTTTTTGAACTCAAAGGCAAGGATACAAGAGCTTGTTTAGAAATTGAGTTAAAACCCAGAAGAAAACTCCAAAAAGAAAGCTAGCTGGAGAGAATATTTTCCTCCTCCCCATCCCTTTCTCTCACCTTATCTTACACGGCTTCTCTTTCCAAGTCAGCCATCAGCCATAGACTCAGATGGACCACCTTTCTATTTTATATTATATATTATATTCAAATATACAAATTACACTTGCGATATAGCATGGAGAAATTTGGGATGAGAAATCGAATCGTGGATTCGGTTATTTTAATTTTTTAAAATTTGGATATTACTTATTATACAATTAAAATTATCATTTGCTGTAGTTTTAATGTAGATATGAATAGATATTTTGGATATTCGTTATTCGAAGTTATTCGAATAATAATGTGACTCGAATTTAGATATCTGAATTTATTGGTTATCAAAAATTTATAATTTTGACTTTATATATATAATTTTTGTAGATTTAAATTTTTAAAAAATATTAAAAATTGTGAAATTGATATTTTACAAATTCAAATATTATACGGATTCCGATTTTGAGATAAATTTGAGGATACAATTCAGATCATTAAAAAAATGCAAGTATTCCCTCCACTGCCAATTAAAAAATAGATTGGAGAGAGAGAGAATGAATTATGTAAAATTATTGTACAAATGTCTTGTATGTTAGAGAATTAAAGGAAATGGACATACATGATATTTTTAAGTGATGTGATATGTTGATCAACATGTTATAATGTAATAAACTCGACCACATTTAATCCGTGAATAGAGTATGAAATCAGGTGGGGTTAAATATAACTATTTGAGTGTTTTTAAGGAGTCTTTGTTAGAGAACAATGGTCATGGTTATGTGATGGAAGAGTGGCTTTGGATTATCTGGATGCGGCTAAAGGTAGAATATTTTCTCTGGCTTGTTAGAAAGGATAGCTTTGCCTTCAAAGTGGTTTTTGAGAGATAGAGTAGTGCAATTGTTGCGCGTGTTATCAATGACCTTGCTGTTGGTGTAAGACATATGAAGAATATAGTTCTCATATACTCATGTATGATATTCCCATGGTTGGGGGGGGGGGGGGGTAATGCCGTCTTCACCTAAAGAGATGCTTATCCAGTGTTATGCTGGTGTTTTAAAACAAAGATGGATGATTGGGTGTGGGGTTACGTTGTGGTTCATTTGGCCAATGAGGAATGAATGGCAAGCTTGGAATAGTTTAGAGACTGTTTTCCTTTGTAAACTGAGATCATTATTTTGGAGGGATTGTGTTGTACCAAAGAGGCATGTTGGCGGGTCTCTCCAAAACTATGTGATGTTGCCAGTTCCTTTCCTTCGTAGAGAGTCGGAAACTCTTCGAATCCTCTTGCTGAAAACACTGTCAAGTTCAATATTCATGGATTTGCATGCGGTGGCTACATTAAAGGTGTTGAGGGATGGGTGTTCAATTCTGAAATTCGACCATGGAAGTTTTGGAACATCTTTAGTGAGATTGATTGTTGTATTCACATTGTTAAAAACGTATATTTGGATCACGCCTTCAGAGAGGCAAATGGGTTGGCTGACCCCTTGCCAAACTAGGCATTGGTAGAACCTCGTTTTTCTATGCTTGGTTATAAGGTGATTAGTGATGTACCCCCGATTTTGTACTTTGCTGAGCAAAAAAGAAATGACAAAAATTTCAAAATTTGGAGAATAAAAATAATTTTACAACTTATTACTCTCTTCTCTCATAATACGTGTGCATATCATTATTAGTGGTTGAAATAAATAAAAAAATACTCAAATAAGAAAAGTTGGTCAACAAAATTTAAACATCACCATTACGCACTCGCCATAAAAAATAAACAACTCTAAAAGGCAATGAAAAAAAGTTAAAGATTTTTTCGCTTGTAACTTTTAAAGAGTAATTAAATTCAATAGTATTAAAAAAGATATGAGATCACTCTCTAATAAAGTTGTCTTAAGGCTCTAAGAAGCTAAAGAAAAACTTGAAAGTAAGTTGCGTAGAGAAAAGAGAGACAACTCTTTTTATACCTATTAACACAATAAGTGAAAACATGTTAGAATGCGTAATGAAATAAGAAAAGCTAAAATAAAAGAAAACCTAATGCTAGAATAAAAAAAAATAAACTACCCAACTGAAAACTCGAAACAATGGAAAACAACTTGAATTTTTAATTCAAGGTGTTCCCGATGTGCTAAAATCATGAAAATTAAACTGAAGCCTCTTTATATTATAAATATCATATCTGAAAATTTTGGACATGAAATTCAACCCACAAAAAACTATTTATTTTTAAAAAAAATTGTTTTATTTTTATTTTTGTTCATTTTTTTAGAGACCGCTTAAGTGAAATTGACAAAGCACTTTATATAGCATAAGATAACAACACACAAATACCCAAATCTGATACTAAATACTAATAAAACACTTTATATAACACGATATAAGATTAATAGTAGAATTGTACTCAACAATTTTAACTGTTACTATTTAAGTTAGGATTAAAATTTTAAAATTAATTAAATTAAATTAAAATATAAAAAAATAAATCTAAAACTTATATAGGAGCAAAATAAATGTTGAAAAAAGAAGTTGAATATTATTATTTGAAAGAAAGAGGAAAAGAATGATGATGAGGAAGGAGAAAAAAATGTATAAAATAATGTAAAAAGGGGGTGATTGAATGAAAAGGGAGTTGCCTTTACAGCCAAAGTGTTCAGATTGAAGATTGTTTAAAGGGAAAAAAATGATTATGTTATAATTGTAGCAAGAAGCATGGAGATTTTCTTATTGGGTTAAAAACATAAATAAAAAGGTGAAAAGATTGAGAGAGAGAAAGGGAGGGGGATGGTTGGCGCCCGTGAGAAGTGAGTGGACAGAAGGCAAAAGGCAACGGGCTGAGGGGACCCCCAATTGAGATTTGTCAGTAGCTAAAGCTTATCGACATAAGGTTCCGGTTAGTTTAGTTTACTTTGAATTTCAAAAAAAATATCCTACTTTTTAAAATCTCACATTTCATACCCCTACTCTCATCAAATGTAACATTTATACCTTGAGATATCGTCATATTTGGTATTTATATTTTTTATAAAATGTTAAGTATAGTATTTGTATTTTAAAAATGTATAATGTGATATCTGAATTATTAATATGTGTTTTATTATAGTATTTGATGTTAATAACGTTAGTAAATTGCTAAACCAACCAATAAAAATATGACACGTAAAATCTTAACGTCATCTTCTCCATTTAAGTAAATGGTTATCTTCTCCAAAGAGTTTTCCATTTGAAATAGTATTTTTAATTGATTTTCAAATAATATCAAGTACTTTCATGTAGGTTTAGTATTTACTTCTTTTTTTATTAATCATATGTTTTGTTATTTGTTTTTCTAATTTAATTTAATTTAATTATTTTAGTTTTATTTTTATTTTCGCATAATGTTATATTATTTATGTGAACTTGATGATTTGAAAAAAAAAATCTACGTGTCGAATTTTCATTGGTTGGTTTAGCAATTTACTAACGGTGTTAACATCCACTACCATAATAAAACAAATATTGATAGTTTAGGTACCACATTATATATTTTCAAAGTACAAGTACCACATTGGACATTTATGAAAGTAAAGGTACCATAATAAAACACATATTGATAGTTCAAATACCACATTAGATATTTTCAAAGTACAGGGATTATATTGGACATTTTATGAAAATACATGTACCAAATGTGATATATTATCCCTTTTGTTTTTCACACACTTACCAGATGTGCCATAGTCTAATATAAATTAAAGAACTTTTAACTGTTTTATGTTATTTTGAAAAAAAAATTATAATTATAAAGATAATAAAGTTATTTTATTTAAAAATATTATATTTTAGCATTTTTATTTGGTTTCTCAAATTACAGACAATTGTTGTAACACCCCGATACCTGACTCAATCACCAAGTCTAAGTTACAAGGTGTCACATTCGTTCTCAGAGCAACTACAATCAATAGCATTCAAGTCAACATCATTATACATTTAAATACAAGCAAATCATGCATATTAAACAATGCATTACCATTTTTGGGTCTTATATGAGCCTATGAAAGCTCTTTTATTAACCCGAGGTCGAAATAAATCAAATAGTAAAGATTACAAAACCTTGAGTTGACGTCTTGCCTTCAAGGATTTCCTCGTCGCGACGTGACTCTCTGACTAGGGTTCGCCGTGACTTCAAGGTTATGTCATCGCAACAGGGACGTTGAGTTGTTTCTCGTCGCAACGCCAAAGGTTCGTCGTCGCGACATGACAAATTGTTACTTTCAAAATCAACTTGTTACAAGTTTAAATGACCTGAAATCACATGTATATCTTCCCACACAACCAAATCATCAACTTACCAAATGATATCAAGCGGAAATATACCAAAATGGTAGTCTCCAAAAAGATTAACTATCAAGTCTAACTTTAACCATTTATACTCCAAAACCAACCAAAAATTCTAACAAATGCATAACCATTAACCTTAAGACTCCAAATCAACTATATGAACATATTCAAGCACAATTTCTAAACATTTGCATAATATCACAACATGTACAGCTTAGCCATTTGAAACATTTAGCAAGGTGTCCCTAGGTACATGCCACAAGACCAAAATGAACAAACTATACAAACTTTGTTGGGTCAAAAATGGTGTTTTGGATGTTGACTTCAACTCCCGAGGCTTTGAGGAGAAACTAAACCTGCGCAAGGAAAAAACAAACCGTACGCTGAGCAATAGGGCTCAGTTATACTTTCATGATTCAAGATATCATAATATAGCATAAGTAGCATGACATAAGACATATGAACTCATAATGCAACCTTGGTACGATCATATATATATATATATGAAGATGAGCATATACCAAACGGTAAGCCAAATTATTCAACAATTCAATATTTCCTATCAAATCCTGTAACACATCTGTCCGACTCGTTCTCCAGATCCGGGTACGGGTGTCACAACTGAACCAGTTTATCATTCGTACTAAAATTTTAATAATCTCACAATCAATTTAAATTTTAAACAAATTTTACTGTCCGCACTACGGACTCTATGGAATCTAAATAAATACATCATAATCGCCTCTCTTGGTGAAGTTCCTAAAGGTGACCCCCTATCTTATGTGCATGACAGTTTCTATCAATGCCCCTTGTCTCAACACAATCTGGCTTGGTCCCTCCTTGAGTCTCTTATCTCGTATCTCCTGCATTCATAGAAAAACCCTTGTAAGTTCAAACGAACTTAGTAAGTTTCTATATTACACAAAACATATCCCATCTTATCAGGGTTTTACTAATTAATAACAATAGTAAATACAATAAACTCCCTGCTCACTGGGAATGTTTCTCTTAAGCCGTCCTAGCAGACCATCTACTCCGCCATCGAGCCAATCTGATGGCTCTTCTGAATGCCTCGTTGCTCCCGCGATTCTTATCATTTCTTTACCTATTTTTTTCTTTCCACTTATCCCCATCATGGGTTTCTTCTTTCCGCCATTTTGTCGTATTAAGGCAGCATTCTAACTTACCCTCTTAAGGGTTCTTGGGGAATGCTCTCAATTTGTTTAGTCTGTGGTGAACTCTTTCCTTATCTAAATTTTGTATGTCCTGCTTACGTTCATTCATTAGTATGGCTATCTGTAACAGTCCAAATTCGACCCTAATCGGAACGGTGGTTTCGGAACCACAAATTCGATTTTTTTTATGATTATTTTATTTTATTTATTTACTATTATTATTATTATTCATGTTTGATATTTATGCTTGGTCTTATAAAAAAAAATAAAAAAATTTCATATAGTTAAATTTTTGTTAATGTGAATAATTTTAGTAAAAGACTAAATTGAACAAGAAAGAAAATAAGTGCTATTGTGAAATTGAGGATTCAATTGAATAGGCTTTATTTGAGTGGCCCTTAAAGAGACAATTTGTCCATGAAGAAATAGAGATGGACGGCAATATGGCTAAAGAGCCATTAAGGAATATTTTATAGTTTTTATTATATAGTAGTGGAGAAATTTTAATAATGAAAGGAAATTATTAAAATAAAGAAGACATAATTTTTGTTTCATCTCTCTCCTTCTTCATCTTCTTCACGAATTTTCAAGGAGAAAGAAGCTTAAAACTTTCATCTTCATTCGGTTATGCATGTCCCTTTTAGTGAGTAATTGAGCTTAATTTCTATGAAATTTTGCATTTTTAGGTAAGTTACTTCAAATACTATACATTACATGTAAAAAAATTGAGTTTGAGATAAGTCATATATTCTGGCCATGTATGATTATTGTTGCTTTGTTAGGTTTAATGTTTAAATGTAAATTTAGGCTTGAAATCAATCATGTTGGAGTAGGAAATCTAGTTGGATGGATATTGAGGGCTTAGATTATGAGATTTTAAAATTTAAGGTAAAAAATGTAAAATAAATTGTTGGTTTAGACTTGCATAAAGGTGGAAAAAATTCGGCCCTTAAGAGAAAGATTCAAATTGTATGTATTTTTTTTATTTTATGCTTTGGGGATCAAATTGTAAAATATGAAAATTTTTGGGGTAAAAGAGTGAATTTCATGATTTGCTGTTATGATTAAATTGAATAGCAATTTGGTTTTATAATGAGTTTGAAGGACATTCGGCTTTAGCTCAAACATGTATAAAGTATCTTAGTTCGAATGATTGGGAAATAGTACTAAATTGTAATTGTAAATGTTAGGGGTAAAATTGTAAATTGTTAAATTATATGATTTTGGATCAAATTGAAATGAAAAGTACTTGAATGAGTTAAATTTTATTGTGTTTAGATCAAGAACAAAGAAAATCGGCTTTGGATCGGGAAAATCAAAGATTATCGAATAGCCAGGTTCTGCGGTTCGTCGACTCATCGAGTAAGTTCTTGAGTCTAAGTACATGAAAGAGTTAATTACAAATATAGTCATTGATATTAATTGATTTATTTGAGCATTTAAATTGAGGATAGCCGAATGTTAAAGTTCACTATTGGACTTAATGTGATTTGAATTTGAAATGGAAACTTGTATGTATAAGATACGTTAAGTGATTGTGGTTTAAGTACATGAATCGATAATAATGTGATGTTAATATGGTGAATTGATGAATTATAGCTGTGTTATTCGGGCTTTTAGCCTAGCGAGCCTGTCTTGGGTGTGTATTCGGGCTTTTAGCCTAGCGGGCCCTGTCTTGGGTGTGTTGTCGGCTTTTAGCCTAGCGGCCACGCGTCTTGAAAACGATTCGAGCTTAATGCCTAGCGGGTTTATTACCGGTGATTAATTTCGGACCTTGAGTCCAGCGAGGCCAAGTCTTGGTGAATGTAATCTAAGCTCGAATATTTGCAAATCGATTTATGCACATGTCAAGAAATTTCACTTTGAAACGTATTAATTCGATAGAGAGGTAAGTAGTTCATTTTCGTGCTACTCAAGAAAATAACGAACGAATACCGAAGAAGTGGAAGTTAATTACCTTGATGAATGTTATATATATATAGATATATATATATATATGTGCGTTCTGATATGTTCGAATAGAGGATGAAAGATTATGTTATACCACTTGGTTGTGAAAAATAGATGTGATGTATATGTTCATGGGAGTAGAATCGAGTATCTGCGGATGTGATAATTATGTATGTTCGAAGTTTAAGTATGTGATGATGAGATCAATGATATTATGTTAAATGAAGTAATGAGAGTTGGTATAAGTAATTATAAATTAAAATTTCATGTTTAATACTATGAATTTATGTATTTTATGCTTGATACTAAGTATTTTTAACACTTGAGACTTACTAAGCTAGTAAGCTTACTCCGATTTCTTTTGTTTAATTGTTTGTTTATAGATTACTGTTAGCTACAAAGCTCGAGAGGGATCGTCAAGAAAGTCATCCACACTATCGCCTCTTTTTGGTATTTTAAATCTTGGTTTTGATTTGAAGGCATGTATAGGTTAGATTAAGTTTTGAAACATATGATGTTTGATCTTGTATATAAATATAGCCTTACGAAAATGGCTATTTCTTTTGGTTAAGTATCATTTCTATAATTTGGATTTCATAGCTTGTTCATAATGTTAATTGATGTTTTAAATTCGGTAATGGTCTATATCACATGTGGAAGGTGCTAAATTGGTATATATATATATATATTAGGTGATGGTTTTAGTAAACTTAGTCTTGGTTTTGGTTTATATGTGAATCATGTTTGCCATGTTTATGATACGTGCATGATCGCGATTAAGGTGAATTTATGTGTAATTGTTTATTACGTTTTACTAATGATATTTGAGTAAGACATGTGTTTCGGCCTTATGATAAATAGTATATGCTTGATATGTTTAGTAAGAATTAAATAATGCTACGTTTAAGAGATTTGGATATGTGATATTTATACTTTTATAATGAGACATATATATGTGATAGTTGGCTATATAGATCTAATTATTAATGGTAAGAAATGAATATGTTTCTTGATTTGTTAATTCTGAATCCAAATGAAAGGTGAAATAGTATATTCGGCCAAGAGGTAATATTAATATGTCGGTATATGTAATTGATTATTAAATGGTATAATGGTTCAATTGATTTAATATGCATATGTATTATAGTAATATATATATATATGTGCCATGAATGTTTAAATTATGTGATTCAGACATTGGTGTGTATTAAGTATTGGTAATAAAACTCGTTATACATTTATTTTAAATTTTTAAATAGATTGTAATATTATATAATATAGTAATGATTGCATTGCTTGTGCTTAAATTCAGTTGAAGGTCTATTTCGGAATTGAGCTTAGTTTGGTAATGCCTCATAACCCTAATCCGGCGACGGATACGGGTTAGGGGTGTTACATTTTATTGGTATCAGAGCTTACGGTTTAGTCGATTCTAGGACTACCGTAGCGCGTGTGAGTCTAGCTATACATGCCTTGATCATATATTGATAGTGTGGTGACTTCTGACATTTAAATTGTGTTTTATATAGTAAATGGATCCTGACAGAGCCATAGCAGATGATGTTGAGAGCGTAGCGCCTAATCCCGCGCAAGGACGTGCGCACGATAGAATCTCAACCTACTTCGAGTAATCCAGAGGGGGAGGCTAGACAAGCCTTCTACCAAGTGATGAACAACTGGTTTACTCAATATATCCGGACTAATCCGGCTGTGCAACATCCTCCACCCCCCGAATAATCCAACTCCGATACCTTCAAAGACTTCGATGATAGATCCGATGAGATCTAGTAGGTCTCCGAGTTGATAAAATCAGAAATTTGGGGCCGAGAATTCAGGGCCAACGATGATGATGACGCAGAGCGGTGAAATGTGGCTTGATAACACTATTCGGGTACTTGATGAGCTATCTTGTACTCCGGATGAATGCCCGAAAGTGTGCTATATCTTTACTTCGGACACTTTGCATATCATCGTGGAATACACTAGTATCGATGGTTCCAAAGAAAAAAGACGCGTGAGATTTCTTTCAACATGAATTTCGCAAGAAATATATCGATTAAAGATTCGTTGATCAAAAACGAAAAAGAATTTCTTGAACTAAAACGAGGGCAAATGACCGTGATCGAATATGAGCGAAAATTTGTCGATTGAGCCGATATGCTCGGGAATGTGTATCAACCAAGCCATTATGTGCAAAAGGTTCAAGACGGTTTGAATGAAGATTTAAAGTTACTTGTTGGCATTCTTGAAATCAAAGAGTTTGTGACACTAGTCGGCGAGCTTGCAAAGTCAAGAGCTCGGGAAGGAGAAAAGAAAGGCGAGATGCGAAGCTAGAGACACTCGTAAGAGATCGTCGGGTAAGAATTTCCATTCCACATCTAAGAAGTTCGTAGATAACTTCACCGACATAAAGCTACTTCAGATTTACCTAGACGTGATCGACCTCCGGTGGGCTCCGAGCTACCTCGATGGCGGTGTTGGTAACGTTCCACGTAATCGAGTTGAATGCAAGCACCGTGGGGAAATGGCATTCCGGGAGTTGTAGATTCCATGATCGGTCTTGTTTTAAATGCGGATCGTCAGATCATTTTATTAGAGAATGTCCGATGTTAGTTGAGTAGAATACAATTCAGAACATTAAGTCGAGCAACACGTCAGCGCGAGGCAGGCCACCCAGACATTCAAGCAATGTAGGTGGTAGTCAGAGAGGAATGAAGAACATTGTAGTTCAATCTGAGGCTAGAGCTCCAGCTAGAGCTTATGCCACACGAGCCAGAGAGGATGCCTCCTCCCCCGATGTCATTACCGGTACTTTCACCCTTTATGATACTACTGTGATTGCATTGATTGATCCTGGTTCGACTCATTCATATGTGTGTGAAACTATAGGATTCGGTAAGACTCTGCCAGTTGAGTCTACTGAGTTTGTGATTCGTGTGTCCAACCCTTTGGGTAGATGTGTGTTTGTTAATAAAGTGTGTAAAAGTTGCCCGTTGATGATTCGGGATTTTTGCTTCCCAGCCGATTTAATGTTGTTGCCCTTCGATGAGTTCGATATAATTTTGGGAATGGACTGGTTAACTTCACATGACGCAGTGGTGAATTGCAAAAGAAAGCTAATTGATTTGAGATGTCAGAACGGGGAGATCATCAGAATTGAATCTAGTGATTTAAGTGGGTTTCCTCTGATAATATCTTCGATGTTAGCCCTAAATATGTGAGAAAAGGGTGTGAAGCTTATTTGGCGTATGTCTTTGGATAATAAAGTGTCCGAAAAGCATATTGAATCTGTATCGGTTGTGTGTGAATACCCGATGTGTTTCTGAAGAACTACCGGGCTTACCACCAAGATGCGAGAGATTGAGTTCGGCATTGAATTAGTGCAGAACGACTCGATTTCGATAGCTCCGTGTCGGATGGCACCTCTGAGTTAAAAGAGTTGAAAGCGCAGCTGCAAGAATTGATAGATAGGGGCTTTGCACGACCGAGCTTCTCTCCTTGGGGTGCACCGGTTTTATTTGTGAAAAAGAAAGATGGGACCATGCGAATGTGTATCAACTATCGGCAACTAAATAAGGTAACTATAAAGAATAAGTACCCGTTACCTCGGATTAATGACTTGTTTGATCACCTAAAGGGGGCTTCATATTTTCAAGATAGATTTGAGATCAGGCTATTATCAGTTGCGAGTCAAGAGATACGGATGGCCAAAGACTGCATTCTGGACGAGGTACGGGACATTTTGAGTTTCTGGTTATGCCTTTTGGACTCACTAATGCACTGCTATTTTTATGGATCTAATGAACCGAGTTTTCGAGCGAGTTTTGGATCGGTTTGTAGTAGTGTTTATAGATGATATAATCGATCTATTCCAAAATGAAACCGAGCATGCCGAGCATTTTGAGATTAGTGCTACAAACTTTGAGAGATCAACAGTTGTATGCGAAGTTTAGTAAGTGTGAGTTCTGGATGAAAAAGGTCAGCTTTTTGGGACATGTTGTTTCAGCATCAGGCATTCGAGTCGATCCGAACAAAATTTCGGCTATACTTGATTGGAAGCCACCGAAGAATGTTTTCGAGATTCGAAGTTTTTTGGGGCTTGCGGGCTACTACAGACGGTTTGTGAAAGGTTTTTCTGTGATAGCTACACCTTTGACAAAACTACTACAGAAAGATGTCAAGTTTGAGTAGTCAGAAAAGTGTCAGAAAAGTTTCGAGCAGTTGAAAGCCCTTTTGACCGAAGCTCCAGTGTTAGCTCAGCCTGAATCGGGTAAAGAATTTGTTGTATATTCTGATGCTTCCTTAAGTGGTTTGGGCTGTGTATTGATGCAAGAAGGCAGAGTAGTAGCCTACGCATCGAGACAATTGAAGCCGCATGAAAGAAATTACCCGACGCATGATTTGGAGCTTGCAGCCATTGTGTTCGCACTGAAGATTTGGCGTCATTACTTATTCGGCGAGAAATGCCATGTTTACTCGGATCATAAAAGTCTGAAGTATTTGATGACTCAAAAAGACCTAAATTTAAGACAACGCAGGTGGTTGGAATTGTTGAAAGACTATGAATTGGTGATTGACTACCATCCGGGAAAAGCTAACGTTGTTGCAGATGCGTTAAGTCGAAAACCATTGTTTGCTCTTCGTGCAATGAACGCGCAGATAACTATGTCTGGAGATGGTTCGATCATAGCCGAGTTACATGCAAGACCAATGTTTATTCAGCAAATTTGTGATGCACAGAAAGTTGACAAAGATTTGATTACTAGTCGAATTCAGTGTGAAAAAGGTGCGTAATCGATTTTCGATTGATGCAAATGATCGTTTGAATTTTAAAAGCCGAATGTGTGTGTTCCAAGAACTCGATTTGATCTGAGATGATTCGAGTGAGGCCCATAGTGGTCGACTATCGATACATCCGGTAGCACCAAAATGTATAACGATTTGAAATAGTTCTATTGGTGGCTGGCATGAAATGGGATATATCTCAATTTGTTTCAAATGCTTAGTTTGTCGCCAAGTAAAAGTGAGAGCATCGGTACCATCCGGACTACTTCACCAATCATGATACCCGAATGGAAATGGGATAGAATTACAATGGATTTTGTATCCGGTCTCCTATGAAACCGAGTAAGAAAGATGCCGTTTGGGTTATAGTTGATAGATCACCAAATTAGCTCATTTTGTACCAGTTCGTACGGACTATTCACTCGATAAACTTGTCGAATTGTATGTAGCACAGATTGTGAGATTGCATGGTGTACCGAGTTCCATTGTTTCAGATAGAGACCCGAGATTCACATCGCGATTTTGGAAGAAGTTGCAAGATGCTTTAGGCACTAAACTTCATTTTAGTACTGACCTTTCATCCGCAGACAGACGGTCGGTCGAGCGAACTATTCGATACTTGAGGACATGTTGAGATGTTGCGTTCTCGAGTTTGAAGGTACGTGGGAACGATACCTACCTTTGATTGAATTTGCTTACAATAATAGCTTTCAATCTAGTATCAAAATGGCACCTTATGAAGCCTTATGTACGGGCGAAAATGTCGAACACCATTATACTTTGGTGAGCTCAATGAGAATAAGATACACGGGGTTGATTTGATTAAAGAAATCGAACAAAAAGTGGTCGTGATCGAAAATACTTTGAAAGTCGCCTCGGATCGACAAAAAGTCTTATGCTTGACTTAAAGCGTAAAGATATTGAATTTCAAATCGGAGATCGAGTATTCTTGAAAGTTTCTCCGTGGAAAAAGGTACTCCGATTTGGTCGGAAAGGCAAACTTAGTCCGAGATTCATCGGACCTTATGAAATCACTGAACGTATTGGACCTGTTGCTTATAGATTGAAGCTGCCCTCTGAATTGGAAAAGATACACAACGTATTTCATGTTTCGATGCTTCGCAAATATAGATCAGATCCGTCACATGTAATCAATCCGTCTGAGATTGAAATCCGATCCGATATGACGTATGAGGAAGAACCGATCCGTATTTTAGCTCGGGAAGTGAAAGAGTTAAGAAACAAGAGAATTCCATTAGTGAAAGTACTATGGAATCGACACGGAGTTGAAGAGGCTATGTGGGAGCCTGAGGATTCAATGAGGCAACAATATCCGACTTTGTTTAACGGTAAGATTTTCGGGGACGAAAATCCCTAAAAGGGGAGAAGAGTTGTAACAGTCCAAATTCGACCCTAATCGGAATGGTGGTTTCGGAACCACAAATTCGATTTTTTTTTTATGATTATTTTATTTTATTTATTTACTATTATTATTATTATTCGTGTTTGATATTTATGCTTGGTCTTATAAAAAAAAATTCATATAGTTAAATTTTTGTTAATGTGAATAATTTTAGTAAAAGACTAAATTGAACAAGAAAGAAAATAAGTGCTATTGTGAAATTGAGGATTCAATTGAATAGGCTTTATTTGAGTGGCCCTTAAAGAGACAATTTGTCCATGAAGAAATAGAGATGGACGGCAATAAGGCTAAAGAGCCATTAAGGAATATTTTATAGTTTTTATTATATAGTAGTGGAGAAATTTTAATAATGAAAGGATATTATTAAAATAAAGAAGACATAATTTTTGTTTCATCTCTCTCCTTCTTCATCTTCTTCACCGAATTTTCAAGGAGAAAAGAAGCTTAAAACTTTCATCTTCATTCGGTTATGCATGTCCCTTTTTAGTGAGTAATTGAGCTTAATTTTTATGAAATTTTGCATTTTTGGGTAAGTTACTTCAAATACTATACATTACATGTAAAAAAAAATTGAGTTTGAGATAAGTCATATATTCGGCCATGTATGATTATTGTTGCTTTGTTAGGTTTAATGTTTAAATGTAAATTTAGGCTTGAAATCAATCATGTTGGAGTAGGAAATCTAGTTGGATGGATATTGAGGGCTTAGATTATGAGATTTTAAAATTTAAGGTACAAAATGTAAAATAAATTGTTGGTTTAGACTTGCATAAAGGTGGAAAAAATTCGGTCCTTAAGAGAAAGATTCAAATTGTATGTATTTTTTTTATTTTATGCTTTGGGGATCAAATTGTAAAATATGAAAATTTTTGGGGTAAAAGAGTGAATTTCATGATTTGCTGTTATGATTAAATTGAATAGCAATTTGGTTTTATAATGAGTTTGAAGGACATTCGGCTTTAGCTCAAACATGTATAAAGTATCTTAGTTCGAATGATTGGGAAATAGTACTAAATTGTATAAATTGTAAATGTTAGGGGTAAAATTGTAAATTGTTAAATTATATGATTTTGGATCAAATTGAAATGAAAAGTACTTGAATGAGTTAAATTTTATTGTGTTTAGATCAAGAACAAAGAAAATCGGCTTTGGATCGGGGAAAATCAAAGATTATCGAATAGCCGGTTTACGCGGTTCGTCGACGGTCGAGGTAAGTTCTTGAGTCTAAGTACATGAAAGAGTTAATTACAAATATAGTCATTGATATTAATTGATTTATTTGAGCATTTAAATTGAGGATAGCCGAATGTTAAAGTTCACTATTGGACTTAATGTGATTTGAATTTGAAATGGAAACTTGTATGTATAAGATACGTTAAGTGATTGTGGTTTAAGTACATGAATCGATAATAATGTGATGTTAATATGGTGAATTGATGAATTATAGCTGTGTTATTCGGGCTTTTAGCCTAGCAGGCCCCCGGTGTGTTATTCGGGCTTTTAGCCTAACAGGTGTCTGTGCGGTGTGTTATTCGGGCTTTTAGCCTAGCGAGCCACGTGCTTGGTGAAACGATTCGAGCTTAATGCCTAGCGGGTTTATTACCGGTGATTAATTTCGGACCTTGAGTCCAGCGAGGCCAAAATCTTTTGAAATGAATGTAATCTAAGCTCGAATATTTGCAAATCGATTTATGCACATGTCAAGAAATTTCACTTTGAAACGTATTAATTCGACAGAGGTAAGTAGTTCATTTTCGTGCTACTCAAGAAAATAACGAACGAATACCTGAAGAAGTGGAAGTTAATTACCTTGATGAATGTTATATATATATAGATATATATATATGTGCGTTATAGATATGTTCGAATAGAGGATGAAAGATTATGTTATACCACTTGGTTGTGAAAAATAGATGTGATGTATATGTTCATGGGAGTAGAATCGAGTATCTCATGGATGTGATAATTATGTATGTTCAAGTTTAAGTATGTGATGATGAGATCAATGATATTATGTTAAATGAAGTAATGAGAGTTGGTATAAGTAATTATAAATTAAAATTTCATGTTTAATACTATGAATTTATGTATTTTATGCTTGATACTAAGTATTTTTAACACTTGAGACTTACTAAGCTAGTAAGCTTACTCCGATTTCTTTTGTTTAATTGTTTGTTTATAGATTCTGGTTAGCTACAAGCTCGAGAGGGATCGTCAAGAAAGTCATCCACACTATCGCCTCTTTTTGGTATTTTAAATCTTGGTTTTGATTTGAAGGCATGTATAGGTTAGATTAAGTTTTGAAACATATGATGTTTGATCTTGTATATAAATATAGCCTTACGAAAATGGCTATTTCTTTTGGTTAAGTATTATTTCTATAATTTGGATTTCATAGCTTGTTCATAATGTTAATTGATGTTTTAAATTCGGTAATGGTCTATATCACATGTGGAAGGTGCTAAATTGGTATATATATATATATATATATATTAGGTGATGGTTTTAGTAAACTTAGTCTTGGTTTTGGTTTATATGTGAATCATGTTTGCCATGTTTATGATACGTGCATGATCGCGATTAAGGTGAATTTATGTGTAATTGTTTATTACATTTTACTAATGATATTTGAGTAAGACATGTGTTTCGGCCTTATGATAAATAGCATATGCTTGATATGTTTAGTAAGAATTAAATAATGCTACGTTTAAGAGATTTGGATATGTGATATTTATACTTTTATAATGAGACATATATATGTGATAGTTGGCTATATAGATCTAATTATTAATGGTAAGAAATGAATATGTTTCTTGATTTGTTAGTTACGAATCCAAATGAAAGGTGAAATAGTATATTCGGCCAAGAGGTAATATTAATATGTCGGTATATGTAATTGATTATTAAATGGTATAATGGTTCAATTGATTTAATATGCATATGTATTATAGTAATATATATATATGTGCCATGAATGTTTAAATTATGTGATTCAGACATTGGTGTGTATTAAGTATTGGTAATAAAACTCGTTATACATTTATTTTAAATTTTTAAATAGATTGTAATATTATATAATATAGTAATGATTGCATTGCTTGTGCTTAAATTCAGTTGAAGGTCTATTTCGGAATTGAGCTTAGTTTGGTAATGCCTCATAACCCTAATCCGGCGACGGATACGGGTTAGGTGTGTTACACTATCAAGATCCCACACCATTCTAGCGAAACAAGTCCCGCTTATTCTATATAGTAGTTAGATTACTTTTTTTTGTAATACGCCTTATTTGTTTTACCCTTAAGTGTAGTACATTCTTCTACTACGGACCGCTATGGCTTATAATACAATACAATTATGTTTATTGTTCCGATGGACTCTCTTATGCTGCCACAGTCGAGCCATGGTATTACACCGTATAATGACACGTTTGTCGTCCTGGGTGATTCCATTGGTTGCCCTAGTCGAACTATGGCATTACCTCTCCAATCCTCGTGTTTTTCGTCTCGATAGACTACCTATGATGTCATAGCATCTGCCAACTATGGTCTTGCACGATATACCCAGTGTTAATCGTCTCGTCGGACGATCTCGTGTTTAACATCCTATCAGGCAATCCCGTATTTATTATCTTGTCGAACTATCCACGATGCCATAGTGTCTTTCAGCTATGGTCTTACTCATTCTACTATCAAATCATCTCTTAATTTCATAGCATCTTTCAGCTATGGTCCTACACATTATAACCCCGTGTTTATTGTCTCGGCAGACTACTTGGGTTGCCATAGTCCAACTATGGTCTTACACCTCATATTCCTCGTGTTTAATGTCCCGGTGGACTATTAAAGGATGTCATAGTGTCTTTTAAATATGGTTTTAGTGTTGTTTACCATTATGCCATAACGTCTTTCAACCATGGTCTTACTCATCTTTATCCTAATACCATAGCGTCTTTTAGATATGGTCTTACTAAGTTTAGGCTATAGCCTCCGACAGGTCTCATGGCCTAGCCATGATCTTTACTCTTCCTATTTCATTCCATCCATTCCTCTATTCACCATTCTATACATTGATACTCGAACACCACAGTGTTCTCTTCATAAGACCCAGAGCTTTGCAAATCACGGTTTGCATTCATCAATACCGTATAGCGGTATCTAAAAGAATTACTCTCTCTTTTCTCATTCCTAACTTCGTCTAACCCGTCATTGATCCCTTTTTATGATTTCTCTTTATCATGCATTCTAAACTAATATGGCAGATACTTATAAACTTATGAAAGCATGCATTAAACTTTTTTGGTTTTGGGTTTGAGTACAGAAACTCACCTGGTACAGCTTAGTTTCTTAAGCTTAGCTTTTCCTGATGCTAGAGCTTCCCATTATCTTAACAGTAGCTTGTTGGATTCTATTTTTCCTATTTAAACCTCATGATTATCTCTCCATACAGAGCTTCCCTTAACCGTCTCTTCTTCAAAGCAACCTAGGAAGAAGATGAAGAAGAGATGAAAATGAAATAGGATGGAGTTGAATCCTCCTTATGAAGTCATTCCTCAACTATATATATAGCCTCTCATGCTCAGCCTTTCACCTTATCACAACCATTCATCCATAATCATTTTGTCTTCCACTAAGGGACCGACTAGTTCTAATCCAATCGAGCTAGACTTGGTTTTCAACCATATCCCATTGTGTTCCTCATTTTTCCTAATTTTTCAATATAGACCGCCAGATTGCAAACTCTTTCTATTTAACTCATAAATGTTTTAAATTTTCGGGTTTAAAGAAATTCGGGTGTGACAAATCCATTTTTTTTTGCTACCTACCTTTCAAGTATCAATTAGAACTTATACTCAATCAAGAAATAACACAAATACATACATGTCAAAGGCATCACTTCAATCAAATTTTCATGATCAATTCATTTACTTACCTTATACTTATCATTCAATCTAATTCTGGAGTCTACCGATTCATTCACATTCACTTCGACCCTCAGGGCTCATTTTTAGTTGTTTTGCGTAATAAGATACATACTTTATTCATTTCAATTTATATATGAACTTATTTAATTCTCAAGTATCATACCAATTCATTTCGGGATAAGTTATCGAGCTTATTATTAATTCCCCTTATTAACCTAACTCAGATTTGGACGGATACACGGATTGTCCAACCAACACACCAGACTGGCACTGAAGTGTATTATTATATAAATCGAAGTAAGGGGAAACCAACACTGTAATAACCCAAATTTCACGGGCACTGGAAAAGTGAGTTTAGGGCCTCCGTCTTAGGAAAACGAGTCCGTAAATATTTATTAAAAATATTTACAAAGTTAGTATGGGTTGAATTAGATTTTTGATAAGTAAATTTAGTTTAATTAGAAGTAATTATTAGAAAGGACTAAATTGAATAGAGCATAAAAGTCTAATTATAGAATAGAGAATGGTTAAAAGACTAAATTAGTAATTAAACCAAATTAGTGACATGTGTAAGTTAGAGAATAAATACATGTGTAACTAAAATATTAGTACAAATGTATATTATATATGTATTTACTTATAGGTTAAGTCACTACAACAAAACATGCTTACTGCGACACTTTTGGGGCGACACTTTTTTAAGTGTTGGGATAGACTGGTCAACTTACGTTTTGGCCAACTATTTGTATAAGAGTTGGGATATGCATGCCTAAGACAACGCTTAAATAAGAGTCGGCTTTGTCCAACACTATGCCGACACTTTTGGGCCGACACTTTCCTAAGTGTTGGGATAGACTTGCCGATATACACTTTGGCCAACTCTTTTATATAAGAGTTGGGATATGCATGCATAAGGCAACGCTTAAATTAGAGTCGACTTTGTCCAACACTATGCCGACGCTTTTGGGCCGACACTTTTCCTAAGTGTTGGGATAGACTTGTTGATATACACTTTGGCCAACCCTTTGTATAAGAGTTGGGATATGCATGCCTAAAACAACACTTATATTTTGTTCAACACTATGCCGACACTTTTCTAAGTGTTGGGGTTTACTTGTCGGCATACGTTTTGGCCAACTCTTTGTATAAGAGTTGGTATATGCATGCCTAAGGTAACACTTAAATAAGAGTCGGCTTTGTCCAACACTATGCCGACACTTTTGGGCCAACACTTTCCTAAGTGTTGGGATAGACTTACCGACATATGCTTTGTCCAACTCTTTGTATAAGGGTCAGGATATGCATACCTAAGGCAACGCTTAAATAAGAGTCGGTTTTGTCCAACACTATGCCAACTTGTGTTATACCTTTCCCAACTATATAAAAGTGTTGCCGTATGAAAAAAAAAAAAAAAAACTCTTATGTCCTAACTCCCGATATACCACTAATCACTAATTTTATAATTGTATATATAATTATATCACTTTTCTAATAAATTAATTTTATATTAAATAAAAAATTTTGGTATTAATATTTTAAACTAATATCTTTGGATTTAAAATATGAATATTCTTAAAAAATTACATAATGAGTGTTAATAATTATATATAGTCAAATTAAAAATGACTTAATAGCTTCGAGTGAGAATAAGGTTTAAGATTCATATATCATCACTGCATTTTTCATGACAAGCATAGAAAAGGCCATATTCATATTAGACATAATTGTTATTGTTTTTCTTTAAAGATGAATTTTTAAGGTTAAAACATGTTTGATGACCAGAATCATTGTTAATGGAAAAAGTTTTATAATCAAATTAGAAATTAAAGAATTGCTATGATATTAATTTTTAAGGTTAAAAAACGCTGCAGAAAACATTTTATTTTAAACAAAACAGCGTCGTTTTGCTCCCTATCTATTTATTATTTAACTAGTTTATTTATATTAGTTAAAATACAATTTATTTTTAATTGAATATTAAATAATTTCTTATGTAATTGTAAAAGAGATAATATTAATTTGAATATATTAAAATTATCATTATAGTTTAAATTATTTAAGAGACAATAGATAATCTTTATATATATTAAAATTTAAAAAATTGCTAATCCATGCATCTCTAGATAAACAAAATTAATTAGTTAATTGAAAGTGTTATTTAAATTTCCTAATTAATTTAGGGTTTATGGTTTATGATTTAGGGTTTATAGTTTAGAATTAGTGATTATGATTTATGGTTTAGGGTTTAGAATTTTAGGTATTAGGTTTTGAGTTTAGGGTTTCAGATGTAGTATTTAGGGTTTAGGGAAGATCAAATGAAGACGAGAGTGAAGGAGAGGCCAATGCTATTAAAGAACGGTTTGGTCAGTGAATCAGTTAACCGATGTCAATCGGAACTGAGCTATTTTTAATCAAGTTTTTTCACCCTTATTTGTAGGGTTCTTAGAATGTCATATGTCCGTGCTCGTGTTAGAAACAAGTTTCAGACACGAATACTTCAAGTAAAATAAAGAGTCAAAGGAATATAATTAACCAACCATGAACTTCTTTCGGATTGATTTGAATCTTCTGATTTTTTCGATTCTATCGTAACATCATAAGCTCCGTCTTCTTTAATACAAAAAAAAACTACGTATTTTTCATCAGGAAGACATATTCAGCTTGAATTTTCGTATTATTTAAAATTATTTTCGTACACCATTATAAAATTTTACAAATTAAATATATTGTTTGGAACAAAACAAACTTAATTTAAAGGAATTTAAGAAATAATTAAACCTTTCAAATATAAAAACAAAGAAGATAATTGGATTGAAAAAATCATTTTATTTTAATCAAAATGACGCCATTTTAATTTTTTCACCTAAAATTTTCCCCCTAAAAATTTTCTCCCAAACCCTAAAATTTCCCCTAAAACTACAGAAAATTAAGCCGCTAAATACCCTTTTATTTTTAACAAAACTGCACCGTTTCTGCTTTCCCGAAATTCCTAATTTTTTCCCCCTAAAATTTTCCCCAAATCCCTTATTTTTTTCCCCAAATCAAAATCCCCAAATCCCTTAGATTTTCCCCGACCTTCTGCTGCATTGCCATTCGGCTGAGAAAGGGGAGTTCTAGGAAATCTGGTCGCGATTCGACTGAGAAGAAAGAGCCTGTGACACCGAGTAGTGATACATGTGGATGGTAAACATCCTTGCCAGCAATTGATTGCCGCCTCTGCATCTGGCTAGGGTTCAACGAATAACCGAGAAGGCGGCATCAAGTTTCCTTTTATCCTATCACCATGAGAGCCAAGGTAATACTGTTTTCTTTTTTGTCTCAATTTGTTCTTATTTATACAATAGATCTTTGAATAATGTTTCATTTATGGCATCTTACATGATATGTAACAGTGGAAGAAGAAGTGCATGAGAAGATTAAAGAGGAAGCACCGAAAGATGAGACAGAGATCCAAGTAGACAGAACCATCAGCCCCTCTGTTATACGAGGTTTCTCAATGTCTTAGCTAATATCGGTGTACTTTTAGGGTCTACTTAGTTATCTACCATTTTTATTTCTGTTTTAAGCTTTTTTTTTCTCTTGGGTTTCTATTGTCTTTCAAGTTGGTGCTAATCTGACAATGGGATGATTTATCATTGTTGAGAACAGTGAATTGCAAAAAAAAAAAAACAGTAGATTTTAAGATTGGAGTTTAATTTGAATTTTCTGTCGAGAAAGTAAAGGAAGAGTGTCGAGGATTTTGGTTGGTAGAGTTTGATATAGCTGGGCATTTTACTTCAAAGTGGAGATAAGTTTCGAGAAATGTGGAGAATTTTTTATTTTTTGAATTTCTAGAGTTTAATAGGGAGAACTTTAAATTTCTATTTGGTTTTCTAGATTATGCGTGAGAATGCGGTGATGTTCTAGAATGTAGGGGATGGGAGAACTTTCACTTAATGAGCCTTGCTTTTGGAAAGTGCCATATGATTGCAGAAGTGAAAATTTGGATTCAATTAGGCGATTTTGCTTTGGTTTCTTTGTAGTTGGATGCATTGTTTAATTTGGTTGAACTTGTTCATGCTTTGTAGAAAGAGTTGATTGACTATGACTTTAATTCTGAAGATTGTTGACCATTATAAATTCTAGGTATAAGCAAGTTTTGTTAAGTCTTAAGATTTCATAGTGGTGATAATCATTTTTCTAGAACTGGCAAGTGATCATATCGAAACATTGTTCTGCAGTTAAATTTTCTGTTGTATGTTAATTATGTTTTGACAAGCTTTTTGAAGTTAAATTCAGTGGTTAAATGTGCTTTTCAATCAAAGTTAATTTTGTTAATTTTTTTAATGTTTTATATTTGTTTTAACCAAAAAACAAAAAACACAAAAATTTTGGTTAATTCATTAACCGACCGAATTAACAGAAATATTTCGGTTCGGTTGAACTTTTTTGAAAAAATTTTGAGTTCGATTAACTAAAAGTTTCGATTAATACTAGTTTAATTTTAGTATTAACCGAACCGACTGTATAAAACCCTACCTATAATTCCATTACACTTTTAGGCTAAACATTTGTTGCATTAACAATCTCCCTTAGCCAATGAGAAATGGCAATATATATACTTTACTTTGAGTTAGTGAATATGATGGATATGTGCCTTGAATTTCCAAAATCATTTACAACTTGGCATTAGTTGGTTCTGACTATTTGCCTAATTTTTTAACGTTTGAGATAGATCAAATTTCCACAAAGGAAATAAGATATATATGTTGTTTGATTAACTTGTTGTCAAGACTTTATTATTCATGTTACTATTTGCATGGTTGTGTATTTAAAGGATATTGATCCGAACCATTTTTTTCCAGGAATTTAACAAGAAATCAAACTCCTTATACACTATATTGCACAGTAGCAGGCTTGCTGGGAGTCAGTGAGCTTCATTTCTTTCTTTCCATATCTTGTCTGAACTAAGTTCCTGCCTTTCCTTTTTCCAAGTTTTTGTCAAAACTAGGAGCTGCAGTTATGGCAGTAGACTCTCTCAAGATAAATTGATTTTTCTTTTCTTTTCTATGTTTTCCCTTTGCTTTTGATATGTTAATGAATATTGTTAATGAATCTACAGAGTATGATGCTCTGGAGCTTAGTCCTAGCAATAAAAGAACACATGTCATTAGCCAAAAGTAGATTTGATTTTTATGGCATTAGCAATAAAAGAACACATGGCATTAGAAATAAAAGATTGGATGGTGCAGAAATGCTACCCCTTTTAAGATATATTGTTCTAATACTGGCTAGCTTGAATGCAGGACAATGTATGTGGCGTATAAACAAGAAAAATAAAAATAATCATTACATGACTATTGGTACTAATATTATCTTATAATAGTCAGTCAATAATCATTTATATATCTTATAATAGTCAGTCAATAATGTAGCTGCAAAATCATGTTTGCATACAGGGCTTTATTTATATCTTTATCAAATCTCAATAGAGCATTTTAGCTGTCTCCTTGTGCTTAGCAAATGAGATGTTTCATTTGATTTTCTATTCCATATCTAATGCACCTTTGAATTTGCTATATTTTACTATAACAGTTTGAGGTTGAATGAGGTCTGCAATTGGCTTATAGCAAGGCTGGGGCTCGAGGGATAACGCTAAATATAGTGAAGAGTCGGGAAGCAATAATGGTGAAAAGAGAAGACTTCATGTTACAAGTAGGTAGTAAACAAAATGGATTGTTAGGGTATATGGTGTACTTGGATCTTAAGATGTTTCACTACCTGAGGCTACCCTTGTAGAAATAAGAGATCAATAGAGTTTCTTGGAATTGAAGTTGTAGTTTCAGACTATATTAGCTTTTATGTAGTACAATATCAATATCAATGTCCATCGTCTTAGTTGTTTTTTTATTTGTTTACTTTTGTACATTGGGTTTAATGCGGGTGGTATACAGTTCAGCTAATTGTTAGTGTATTTTGGTTGTTGGATCGATTTTTGTATTGAATATTCAACTTTTAATTAAATTTTAATTTTATATTTTTTAGTTGTATTTAAAACACAATTTCTGTCATTATTCACTATAAATGTTTATGAAAATATATTAATATTTAAATAATAAAAAATTATAAAAAAATTGCTTTGCACGTGTCTATCCCAACCTTTTTAAGGTTGTCTTAGACGGGTTTATCACAACTTTTTTAAGGTTGCATTAGATGGGTCTATCCCAACCTTTTTTAAGGTTGCCTTAGACGGGGTTTATTCCAACTTTTTTTAAAGGTTGCCTTAGACAGGTCTATCCAACATTTTTAGGGTTGTTTTATACAGGTCTATCCTAAATTTTTTTAAAGGTTGTCTTAGACAAGGTCTATCCCAACTTTTTTAAAAGGTTGCCTTAGATTGGTCTATTCCAACTATTTTTAAAGGTTGGCCTTGACTAGGTCTTTCCCAACCCTTCAATAAAGGTCGGCTTATGTTGACTTATGCCAACACTTTTTCAAAAGCGTCGCGGAGCCTACGCCAACCGTACTATAAACAAGCTTTTTGGAAGCGTCGGGAGAAGCGTCGCGAAACCTATGCCAACATTTTTTGCGTCGTCTTAGGTAAAAAAAAATATCGCGGTAGGTCTGTTTTGTTGTAGTGAGTAAAAGATTATTATTATTAGTATTTATTTATTATGTTTATTATATTATTTTTGTTAAATAAATATGATAGTGCCAAATGTGTGGTGATAATTTATACATGTGTATTTATATGTATTAAGACACATGTAATATATATATATATTGGTTATTATATAGATATTTTATATTTAATAAAAAAAAAAGACAAGAAAAAGGAATAGAAAAGTTACAGAGAAACAAACGAAATTGGGGAAGAAAGAAAGGAAAGAAAAGAAAAAAAATGGAAAAACTAGGGTTTTGAAGCTTGGAGATTATTGGTAAGTTTAATTAAGTCTTTTTCATGTGATTTTAATGTTTTTGAAGTCCTAGAGTAAAATACTCTTGAATTTATGTGGAAATTTTGAAAAGTGATAGATTTTTTTAGGGTTTATGTTGAACAATAATGAAATTAGGGATTAATTTGATAGAATCTGTAATTTGAATTGATTGGAGGACTAAATTGTAAACTAGGCTATAAGTTTTGAGTTTTATGGGCTAAATTGAAAGAAACTTGAAACTATGGTTAAATGATGAAAATTTGATGGTTATATTGAAGTTGCATGGAAAGTTATTATTTTATATAAAATATGTGTGTTATTAATTATAATTATGTTAATTTTCGTAGCAAACAAGGAAACTGAGACGTCTAATACGAAGGGGAAGGAAAAAGTGATCGAGGAGTAGCTCGAGAAAATATCGGTTTGTATTATCATAATTCAAGTTATTTATTATTACATGTTTAATTTCAATGTATGTGTATGGAAAATGAAATTGAGGTAAGTATTGATATTTGAATTGAATGTGATTTGGATTTAATTGATGAATATATATATGTATGTGTGAAATTAAATAGTATAATTGTAGTGTTTGAAATGAAATTGAGTAGTGAATTTGAATTGTGAATTTGAGATTGAGACTGAATTGATAATATGTATGAATTGAATTTGGATGATTGTGATCAATTGGAAGAGAAAGAGAAATTGATATTTGAACCAATACCCTATTAACTAGTCGGGCTGAGTCGGATATAGTTGGCATGCCATTGGATTGGAAGTGTTCAGGGATACTTTTACATCGAGTCGATGAGACACTGGGTGTCATTATTTACTTCGGATAGATTCAATGAGGTACTGGGTACCACTTTACTTCGGCTAGGCCGATGAGACACTAGGTGTCACTATATTGCTTCGAACTATCCGATGAGGCACTGGGTGGCAGTATGGTGTGTTTGGTTGGATCCGTGTATCCGCCAAAGTCCGAGTTATGTTAATAGGGGTAATTACGTGAAATGAGAAAATCATCTGAATTTGATTATTTGAACCATTAAATGAATAGTGAAAGAGATATTGTGAAATGAAATAAGAAATGAAATTATGCTATGAGATTGAAGGCATGAATCAAAGGTTCATGATTGGTTTCTATTGAAATGTGAATTGAATATTTATATGTGATTGAGATGAACCAAAGGTTTATGAACAGTTGGAATTGTATGGATGAGATATTAATTCAAATATTGAAAATGTCACATTGGAAATATAATAACTTAATATGAAAATTATATGTATGATGTGTTATTTATCTAAGTATGTTTATGATATTTGATCATTGCTACAAATTGAATTATGATAATACCACTGAGTAGTTCCAATACTCAGCGTACGGTTTTGTTTTTCGTGCGCAGATTAGGTCAAGATAAGTTGGACTCAAAGATCCGATTCAATCCCGCCTTTCTCAATTTTGGTGATGCGCTAAACTTTTGGTAAATGTGGCATGTACTAGGGATAGTATTTGTCATTTGTAAATGTTTATATTTTGATTGTAAATGTGGTATAAAATCCTTAAGAATTTTTAGGTATGATGAATGTTATTTGTTCAAGATTTATATATAAATGATTGTGTATGAATTAGGTGTGTTTAGTATGTAAAAATAACCTAAAAATGGTGAAAATGAAGTTTTCACACACCCAAAGTCACATGGGCGTGTGCCCGGGCCGTGTGGAAGAAATGCACTGCCCACAAAGCTAGTCCCACGGCCGTGTGTAGCAAGTCAGATCTACCCATGGGCTGGCCCCACGGTCATGTGATCCCCACGGGCAGGCCACACGGGCATGTGCCCCTATTTTCAAGAAAAAGTTTCCAAAGTTCCTGATTTAGTCCCAAATCACTTCTTAATCATATTTTCGGTTTCGTAGGTCCATATTAGGATCTTAAAGACGAGATTTAAAAAGTTTTTGAATTGAAACTTAGAATTATGTCTTAATTTACTCGTTTACTAGTGTTTAACTCCTGTAATACCTCGTAACCCTATTCCGGTGACGGTTTGGGGTTAAGGGGTGTTACAAACACGTAGAGTGCATGGTGGCGCACGAAGCGCATAGTGGCACGCGAAGTACATCCTGACGCGTAAGCACATAAACTCGTACACAATCCAATCCTATGACATGCCAACTATATCTAACTCAGCCCGACTAGTTAATAGGGTACTAATGTTCAGTTTCATATACAGTTCACTACATATACCATTTTCAATCATATGCATATCACAATTCAAATCATCATCTAAATACATGTTTTCCATATCATACCATATATTTCTTATAACAACCCTCACCCGTATTCAATGCCAGAATATGGTTACGGAGCATTACCGAACTTATAACTCATATAACCATACTTTTCTCATGTATTCAATCATTTCATACAATCATCATTCAATTTGTCCCTTACAATAGCCTACGAGGCCTTAAACATGCTTTAGGAGTGGTTCGGGACTAAACCGATTACTTATAAAACTTCCATGAAACTTTGAAAATTTTTCTCAATACAGAGGACACACGCCCGTGTGACCAGGCCGTGTGTCTCACACGGCCATCAGACACGCCCGTGTCTCCAGCCGTGTGAAAACATGGGGTACATACTGACTTGGGTCATACGGCCAACCACACGCCCGTGTGTCTAGCCCGTGTGCCCTTCGAAGTGGCCACACACGCCCGTGCGACAGGCCGTGCCAATCCTGTAGGGTATACTGACTTATGCAACACGGCCAAGTCACACGCCCGTGTGCTAGGCTGTGTGCCAATAAGGGGGGTATACTGACTTGTACCATACGGCCAGTCACACGCCCGTGTGGAGCATACTGACTTAGTTTTAATATCAACACCAGGGGACACATGGCTGTGTAACATAACTGTGTGTCACACACGGCTGAAACACACGCCCGTGTCTCTGCCCGTGTGGACAAAAAGAAGCTATTTGCAAAGCCATTTTGCCACCCTATTTATACATGCATGCACAAGCATAAATTGCAACCTTTTATAACCCAATAGGCAGCCAATCCATAACATTTCATACACATATTATACCAACTTAACATAGTATTCAAATACCTAATTAATACCATGCATTTTCCAATCATATGCCTACTATATATCAAGACAATATTTGCATAATTCCATTCCATCTACTACTTGCCAAAACATACCATATTTGAACACTTATACACAACCAAAACATTACACTAAGTTAAGCCAAGTGACATGGCTTTAACTTATACCACAACATGTACCAAAATCACTATCTCAAGTAACCATAACTATCATCTTTATAACTAGCCTATACATGCCATATTTACATATATCCAAGAGTTCAAAAGTACCAAATAGCAACTGGATAGTGTGATGCGCAACTCTGACTTTATCCGGATCGAGCGAGCTATCGAACCTCTATAAAACATGGAAAAGAAACAGAGTAAGCTTTATAGCTTAGCAAGCCCGTATAGTTCAGAATTTAACTTACCATTTATACATAATCAAACAATTTTACAAAGTATATCAAATTCACTTGCCAAATGCCTATACACAAGCATTCATCAACAAGTTAGTCACAATAGTGCATGTAATCATCCATTATCTCAATTTAATACTCAATACATTGTATCATATCAAATTCATATATCATGTACATCATTTGTAACATTTCACTATCAATCATATAAACAGTAAATCATTCGATAACGGTAACTCATCCGTTTAAACAGTATTTCATCCATATAATAGTAATTCATCCGTATATCACATATCTTATTCACATAACCAATAATAGAATTTATGCCCGTTGAACCTATTAGAATATCGAGGGATACTTGGGTGATATACATTACATATAAATCAGTAATTCGTCGATTCATTATCATTTCCGCTCTTTCGAGCTATGATCAGTAAGCTCCTCCAGATCTGATGGACAGTAAGCTCTATTATTGAGTGAAATAGATGCTTCCGACGGTGATGATAATGAAGATCTTATGAGCTGGTATATCGGTAAGCTCATACGAGCTGCGGTGAGTCCGCAACACATGTAGGATCTCAACCTAAACGGTAACCCTAGTGACATGTCACTCGTATCCTACGAATTCTTACGGTTCAAACGGGGCTCGGTAACCATCAGACTATATCAATAAGGCATTCGAATTTCAAATAGATCATTTACTCAACTACATATATTCATTTCAAATAATTACAAGTATTTAAAAGTTCAATTCTAATTATACGAACTTACCTCGTATCGCTCGGATAACAAATATCTGCTAATCGTGAACCTTTCTTTTTCCCCGATCTAGATTCAATCCTTGCTTATTTTGATCTATATATTATCAAATTTAGCACATTTAGCATTCAGTCTATTAAATTTAGTCCAAATTTCACTTTAAGACAAAATTACACTTTTGCCCCTACTATTTTGACATTTTTTACAATTTAGTCCCTATCACATAAAATTGCAATTTCATGCAATTAATCACAAACCCATGCTTAGCCGAATTTTAATGGAGCCCCTAACAGCCCATATATTTTATTTATTTACACTTTTACCCACATAATTTTACAATTTTACAAATTAATCCCTTTTTGACATTTTTGTCAAAAATCACTTTACAAAACTAGTAAGTCTATCAATAAACCTTCATAATCTATCATCAATATCAATTTACTCAAACATTCAACAATGGCAACATGTTAAATCTTTAACAGTTTCAAAATTGAAAGTACGGGCTAGCTAGATTACGAAGCAACGATCTCAAAAACGTAAAAATCATTAAAAAATGGACAAAAACCGTACCTTAATTAGCTATACAAGCTTGGCCGAATGAAGAACACAACAATGGTGTTTTTCTTAGCCCTAGTTTCGGTGTAGGAGCTTAATGGTGAAGATGACACCATGTTTTTATTATTTTAACTTAATCTATTTTATAATTTACTAATTTAACCTTTACTTAAACATTTAAAATTCATATAAACTATGTACATAAATGTCCACCCACCTTAATAATGGTCTAATTACAACATAAAGACCTCCTCTATTTAATTTCATAGCCATTAGATACCTTTAGAGAATGGAACTCCACTTTTACGCTTTACGTGATTTAGTCCTTTTTATCAAATTAAGCATTCAAACAGTAAAATTTCTTTACGAAACTTTCACACAATAATTCTATCATGCTGTAAACTTTAATAAAATAATAAAATAAATATTTTGACTTCGGATTTGTGGTTCCGAAACCAGTGTTCTGATTTGACTAAAAACGGGTTGTTACATTTCTACTCAATTTTCATTTCATATATCACAATTTAAGTATTACATATCATTTTCCATTTTATTCATTTTAGTCCCCTATATCGATGTTCCATATCAAATTCAATCAAAACATTTCACATTATCACAATAGACTCACCTCAATGACTCACCAATCAATAAGCATGCATATACTATCAAATATTTCTATCCCGAATCATAAAAGTACAAACTAAGGTTTCACGCGTCACTCGTCAACGATTTTTTCTTTTCCTTTCCCTCTCGGCTGTTTGGTGTTGTCGTTAGCTATGAATAATCACAAAACATCATACAATCAATTTCCGAACAATTCAAAATCAAATACTAAATTACACATATTTTACAATTTATTCAATTTAGTCCCTAAAATCAGGACAAACATAACTTTCAATTCAGGGCCTCGGATTAGAATCCAATTTCACCAAAATTCATAAGGGACCTTCTATTTTCTATTCTTATCAACATTTCATAACATTTTTCATTTTATTCAATTTGGTCCCTAATATACGAAGCTAACAATTAAGTTTTACAATTTAGTCCTTTTTATATACTAAGCTTAATTTCTAACAATTTCACACCAATTTCATTCAATTCTCAACAATTTCTAATAGTTTTACAAATTAGTACATGGGCTAGCTAAATCAAGCTCCCATGACCTCAAATCTATAAAAAAATTATGAAAATGGTTAGGGACTTACTTGGAATTAGGGGTCAAATGCTTCAAGCTACCAAAAAATGGTGTTTTTCTCTTAGGCTTTCTACTTTGGCCAGTTGGAGAAGATGAATTATCATCTCTCCTTCCACTAAGCTCCCTTTTATATGAATAATCAAGCTTTACTTAATCTAATTAAACCTTTAAATAATCATTTCTTATAGTTTTAACTAAAATTAATTAGTTTAATCACCAATTATCAATACCGTCCACTAACAAGTTTTTAATAATGGTTTATTAATCATTTTGGCCATTTGGATAATTGCAATTTAAGTTCCCTAACCTATTCCTAATTAAAAATTTATAGCGAGTAAACTTTTACGATTTAGTCGCTGAGCCTTAATTACTCAAATTTTGGCTAAATTACTTATCCAAATTTCAATTCATCTATACACTAACTTGTAAATATCATTATTTAATATTTATAGGCTCAATTTACGAAAATGAGATTCCAACACTACATTTTTCGTTACCACTAGATATCGGGTTGTTACAATTGCAAATTATTCAATTTTAACTTTCCATATTATAGTGAAAATATAAATCAATTTATTATCATAATACTATTCAATTTTGATTTAAATAGGGCTATGCATCCATTGTTTATGTAAACTTCTCCAATGCAATTCGCTTTTGTGCTTGGTCAGCTCATAACCGATAATGCTTTGATCGCCTTTGAATTGATCCATCACATGAGAAGTAACGGTAGAGGAGGATGGGTGAAACAACCTTGAAAGTAGCATACTTGAAGATAATATCAAATTACTTGAATAAACCTTAAACTCTAAAGCAAGTCAGATTAATTAAATAAACCTTACTTGAATTCATGATTGTAATAGTAAAAATCATTTTCCACTCATATAATATTGCAAAAAATAAAAAGCTTATAAAAAATAGGGTTAATGCAGGGGCGAAGCCAGGACAATTTTTTAGGGGAGGCGGATGAAAATTTAATTTTTTATAGTTTATATCTTTCTAATTTGTAAAGGATTAAATCGAATTTTTATAATTTTAGGGGGGCCAAAGTGCAATTTTACCTTTACTAATTTAAAATTTTAAAAAAAATTCAATGGCCTAAATAGCAATTTTACCTTTTAGGGGGGGCCGGGGCCCATGCCAGCCCCCCTGGCTTCGCCCCTGGGTTAATGTACCAAATGGTACTTGAGCTTGACATGAAAGTTCAATGTGGTACCTATATCTTTTTTGTTCCAATTAGGTACTTATTTTGTTTATGTTAAACAAATTGGTACCTAAGTTTAACACTCTTAATTTATCCAATCATCACTTGACAAGTATTTTTTTCTCAAGTTTTTTAATTGGGTTAATTTTAATATAAAATCAATACAAAATATATTAAAATAAAAAAAAAAACTAATTGATAATCTTAACATAACATAATATAATCTAATATTTGTTTTCTTGAAACCGATATTCAGAGTCTTGATAATCTTGCTCAACTCTAAGGATGCTCGGATTCCATCCAAGTTGGGTCTCAAGTTTCATGATCTTTTGGGCCTGTCAAATTCGCTTTGTAGAAGGTTAAGCCCAACTTGTTCTTAGGCTAAAAATTGGGCCCCATATTTGTATCACTAATTACTTTGGAAACCCCAAAAAATAAAAAACTCATTTCTCCCGAGTCCCAACCCTCTCCCTCTTAATCTCCATTTCTGCCACTCCCTTTCCTTCACAATCTCCATCTCACCATTCTCCCTATCTCTATTTTTCTTCTCAAAAACTTTTTTTTCTCAATCCCTTTGTTTCTTCATCTCTAAATCAACAAAACAAGTTCTCTTTTCTCGATGAAAAATCTTATCAGAAATGGAGAAAAAATGAAGATTCTTCTCTGCTCTTAAATAAGTAGTAGTTTGGGGGCTTTCCGCTTAATGTTTAAGGTCCAACAGCCCTGCAAGGTCCTATTCACCCATAGCCAGTCTATTATGGAGAAAATAAAACAACCATAACAACTACCACTACAACAAAACATAGAATTATCGGCGATTCTACAGTGGCGTTTATAGTTAAAAACACCACAAGTTTATACATTTAGCGACGTTTATATAAATAAAAGCCACAGTAGATGTTAATCTGAATTGCGCAAAATTATTTCCACGAAAGTTAATGGCCGAAATCATACAACGGTTTTTATACAAAGTGTGAATCATTTACTTTTAAATATGTCAAAAATAAATAAATAAATAAAATGGTGTTTAATGATAAAACGCCGCCATAAGTGTGAAGGGATTTGAGGAGAAAACACGTCAAAAATAGATAATATATATTTATTTTTAAATTGACATATAGCGGCATTTCTAGTTTATGTGTGAAGAATTAACAATGATAATGGAGAAAATGCCTCTAAATATATCAAAAAAAAAATTAAAAAAATATTTTATTTTT
Source organism: Gossypium sturtianum (assembly GCA_025698515.1). Classification (NCBI taxonomy): domain Eukaryota; kingdom Viridiplantae; phylum Streptophyta; class Magnoliopsida; order Malvales; family Malvaceae; genus Gossypium; species Gossypium sturtianum. The sequence goes on along the minus strand of CM046951.1, from coordinate 92,161,143 downwards.
TAAACTGACATATAGTGGCGTTTGGTGTTGGAAACGCCGCAATAGATACCTCTTTTCAGCGATGTTTTAGTGCCAAATGTCGTTAAATATATTTAATTTATTGATTAAAACAGCGTCATTTTGTTTTTTCAACGCCGATGTTGGGTTACTTGAAAAAACCACGACCCCTCTTTTTTGTTTCAACTAACTCGAAAAACTCCAAGTCCCCTATCTATTCTCTCCCCCCACCCCCTCCGTTGCTACCGCTGTCCCTTTCCGGCCGACCAACCTTTCACGTCACGTCCGACTTTCTCCGGTCACCCACATCAGTAAGTTTTTTATAACTGCCCAATATTTGGAATGGATTTATTTTTGATTGTTTTGGTTTTGTATGAAAAAGAGAGTTAAATGTGATGTTTGGTTGGTATATCTTAATTGTTTATGGATTGAGACATTAAGGGTGGATGTTGATGTACAAAGAAGGATTTAGATTGGATAATAGTCTTTACATTTTTTAATGCAAATGATTATACATGAGATTGTTGATGTACGACATATCATCTTTTAACGTTGCTATATTATTGATGTTGATGTAAGAAAGGTCACTCAGTTGGGAGACTAGAATTTTTCATACCTACTCATCACAACAAAGATGGAACTTATATTCTTTGTTTCTAAATATTAGTAGTTATGATTACATTAAACTTAATTATATTTTTTTTAAATATTTTGTAGGAGAAAATTGAAAAAAGATTTGTTGAGATCCAATCTACAACAACAACATCCAGAAGAAATTGAAAATCAAGTGCTTCTCAAAGTAATTGAAAAAAGTAACTTGTTTAACATAAACAAAAAATAAGTACCTAATTAATATATATATAACAACTTCACTCAAAAGCTTAAATTTATAATAATAAAAAAAGTATACTTGAATTTGTTGTATTAACCATATCAATTTCAAGAAAAGTGAAAAGCTACATAATTGATTTAGCCTAATTACAGTAATCCAAAAGTTAGAAATTTTAGCATTTAAGGCTAAATTGAGATTTTCACAATACTTTTTTAATCTCAAATTAAGCTTTTCTTGATGTTTAATATAATATTTGATATTTGGTAATTTTTTAATTTGACATTTAAATTTTTTATCCATTTTGATATCTAAATTTGTAAACCATTACAATTTGCTCCAAAACACTAACCATGTTAAATATTTTATGCGGTGCCAAAAATAATCAATGTATGACTAACGCATGATAGATGATATAATTTTTTTTTTAATTCTAAATGTTCAATTCCTTTTAATTTAATTAATTTTTTTAATTCAATAGGATGAATTTCTTTTATTTTGAGTTTTTAAAACTCTTTGTTTTTCCCTTCTCTCACATTTTCTTTCTTCAAAATTTTTCATTGAAAGGTTTTAACCAAAAGCTTCCTTCACCTTGTTTCATGGAAAATGGGGAAGATTTTCCTTCTCCTTCTTTCACTAATTTTGAGCTTTAAAAACTCATATATTTGTTGTAGATAATGTGGTGTGTACAACACTATACTTGTTGGGAGCTGCAAATTAGTGGCCCTTTTGATGAGATAGGTGGGTTTGGTATTCTTCCTAATACCAATGATGCCTCAAAGTGGGAGTTAATTGAAAGGTTCATTTCTGCCTTTTGAAGTGTTGGTTAACAGAAAAGGTACGTTGCTTGTAGTCTATCATCTCTTTCATAATTCTAAGGGCCAGTTCTTCAAGCACTTCTGACTCTAAAAGTACTTTTGGAGGAAAAACTGTGCAGAACAAGCTGCTTTTGGCTGGAATTTTTGACTTTTCAGAAGTACTTTTGAAAAATACTTCTAAAAAAGAGAAGCTAAAATTTTTAGTTTTTCATCTCCCAAAAGCACTTTTAGTACTTAATTACATTTTCACCCCTCTAATAATATAGTATTTTCTCTTTTTTTTCGCGGTGCTTAATTACAAATGTGTTAAAATCATTAATTAAAAATAAAAAAAAAATATTTTTTAAAATATTAATTACAAATACTTAATGGTTATATTTAAATATTTAAAATGTAGTTTATATATTCTAATTAAATTTTATAAGTAATTAATATTTATTACTTAAAAATATTTAAAATTTATATTTCATATATTAAAATATTAACAAGTTATAGTAATTTTTTTATATTCTTACTAAAATATAATAATATTAACTAATTTAAATTTTATTTAAATGTATATTTGTTACTTGATAATAACATGTCTAAAATAGACATTTTATTTCTCAAAAGCACTTTTTGACAGCAATGCTAAACACTCAAATTTTAAAGCAAACTTTTCAAAAGTACTTCTCAAAAGCACTTTTCCACATCACTTTTTAAAAGCACTTTTCAAAAATATTGCCAAACTAGCCCTAAATGTTAAAACATACGTATCCTTGCACCCCAAAGACTTCTTAATTCTTACAAATTCAAACACCAAATAATCTTCTACCATAATTTACTTATTAATTAACTTAAACCCCAATTATTACCAAAACCCAAACTAATTGTTTAATTAGAATTTTTTTTAATATCAAACAAATGATAATATAACACACATCATGTAGTATTTCTGTATATACCCACAGTTGAGTGCATTGCATATATGATATAAATAAATATATGTTGAGAAGATATATATAATTTGAAAATCTAGGGTCGTATTGTTATATCCATGTAGAAGGAACTGAATATTAACCAACGTTAAATTTCCTTAGGATAAACAAATTAAATATTATAAAATGGATGAAGTAACAATAATGGACGCAATAAAAAAAAATAGGGTTTGTAAATTTGGTGGAACATCCAAAATAGTGAAAAACTAGCTTAAATGATGACGATGATGATGTAAAACCATGAAGTAGCTAAGTTTCTCAGGTATGTCATTCGTCTTCTAGGAAGAAGCCCAAGGAATAAATGGAATGTAACACTGGATGGCACCATCAATGTTACAAGGCATTGTTTGGTGATGATGATCTTCGTCATCTCCTTCATACGGAAGCTTATGAAATGAAGGGCTTGCAAAAGTAAGCAGCACAACCGTCACTGGCGTTGCTGCTATTACTTAATTTCCCGGCTACTATTCCTCCTAATAATTGGGTTTGTCCCCCTGAAATAATTATACTAAAAGAAGAGCATGGCGTCGGTGTAGTACTATGACCGGCAAAGAATGAGCCAGACAAGGAGAGTATCCCAAAGGCTCCAGCAAAACGATATGGCGCCCCTTGAGAAGAAGAATATCGGAGAATGACGTCTGAAACAGAGCCGGTAGCGCTGATTATACTAACACCGACATGGTTTCGACGGGCGAAGTTGATGATGTTTTCAATAACATCAAAACCAGCGGAGATGTGAAGAACTGCTGTCTTCATAGCTGAATCGTTGTCTCTAGTTATAACAGTGGGAGTTTTGGGTTTATTTTTAGAGCCTGAAGGCCTACCTCTAGGCTTCCTTGCAGTATTTCCTTGTAGTACCTCTGAGCTTCCTCCGCATGTTTGGACGCTTGGAGGAGGGTTGGGGTCAGATGAATGATCGGAGGTATGAGGCTGTGCTAAAGGGATGTATTCTCTATAATCCGCCAGGGTGCTAAATGTTAAATTTTCAATGTGACTAATAAATATATATAGGCTGGGGTTGGGGGAATATTAATTATAATTAGGATTTGTAATTTTAGTTGGATTAGGATTTTGAATAATGCACTATTAAAAAAACGTATTGTATTTTGATTTTTTTTTTTTTTTGAAATAATAGTTAAATTAGTATTAATTTAAATTAAAAAAAAAAACCTTTGATTTTATTCCCGTATATAATAAACAAAAGGTAGAAAGTAATGGTATATAATTTTATGCGAATCATATAATGATACTTTATTCAATTTTTAGTACTTTATTCAATTTTTAGTGTAAGTGTTTAAATATGTAATAATGATATGGATATATTTTTATGTATTATAAATGTTTAAATATGTAATATTTGATGCAGTGATGGTAGTCTATAATTCTATGGATTATCACATCACCTAAAAAAATTTATTATCATCTAATTTACTTACATGTTACTAATGATTATAATTATATACATTTAATACATCAAATATTAAACTAACCTTATCATTTAAATTATCCCGGTATAACAGGAAGTTAAACCTCAAAAATATAAAAATACCAAACGAAAATCTTTCCCTACATTTTTATTCATCCAAATCAAACAATTTTATTCGTGTCCATTTTGAAGTATAATAAAACTTTAGAACTAAATTTCCAAGTTTTTCTAATAAAAATAATGTACACAAATTTACATCTTAAAATATGTATATAGAAAGTATCTCATATATATATATATATATAATGAAATATAAACATAAAAATGTTTTATTGATATACCAAGCAATGCTACAAAGCCATATATTATTGCAGGGCAAAAAAATCATGTCCTGTTACAGTAACATAAACAGTATAGCTGTAGGTTCCTTAGGGCTAAATGGACGTGCATGAAAGCCTCTATTCATTTCAGTGCACTGCCAACAGAGAAAGATTTCCTTAGAAAATGAATGGACATACATGCAAAAGCATTTAACATCTGCATCCAGAAATCATTATATGGAAAGAGGATACAAGATAATAAGGAGCTTACTTGTACAAATAGAAAGCAATCCCTAGAATGATACACAGCAGAATAATGTCAATGCAGAAATTTCGGCTGGATCTTATCTGCAAACATAAGCAAAATGCTATTTATTGGAAGCTTAATGGGAAGAAACAATCATTTGTGGAAAACAGTAATTACCTGGGTAATGGTTTTCTTCAGTCTAACATTATTCTTTCGAATATCAGATGTTGTCTTGTCAACCTGTATTAAGTGATGCATTTATGGATTTTGTCCATGTTGTCTGCTTTAACTGATTCTAAGGCCAAACTGAAGAGACATGGCATTAAGAAAAATTCTCACCTTTGTCTCAATTTCATCCATTAGAGGAACTTGTCTATCTATTTCCTGAACATATTTAAAGCAAATTAATTAATTTCTTGTTGCTCATGATATCATGACCAAACCAGAACCATTCACAGAAGAACAAACCTCATTCATGTCAAGAGCTATATTTTTCAGTGTATCCAGACCTTCTGATATCACATCAAGACCTTCATCCTGCATGCATTTTATATATAATTAAAACAACAGTGCAGAGACCACTTTGGATTGCAGTGTAGATATTAAAGGTATTGCTGTGAAGCTTACATGCCTGTTTTATTTTTCTCATTTCATATTCTTGTCTAAATTGATCTGACTCTTCAGTTTGTTGGTAAAAATCACTACTGAAGCTCTCCTCTGATAAAGGAAAGTAATCGACGATCAATTTCAAAATTAGCTCGAGAAATAAGCATTACCCTCAATTACCTGATGAATCAAATTTGATTTTTTTGTTGGATGATGAAGTTCCCCATCCACCGCTCTGGTTTGCTGCAGCCGTAGACCCATCTGGAATGGCTTTAATCCGATCAGGTAGCGCTAGAACCATATCGAAACGAGTTTCGTGATCCTCTTTGGAAAGTCCCTTCACCTGTAGTTAGATACCAATAGCATATTCAATACAAGAATTCCATTGTCAACCTCTTGTAATCTTGAGTTACCATAATCAATCAGGAATCAAGACAATGCAGCTTAAAATTTTGAACATGGTCAAATCGAACTAGTAATCTCACCCTACTTCATGCTGACTGATATTTAATTATCATAAAATCTAGAGCTACATTACTGAAATGAGACAAATCATAATTAAAGAATAATATAATCTTTGTTAACAAATTCAAATACCTACAAAGTTAACGATAATGACTACGCAAAAAGGCTGAAATTAAATAGAAATACACCTTCTTTTTAGCCAATTTTTGAAGCTTAGGGACTTCCTCCATCAATCGAGCCTTTATCCGACGAATCTCAGCGCTCAATGCCACCGCCGCTGCTCTATTCTTCTCCGTAGAAACCTTGTCAGATTTCTGCATTTTATTCCAATAATTGATTTGAAAAATCAATGTTTGAAAAGAAAACAATAAAAGGAAGGGATAAGAAAAAAGGAAGCGAACAGCGAGAGCCTTTTCGATGTCGGCCTCAACGAGAGAGTAGAGGCGAGCGAAGGCATCGTCGAGAAAGGCATTGGCTTCGCGTTGCTTCTCGGGATCGTACTTGTCATATTTCTTGCAGATTTCATCGACTCGGAATAGGATATCAATTACCGTCATTTTTCAATTTTCCAAGAGGGAATGCAACGATGAAAGAGAAAGGAGAGGAAAAATGATTTTGGTGTTTTTTCTCGGTTGGCTTCAGGCTCCATGATCTTTCGTAGTTGGATGTTGTTACTAATTTTGGGGGATGAAAAAGTAATGGTGGAGCGGATACATTGGTAATGGAGCTGAAAAACTGATGTAACAGCCCGGTTTCTTCTGTTTTGATTTGGCAGGTGACGGCGGGGCTTCATTTTCGCCGCCGTTCGCCGCCGGATTGGCTTGTTCAAATCCAACTTTCATTCTCGTTTTGAAATTGTTAACGTACAAAGAAATGTACCTTTATGGAATAATCTCGCAGTTACGTGATTTATGATGAAATATTTTCTATCACTAATCTTCTCTAACCTATTTTTGGTTAAAATGAGAAACCACCTAAAATTACCATTCCATTTTGTCCTATTTATCTAAAAATAAATAAATTAATCCTCGTACATTAGATGAAAAATATATATTGATCCTTCTGTTAAAAATTTCATTCATTTTTATTGTTACAAATTGGTCCCCTATACATTAGTGTGAGATACATGTGACACGTCACATTGCACTGTTTAGTTATTTCATCAATCACGCCAGCTTTTAGAAGTACAAATGAATGTAATTTTTAACAGAGAAATTAATTTATTTTTTTAATATAATATACAAGAATTAATTAATTTATTTTTAAATAAAAAATAAAATATAAACTGACTTTTAATATAAAAACTTTCAAAATACTTTTACAGTAACCACCCTACATTTACATTTTGTTTGGATAGTTGAAATTAATATAGAAGAAACTTTTTTAATTATTCCTTTTGCTAAAAGTGAAAAAATAGACTTAGTAACTTTTTTAAGGTAGAAAACCGAGATGAGGTTTTTTTTAAAAATAATACTAAAAATTAATTAATTATAAAAATGGTATGTGGAACATATTAATTATAAAAATGGGGTGTTTTCTATAGTGAATATTGATGTCGCCTAATTGATTGACGACACAACTCTCATTTATTATTTTAAAAAATGATTTTTTATTGACGTCGCATGACATATTGATAGCACTAAATTGAAGTGTAATAAACCAAAACATTTAAGGACTTGATATGAAACTTTTCTCTTTCAGATCGACAGTTGTAAAAAAAAAAAAACACTTAGTGTCGTCTAACCATATGCCGGCACCAAATTTGGTGCAAAAGATAATTGCTTCATAAACCCTTCTTTATTTATTATTTTCTTTTTAAACCCATGTAGTAAATTATATTTTTATCGGTAAATATTGAACTTATTTTATTATTTTTTAACCATAATTAATTTGTTTCTCATAATTAAATAAAATTTTAACATTATTTTTATAGAAAAACCCCAAAATCAGCATTCATGTTAACTCAGATTGAGAGATTGATGACTTGAAATTTGGAATATTCTATTATAAATGTTTCCAGTATACTACGCATTAATTATTTTAACATTTCATTTAATTTTTCGCTCCACATTTTATCAAAATTTAATGGTACCAATCAAGGTGTGAATGTAACAACCCGATTTTTTAATGGTGTCAGAAAAAGTGGCTCGAGGCAACTAAATCCGACGAGTAAGCTCGTAAATTTTATTATTTAATATTTACGAGTCAAATGTGGTTTTAAAAAGATTTTTGAATTGGTAATTTATGTTTTATAATGAATTATTAGGTTCGAGTGGTAAAACTCTAGGTCAAGTGGTTTTAGAAAATGAGGTATCGAGATCTCGTTTCTATAAATCGAGTCGTAAATATTTATAAAATATTTACGGAGTGTCATTAAGGTAGTATTAAAGTTTCGTTAAAAATTTTTAACGTTTCGATAATTAATTAATTAAAAAGGACTAAATTGAAAAATGTGCAAAACTTGTTAATTATAAGAAATAAGTGATTAAATGGTCTAATTAATAAAAAATGGAGGACTTAAGGAGTAAATATGCCTAAATGGAAGGGATGAGGCGGCATAACAAAGAAAAATAATAAAATAATGTGATTTAATGGCAAAATTGTAATTTAATTAAAATTAAACATACAAATTAGAAATTGAAAGGCTTCTAAACATTTTATTCTTCAATTTTCTGTCCAAAAACGTCATAGGAGAGCTCCTTGAGCTGGTTTTGCATGTTTTTGCTTCATGTGAGTTCAATTCTTACCCGTTTCTTATAATTTTATGTTTTTTAGATTGTTACAATTAGGTCCAACTAAATCTTACCTTAGTTTTTGATTTTATTAAAAATTTGGAAGTTACCATTGATGAGTATTAGATATTTTTTTATGAATAACATGGATTTATAGCTTTAATTTTGTTGTATAATGATTTTATAAAGTGATTTTGTTAAATATTGATTTTAGGATCAAATTGTGAAAAGGTTAAAATATTAGGGTTTGGTAGTAAATTTCTGGTTTATTGAGGGTTTTATTATGGCCTAAAATATTTTGATAAATTATTAATTGAGGAAAATTTGTTAATTTGATAGATTAACTAGTTAAGGGATTAAATTGCAAAAGTTGTAAAAGTTTGGGGTAATTGTGTAAATTCAAAAAATTGAAGGGTATTAATTGTGAAATGAATTGGAACTGAAATATATGATAATGAATGAGTGATTTTATATTTTAGATCAAGATCCCGTAGATACTCGTGAAAAAGGAAAAGTAGCGGAATAGTCCCTAAACTTCTGCAATTATTACAATTCAATTCAGGTAAGTTCGTACGGTTAAAATTTAATATTTATATAAATTTTATGAATGGTATTATGTATTTATTCTATTGTTGAAAATGAATTATTGTTGGAATTATAATATTGAATTGAATATTCGGGCTGAATGGAAAGCGAGATTTGAGTACATTCGTTATTTGGCGTATGACGCTATTGAAGGAAGATATCAGCAAATTACCCAAGTAAACTGGGGTTCAGCATTTGTTGCAAACTCTCGTGCTTTACTTTCTGTTCAGCTCTTACGAGCTTCTGTTTAACTCTTATGAGTTTCTCGTTAAACTCTTTACGAATTTACATTCGACTCTTTATGAGCTTACATTAACGATGTACTCTTATCCATAAGTTGTTCTTCGAATGGGAAAGATTTGGTAAGGTGATTTACTTATTGAAATTGAAAGACATGTTATTTATTTTTGGTAACAACTTGAAAATGGATGTATTTATCGATTGAAGTTGTAATTGACAGGGAGTTATCGCGAATGATTTTTATTATTTGATTTATTATAGTTAGTTCGGTAAGATTTTTATTTATTCTGTCGAACTTACTAAGCTTCATTAAGCTTATTTGAGTTGTTTAATGTCCTTGTAGATTTTCGAAAGGTTGGATGACCGGATCAACACTCAAATCACACTATCCAACTTATTCCAGTAGTTTTTGAAATGTTCAATACAATTTATATGGCATGCATAGGCTTTTATGTGGATTGGATCAAAGTTTGGCTTGTGTAAATGTTATGAATTATATTTTGTTTATATAACCAGCTTATATATATTGGTTTGAGAATGAGGCATATTAATGATGTTGGTGTGAATAATATATGTTTGTTTGTAATTATTTTGTGGTGAACCTTAGTAGAATTGTTAGATGGATTAAATAGGTAAGTTTGGATATTTGGTTAACATGTTTACAAGTTGTCATTTGAGGTGTCTAAGAGCATGTTGGTTGATTGTGGTGATGATGAATGTTTAAGACATGATTTTAGTTTGTGTTGAATGTTTTGATATGGCTTGATGATGTGTGATTTGTTGAGGCTAAGTTGGTAACAATTTGGGTGAGAAATGTGCCTTCGAAAATGGCCTATTTTCGTCCACACGGGCAGAGACACGGGCGTGTGTCTCAGACGTGTGTGACACACGGCCAGGTGACACGGCCGTGTGTCCTCTGCAACTTTAAAAAAAAAATTAATGTTTTCTGAAAAATTCTTTGAGTACCCGATTTAGTCCCGACTTATTTCTATTACATATTTTGGGCCTCGAGGGCTCGTATAAGGGACAATATGTTTGATTTTGATTGGTTTCTGATGTGAATATAATATGATATGAAATATCTATTAATTTAATCTGTAAACTCTGGTAATGCTCCGTAACCCTGTTTTAATGACGGATACGGGTTAGGGGTGTTACAGTGAACCAAAGCAAAAACAAAGAAAGTGAAGGTAAGAAGAAAGGTGAAAGAGCAGGTAGGCCGAATAGGACTTTCTTGATTGAAGAAAACACAAATTATTGAGATCTATGGAAGAGGAATAACGCTGAAAATAATAGAAAATTTCCCGCTATACTTTTTAGCCAAAAATATGAATAAACATGTCATTCTTTTAACTCATATAAAATAATTAGTTCGTGGATATGATAAATTAACTTTGTTTAACATTTTAGAACAAAAACATGCAACAAAAAAAATAAGATTAAAAAAAAATCGACACAACTGATTTTTGTTAACACATTTCAGACACTACAATCCTACGTCAGCGTAGCCTTACCTAGTGAGTAATTTTATTCAACAATCATCCGAATCACCTATTAACTTAAGTCTAAGCTACCCTTACACAAAGAAATAATTGCAGCCCCAATACTTACCCCAATTGTCACAAATCACTCACTCAAATACCTCACAATACAAACAATAAACCTCTCCAAATAATACCTAAAAAAGTGTCACAGAATAACCACAGGAAAACAAAACAAAGTTGCCGACAAAAACACTCCAAAAATTGCTTTTGATGTGCAGCATGAAACAACCTATTTAAGAAAAGATTGTATGAAACAGAGATATTATCCATTTCCAATATTTTTATGTCACATCAATAATTTCATCCTGAATTTCAGGATTTTAATTTAGATTTGATTTTTTTCAAGATGAAAATGCTGATGTGGCATAAAACTATTGGAAAATATATACAAATGACGTGGCATCACTGTTTCATACAATCCTTTCCCCAACCTAATTTTAGGCATCTTCAAGTGGTCAATCAATAGTGTTTTGATAGACTTTAAACTCATATTTAAGAGCTAAAATCATCTCATTAATTATCCTGAATATTTAACACATAAAAGTCTTCATATATCAGTCTTCCAATTACTCCAAAACTCTCTTGAATAAATATGATATTTATCTCTAAAAATAGCATTTTAATCACCAAGAGAATACTTTCATGCTTATCCAATCATCTCAAGTAATTCGATTGGGAGTCTTAGCACCTTAGTCAACCAATACTTCTAGTTTTGTCAAATATGTCACATTCAAGTGGATCGAACTCAGCACAAATGAAACCTATTTAAGTCCCAAGTCAATAGCCCAAATAGGGAAACAACTTCATTATAATAGAACATGGAATGAGTAGTAGCAACTTTCCCAACAGTTTCCACCCATGCTTTGCGTTGAGTTAATTATTTATTTACTGACTAAATTATACTGTAAAAATTTAAAGTTTACAAATTGCTCAAAGTTTTTGTACTCTTCATATATTTAGAATTTAATTTCCATAATTTTATTTTCAATATATAATTTAGTTTCTCTACTTTTTGAATTTAAAAGTTTAGGTCCATTTATTAACACTATTAGAATTCTTTTGTGTTAGTGTGACATTTTGAAAAAAAATAAAATAAATTTGGTATCCATATAACAAAAAAAAAAACATTATAATGAACCTGAATTTAAAAAAGAATTTTCAACAGTGCTAACAATTCTTAAAAATTCACATAATTATTTTAATTATAATAACGTACTTAAACTAACTAGTGACCAGTAACGTATCTAGGGGGGCTGGCAGGGGCCCCGACCCCCTCTAAAATGAAAAATTGTCCATTTAAGCCCTTTAGAAATTTTAAAATTTAAATTAGTAAAGATAAAATTGTACTTTGGTCTCCCTAAAAATGATAAAAATTTAATTTAATCATTTAAAAATTATAAAGATATAGGCTATCAAAAATTAAAATTTAACTTCGACCTTCCTAAAAACATTTTGACTTTGCCCCTCCTAATGACATTATAAAAATTGAATTATTAAGCAAAAATTAAAATTTATAAAATTTATTTAAACTTTTTTAGAATCTAAAAAAAAAGTAGAGAAATACCATAATATTCTCATATAAAAAAAGCGTACAGGTGTTGATTATGTTCTCTCTATAGTTGTATAGATTAGTGCTATAAAACCCAATGACTGACGCATATCCAATATGCCATAAGGGAAGTCTCAGTTTTTAATTAAACACTGGGCTTACCATTCAAAGAATCATAAATATCGAGTCTACTAAGCTCATGCCTTTATTCCAAACAATTCTTATTCACCTTGTTCCTTGTTTGATCAAATTTGAATTCTTTTTAGAATTTCAACAACTGAACCATTTAATTGTTTGCCTTGTGACCTTCCCTCCAATCAAGCCTTACTTAGTTTAACCTTATAATTCATCCTATCGTGTATTACTCATTAGGTGTCCAACAAAATATCCTACCTTAAATATTTATCGTTGTAAATTTGTCTCCTAATGAATCAAAGTATAACTTTTTTTCATATAAGATGACTCGATATCTCAAGTTAAAAGACTAATTTGCATAGTGACTATGTGAGAACTTATCGAATGACACTTAAGTGATTCTATCGAGTGAAGCTGTTATAGCGAGTCGTGTTTGATGAACTTGTTTCTCAAACAAGTGTCTACCTTACATCGAATCAGTTGCATGCATCCAATGCATAAAGGCTTAACATATGCCACAAGGATGAGATTTTTAGGAACATTGCTTTGATGCATAAAGATTCCATAATTGCAACTCGATTACAATTCCTTTACAAGGCCTTATTTATTGCAGGAGCTTCACAACTTGCAAGTTTTTCAAGGAAAACCTTTGTCTATAACATGGAGAGTGGGTGGTGAGGAACATGTCCTTCACGTGACCTGCGAGATCTTACGCACGTCTTTCAGCGGCAATCCTACTCCTGGCTCGTGCAATCCTCATGCATGGCAAATTGCCCACATTCTGTTTCTCCTTTATTTTTATAATGTTTTAATAAAATATTAAGTTTTTTAAAAGAGACACCAACTCCATGTATATATTAAACAAAGGGAGAATATTTGATAAGTGTTTTAGTTTGTATATATCCATCAGTCAATGATCCTTTCAGTTTATTAAAGAAAAGTTGCAAAAAGTTAAAGCAGTTTAATATGTGTGCATTAGCCCCATTCCCAACACCTAACTGGCCTTTGCTCAATCCCATTGGCCATCAACTTAACTATATCTATGAAAACAATGAAACCCTAGACTCGGTCCATCAAGCTAGCTTCGATCCCTGCGTGGTTAAGAAGCTTAACCACAATGCTAGCGAGCGCCACCGGCGGAAGAAGGTTAACAGCTTGTTTTCATCTCTTCGATCATTGCTTCCACTTGCAGATCAAATGGTACATAACTAATTTCTTATTTGAAGACATATACATGCATGTCATAAATATGAATATGCAACTCATCAATTTGTTGTTGCAGAAGAAGGTGAGCATTCCAGCGACGGTTTCAGAAGCAGTGAAATATATACCAGAGTTGCAGGAGCAAGTGGAGAGATTGGTTCATAAAAAAGAAGAGCTTTTGTTGAGGATTTCTCAGCAGGGTGGTATTAAACGTTGTAGTGATGGAAGATGTTCAAGCAGTGCTACGGTTTCTATAAATCGGCTAAGTAGTGATAGTGAAGTTGTGATTCAGATAACGTTGCGAAAGGACCGAGTTCAGAAGACTCAGTTATCTGAGATTTTGCATATCTTGGAGGAGCAACAAGGATTAATCCTTTTGAATGCTACTTCTTTTGAGTCATTTGGAGGCATGATCTTCTACAATATTCACCTTCAGGTGCATATATATATATATATATATATATATTTCTAAGAGTGAATTTGTTAAAGTGATACATGAAATCAAGCAGTTTAAGTGGCTTCTTTCATCTAATTGGATTGTGCAGGTGGAACCCAAAACAACTTACCAATTAAGGGAATCAGATATTGAGGCATTGAGGGGGAAGCTTTTGGCACTGTGTAATTAATCTTGGCTATATATCCCTAACTAAATGTGAACTACAGCTTTTATATAATTAATGGCATGTTGTTGTCTCTTAATTTGATTCTTATCCTCGTAATTCTTATTCCCAATCCCCTTTTCAAACACATATTACATAGCCCCTCTCAAACCAATGAGAGAATAGCAAGGCAACCTAAAGGTTTATAAAGTAGCTTCTTTTTCTCATCAACTAGTCAAGTTTTGATCTTCTCTTAACATACGAGTAGAGTAAATTGAGAAGAGTATTACAACGAAAATCATAGAGAGGCATGAGTCATAAGTTGTATTTGGGTATAATTATGTTGCAAACACCGTACATGCATCAAATTTCCATTCTAACATGAAATTAATTAATGTTCCTACGATTAATTTCCCAGATTTTATCAACATTTGCCATACCCAGAAGAACATTTCAGATTCCAAATAAATATGCCCTGTAGATCTACCCGTTGTTTATTGGAAATTTAAAACGGATATTCGAAAAAAACGATTGCTTAATTACAGTATTGATTTCGGAATTTGTATATTTTGTGGTAACTGCGTTGAGTATTGTCCAACAAATTGTTTACCAATGACCGAAGAATATGAACTTTTAAAAATTTCACCTTTTAGTCAATATTTTCGTTGAAAAAATCAATTTAACTCTTTTTAAAAAAGGTTGATGGTCAAGTTCGACTCTTTTTAAGATGTTGAGGGTTAAATTTAGCTAGAAAAGAATAAAAACCAAATTAATAAAAGATGTAAACATTAGGAGCTAAATCTATAATTATGTCATAAATCACACACCACAATATTACATTACAAAATTGTAATATTCTATATTTATAGAAGTAGTTTTCTTAGCTGGCGCACAGACTTGGTTGTACGTATCAATTAAAATATATTAAAATTATTTTATAATTTTGTATAAATTTAAATTTATGGTTGATATATATTATAAATAAATTTAACTCATTTTATATTTTTTGTGATTATCTAAATTATATATATTGCACTTACACTATACAAAGTATAACTTAAATGATACATAGAGCACGGATATTTTAAAGATAATTACCCATGCTTTATGTATCAATTTGTCAAAGAAATTAATTAAAATTTTTAAACAAAAACTAATATTACAAAAATGTAATGTGCAATATATATCACAGGTTCATTAATATACACATGTTTATTTGATGTAATGTGGGCACGAGCCAAATTTTAATGAATTTCCTCAAAAAATTGATCCATAGAACACAGGTAACAAAAATTGTTATAGTACTCGTGCTTTATGTATCATAGGTTGCTTGTGTATCTTGTTGTGTTATTTTATAAATTTTTTTACAAAATTTATCAATAATATCACAAATAAATGTAATTTATCTTGTAATTTTACATGTTTTCTAATATATTATTTTATTATTAAACTCTGCTTTTAATAGGATTATAAAACTGCCACTAATTGAAAAAATAATTGTGAAAGAAAAATAATATTAATTACAACTAATCAAAACTATCTTTTGAAAATAAGTTTAATTGACGATTTAAACTTAATATTATAAACTTGAATATGTTAGATATTAATAATTTATAATTTATTTTAAAATTTGTATATTTTAATAGTATTTAATTTAAAATAATAATAATTATAAAGTTTCAAATTTTGATGGGAAATTTCATATTCTCAAATTAATTGGACTCTAATTGTAAATTTATTAAATTTAAATATTTATATGTAATTAAAATTAATTAGAGATTTGTTTCTTGACCATATGAAATATGTAATTAGAAAAGGAAATGATGGGCCCAATGGGTTGAACTCTAAAAAGGCCATCCACCATTGCAGAAAGGAGATGTGTTTTTTCTTTGGAACCCAACACTTAAAACAAGAAGCTAGGCAATGAAAGAAAATGGTGGGATGTGTAGCGTAGGATCACTGTTGCTTTGCATTATCATCACGTAGTTTCAGAAAACATCAACATGTTACGATACCACGATCTAGACACCTACTAACCCAACCGCATGCTTATGAATTCAAAACAAACTACCACCCCATGAACCATCGCATTCCGCCATTCCTAACCCATCAAATCTTACTTGTTTTAACTGTAAACATGCAATGTTAGATGACCTTACTCATGAGACAGAGACAAATAAATATGGACCCATTTGATCCATAAAATGTCATAATGCTTTTCTCTCGTAACAACAATTTGATATATATATATATATATATATATTTGGAAATGATGTATTATTTTTATAAATTTAAGTACTAAATTTTATAAAATAAAATCCAAACCGAACAATTCCTTTTCCTTTTATTATTATTATATATATTGGTATAGAAAACCCCAAAACCATTAAGATAATGATATAATTCCATATTGGTATAGATGGAAATGTGTAGTGTGAAGATGAAAAGGACAAGACTGGTGACAGCAGCAAATGTCCAAACCGCGTCCGACAAAACACAAAGTTTGGGAGGCAGACCCACTTCTTTATATTACATTGAAAACATATCGGCCCATTTGCCCGATAGTGGTTTACAGTTACAACTGCTTTACTCTTTATACCGACCGGAAAGTAGGCCGAACTTGTGAAACATAGGTACCCATCTTAGCCAGCATAGCATCCAATTAAATGAATGGTAATAAGTGTTTGATCACACGTTGAATTTTCAAGGAGAGAACATAAGTTTGAACCACAAATCATAAATCAAACATGGAAATTTGATGAAATCACACATAAAATAATTTTAGTTTAGAATTTTATTCTATAATTTTATGTTCAGTTTGAGTCTTGTGAATTGAGAAAACAATGTCGGAAGAATTTTACTTTATTTTAAATTTAATCAGAATTCAATATGATTTCGGGAAGATCTAAGACCAAATATATATTATAGTAAATGCAAAATATATCAAAAGTCTAATTTGATAAAAAAAAATTAGTTGGGTTAGTTAAATAATTAAATTTTTTACTTGAGTGGAAATGGATCCAAAACAAAGCATTGTGTTTGGTAGGAGGAAAGGAAAGAACATGGATAGAGAAATGTAGGCGATAGAGGGAGCAAAGGAGCAGAAATGGGAATGCAGGGTGGCTGGCTATTCCTTCTCCAACACAACTTCGAAGTGTCCCCAGTAATTGACCTTCCACCAAACATAACCCTAATATCCCAACAATCCCCAGAGGCTTGAAGAATTAAATTTCACTTCAAAACCAACAGTACCAGCTTTCATTTACGTCTTACATCCTCTTCTCACATGTCACATATTTATTCAAATTCTAATTAGTATTTAATGTAATTTTATTGGTTTAATAAGTACGTATTTATATTATGGAATACAGATTTTCTGTAATCAATAATATTAGAGCCAAACCAAGTTCAATCTTGTTTTTTATGTTGATTTCACTTTGATTACAAATTCTTAACAATACATTGATATGAAAATATTATAATAAAAAAATTTATATAATTTTTAATTATAAATATTAACATGCTAAAATTTATAAAAATGGTTGAGGTTCATATGGTGTGTTGAGTGCTGTATAGTGAGGTTTCTTGAGTTTAAGAGAGGAATAGATGATTTTTAATTGAGATTTACAGAGTTTCCTATGTAAATTTGACTCTTAAAGGAATTTGCTCGAGGAAAGAGATTTACATGGCTTGATATAGGTCCCGAGGTAGGTGTCTTGCTAAAGAGGGCTAGTAGTTGAGTTATGTGGGCCTCTTATATGTCTATGTCACAATTCGTGCATCAAACCCGTGACAAAAGTACACAGAACAATTCAAGGAGGTCAATGGATTAAATTGGGGTCATTTAACCCACTTGGACTAATTCGATTTGTGAAACATAAAAAAAATAAATAAATAAAAACCCCATCTACTTGAAGTCTAGTGGACCAGTAAAACACTCCACTAATTTAGAGTTAGTAGGGTAAATATTATAGATAGATATTAATCTTAGTCGTCAATGTAATTCAAATTGTATTGTTGAATCTAAGAGAGCTTAACTATAAATAGGAGCCTTCCCCCTCATTTTCCCTTTTGTTTTCTTTTAGTTGTTACAATGCACTACCTAATTGGTCATTAGAATGAGGACAACTGTTAAACTGAACGGTGAATGTGGGTATTAAAATAAATCGTTAGAATAAAAAATGATGTAGATTAAAATTCAGACATATGCGGTTAACCATCTATTAGATAAAATAATAATAATAAGAATTGATTATGAGATTGTTAATTAAAACTTTAAACCCAATAGAAATTAGCAAACCAAATGACGTCTAAAGCCTAAGTTAATAAAGTTTAGGCCGAAACCTATGATTAGTACTAATCCTCTAACGTCTATGCTATAAGCCCAAGGGGCTACTACTAACCCCCCAAACTTTTATCATTCTATTTAACAAATATTTTACAAGAAATGCTTCCGAAGTTGGATTACAAAAACACTCTTAATTTATTCACCCAAACTTTAATGTTCAACTCAAATAATTTTGACTCTATTTTTATTTTTAATATTACAATATTTTCAACTGAATACAAATAATTAAATTTAATGATTTTTTCTCCGTAAAAAATCGACAGACAGATCAAGTATTATTCTTGATGAAAGTTCTTTCTTCATGTTGCATCTTTAAGTTGTTGAAATATCTATCGACCTTTGATAAATGACATTTCATAAATTTCTCAAAAAGGTCAATCTCTCTTTAAAAATAATTATTTTCTTAAACATGATAATTTATGAATTCCTTATATTTAAATTTTTTTTATATTATAAATCATAACTAAAATAATTTATAATCATATAAATTTTGAGATATTTATTTATTAGTATCCTATTCATATATTTTATACTTTTATTAGAAAATTAGATCATTTTCCTATTAGTTTAATCTTTTAACTACCAAATGCAGAAAGGTGATTTGATTTGGGCTGATTTAACGAGTCGCGATGGGTTTATATCTATCCTTATCACATAATCAATTGATAATGAAAGCTCAACAAATTAGACTATGGGTAAACTACATTATCAGTCACTAAATTATTAATAAATTTTTATTTTGATTACTTAATTAAAAAAAGTTATAATTTTATCACTAAAGTTGTAAAACTTTTTTTTTTGGTCATCTAACCGTTAAGTGGCATTTTTTAGTTGGTATGATAATAATTTTAGTTCTCAATTTTTTATTTTCTATCAATTTGACCCTAATTATTGATGATATATAAAATGATAAAATTTGATTTTTTTAATTTATAAAATTCTAAAAATTAAAATAAAAATAGAAGCAAATAAATTTTCAAAAATAGATAAAGCGAGAAAAATGTGGGAAAATTGTTTTTAAACCCTTCAAATTTGCTTTCTATATTATCTGTATAGAAATATTCAATACTCAATTTTTTTTAAAAAAACATTAAGCAAAATTAATGATTCTTTGTTTTTACTTATTCTGTTTTTTGACATAGTTTTTTCGTTAAAAAGAATAAAAACTCTAGTTTTTAAATAATTGAGTTTTTTTATTATATTATAAATAATTATGGTCAAACTGACAAAAAGTATGAAATTTGAGGACTAAAATTATTATTATATCAATTAAAAAAGTACCACTTGATAGATGGGTGATAAAAAAATAATTTTAATAATTAAATTATAATTTTTTTAATTAAGTAACCGAAACGAAAATTTACCCATAATTTATGACTATAATGTAATTTACCCATTCATGAAGGTTTTTGATATATTAATAACCGGGTTGAATAATTATTTGTTAAATTAATTTAGAATATATTTGGTTATACATATTTCTCCTAAAGTTACCTCCTTCGTTGCTCCCAAGATTCTCACCTACTGTAGTACCTTGTCAACTACGGTTCTCGCTAACGCACAGTATACTCCACACGTGGAGCCTTTTCAACCGACCTCACCTAAATACATGTCAAGCCTTCTTAAGGCCTGTATAGCACATGGAAGTTTACCAGATCCAATCAAAGTCCAACTCCAACCGTTGCTTCGCCAGAAGCCTACTTTGCCACCTCCGAAGTAAGATTTTCAAAACTGACTCTGAGTTCAAATCAATTATAGTTTGTTTGATCAATTCAACAGATTCGTTTAGTTTAATTAAATAAATTATTAAAAATAAAAAAATAGAGAAAATTAATTCGAAATAATTAATAAATTAATTAATTTAATCATTTATTCTAAATCGATACTTCGACCTATTCAATCCAATTCTAAAAACTTAGAAACAAACCATAATTAGACTCACGTGAACAAGTCTCTAAGTATAAAAGACCAACCTTAACTATAAATACCTCTTCATCAGTGATAGGCATGAAAAGTCAGTGTAATATGGAAAATAGAGAAATGAAAGGGGATTTAATATTTTACATAAATAATTTTGATATGGAGATTTTTGTAAATAATTAATTCCTAATTAATTGTAACTAATCAATATTTAATTTAATTGAAATTGAAATGAGATATATTGTTGTAATGAAAAAATGAAATAAAGTTTTGATTTAAAATTGGTTTAGTAAATAATTCTCCTCTAATTAAATGATGATTCATTGTATGGTTGCTAATAGCGATGAAGTAGCCACTTTTAAGGTTAATTTTATCCATAAAAAAATTGATGTATGTGTCACTTTTATATCCATACACTGCTTACTTTGTGAAAAGCGACGGACATGCTCTCTTTGTAGTTATGGCACTTTTTGTCTCTGTCCCCTTCCACTCTTTCACTTCATTATTAATTTACACCTAAAAGAGATCCCATTTTTGGGTTAATTTAATCTTCACCTTTTTTATATAAAAATTCTTCTCTTTCATAATAGTAGTCTACTTATATTGTCAAATTAATTTTTATGTTTTCACTTTATATCAACAATAATCATAAATTACAAAACACATTTTTTTTATAGTTTTAAACATCATAAACAATTTTTAATGATATAAACTTTTAAAAATTAAATAAAAATGATATTCTAAAGTTTAAGTTTTTTTTTTTTTATATTGGGACTAATTTTACTAAATGAAATAAGATTATGCGAAATTTAAAAAAAAAAAATCATTTTTAAGTGAAATTTGAAGAATGAATAATTGTATGGTGCAATTAGTGATTTAACGATTGAACCAAGACTTGTTGCTCCTAATTATATGGTTACTACTCACATCACATACCCTAAGCTCTCTCAATACGGTTCTGACATAGAAATCACCTTTAACTCTTAGCTCTCGTTAATTTTGGGCTACCATTCACTTCATCTCTCGAATTCAGTGCTTTGTGTGCAAATTAGACGATTGTAGTGAAGGTGCAAAATCTTATCTACACCAACCCAACATAGAATTGTCCCTCCTTAGCGGTAATAAGTTCTCCTAATTAGCAAGTAAATCACAACAAGCCAATCACCCAATCATCTCATCACTAACCACAGAGAAAATCAATGGCCCACATATTCAACATAAACACAAAAATCAACTACAGAATATTGCAAAACGTTAAAAGATGAGAGAGAGCAACAAAGTAGTTGGTGGGTTAATTTTAATGGCGTTCTTAAAATAGTTTGGTATAGGTATTTCTTTATACAATCGTCAAATAAAGTCTTCCTGTTACTGCATGATGATTATTTTGAAATGTCTTGCCTCACATAGTTTAGTTATGGTTTAATCCCTCTTTTTATTAAAAAAAATCAAATATATAGTAAAAACTCAAAAATATCGAATGCCCGATAGTTGAAACTTCTTACAATTGATTTTTCCGACCAATTTGATATTAATATAAAGATATTTACAAAAAGAGAAATAAATTAAACCATAACTAAGAAGAAAACTTAAAAGAATTAAGAGAAAACTAAAGAAAAACCTCCAAAAATTCTCTTCTAAAACAACCGAAAATGAACCATTTATATGGTAGGATATCAGTGCTGGAAAAGTCATTTTTACCTTGAATTAAAACCTTGTAATTTGCATAGCGTCGCAACATCGTCTCTTCTTTTTGTAAGGTCCCCTGGAATAATCCGCTCAATAAAGTTTAAAATCGTTAAAACGTTGTGACATTGATTTCTGTTTAGCAATATCATGACATTCGCTCAACATCGCAACGTTAGCCCCCAAAATTGCACCTTCTAAAAGCACATTAGGTCAAGTCATTACCTTCACCAAAGCACTCCCAATTAGGCTCAACCATAACTTAAACATTAGAAACACTAAAAATCAAAGTAAAATAGCTACTGAATCTACATATTCTACCCTAAACACTTAATTGACCATAAAAAATAAGTGAATTCACCCCAAAACAAGCTAAAACTAAAATGAAAAATGACTTGAAATATAAAACTACTAAGAACTCAAACAATATGCAACAAAGATGATTGTTAGTGCATGAAAAATAACTTTAGGAACCAGGAGTTTATCATAAAGCCTAAAGATCGTTAGTAGGCTTATTAATGAAATAAGAATGGTAATATAAATGTGGATGAAACAGTGATATGTGGTGGTGCTGAAAAGAATCAAGACATCAATGCTTGGTGTTTGTGTGCTTAAGTTGTGTAACCAATCACCATAGTTCAAATAGAACAAGATAATGGAAGGTAGAAATAGACTTAGCTAAGTATACTAACCTTTTCTAAACTCCACCTTATTACTTTAGTGCAGCTTCCGAGATTGATAAGGCTTTTAGGCTTGTAATGTTGTCTCAACTTAAGGTAGGATAAGCAACTCAAAAGAAACGATTAACCTAATCCAAATATAAATGATAGACGGTAGTGTCCACAAATTTCAAGTTCAATCAACAAATTGATGGTGCATGGGAAGCTCTAGACTGATCCTATAGTGTCTTGCAACCAAAGAAACAAAAATCAACATGGTTTGCAAATAACATCAAATCAACAAACATGAATAATGGATGAGATTCAACATTTTGTTATGTATATCACTATGTTTGTATTTTTTTTTTTATAAATAGTTTTAATAAAATAAAATAAAATTTAAAAAATATTTATTATAATTAAATAGAAATGACTTTTGAAAATTTAATTTTTTATTTATAATTGAACCAAGTGTAGTAAATAAACAAAATATAAAGAAATTTGAAAAACTACCTCTTTAGGTGAAATTTTAAAAAGGAAATTGAGCTACCGAAATCCCCTTTTAGAATTACTTACAGAATCTGAAAATCTCCAATATATTTACCCGAACAAGTAAAAATTTGAACAACATATGTTTACCCAAATTTGATAAACCATTTAAAAATTTTCATTTAATTGAAAATAAAAAAATTCAATATTTAATTTTTTAATTGTGCTTAATAACCATATTAACTTTTTACTTAATATAAAATTTTCAACAAAAAATAGTGTTGAATATGATAAGTGAGTAGATAGCTACTTATCACTTAATGTCAAAAATATTAAATTAGATTTTATTTTTCAAAACTTTATTTTTTAAATCAATTATTTTCTCGTTTTATTAAAAATTAAAATATTCAAATTGTTATCTTTATATTTTATCCAAAGCTATTCAAAACAAAATAAATAATACCATATAATAAATTTAAAATTATAAATTAATGAATTTTCAAAAATAAAAAATTATTATCATCAAACAAAATAATTATATTTGGTGCTTAATTTTACTAATTTATCAAACAATTTTATGATACAAATTCAATGTTTAGTTCTAAAAAATTACTACTTGATTTTTCAATTTATCAATTTTTTTTTATTAAATACATATAATACTAAATGTAGGAAAAAAAAAAGGACAAATGGTTTGATAATAAAAATATTTAAAAAACTAAACACCATTAATATGATGAGACATAAATATCATTTTGTATCATATTATTATTAATAAAAAGATGAAAACAAAATAAGATCAAAGTCAATGTATCTTTTATATCCATTTTAAAATTTATAAAGATTAATTCTTTTAAGGTTTGTATAGTTGTCTTTTTCAATGATATTGTCTTCAAAATTTAAACTTGAGTCTTCTTCTTCGGAATGCAATACGCATGATGGCATGGCCAAAAGAGGTAGGCCTTGGCTCTAGAAAATAAGTAAAATTGGTTTAAAATGTTAGATAATAAGAAAGTTATATATTATTATTTACCATAATAAAAAGTTAGTTCAAATTAAAAGTGATCTAATTATATTAAGATTTTTGAGCTTCAATTATTAAATAAAATATGTGTAAAATATATTAAGATTTTGAAAGCATACTTATTACCTTAAATTATTATGTTTGAAATTAGAATTATGCATTAAAAGCACAAAAACAACAAAAGAAAATGTAACCAACACGTGTAACTCAGACAAGTATGCTAACAATGCTACTTAAAATTTAAAACCTAAAACCCTACTTTAATATTTCTTTTGGTACATTTAGAAAAATAAAATCATAATCAAATTAGACGAGATCAAGTCATTCCGTAGCCATCGTTATATAGTTTTTGAAATATTTTATTATTTTAGTATATTTTAGCTTTTATACTCATGCTTCGAGTATATCAATGTAATTGTGTTAAATTAGTTGTTTAATTTTTTATTAAAATTAAATGGTTACATTTACAATTCATTAAATAAAAACATAAATTATCTATTCCTTGATTTGAAAATATGATATTAAATAAATCAAAAGTGTAAATAAATACTTAAAATCATTAAAAAGTAATATTTTAACATTAAATAAATAATAACTTTACAATGTAATTAAAAATTAATAATATCATAATCCCGTGTATTGGCCTGATGGTCAGGGTATTTATTGTTTCAAGTTTGATCTGGGTTTGAGTCGCACTAGTTACGTTGTTGTTAAGGCTTTGTCTTCCTCTTGTAATTTAAAAAAAAAAAACTAATAATATCATTATTCCATATGTTAAAAGAATACTCTTATACAGGGGCGAAGCCAGGGCCCCCCTAAAATGTAAAATTGCTATTTAGGCCCTTAAATTTTTTTAAAAATTTTAAATTAGTAAAGGTAAAATTGCACATTGCCCCCCCTAAAATTATAAAAATACGATTTAATCATTTACAAGTTATAAAGATATAAACTATAAAAAATTAAAATTTCATCCTATCCCCTAAAATTGTTTCAGAAACTTACTTCTTCTGCTCTTATATGGAAATAAATATTTATATATAATTAATTATTTATAGGAAAAAGTTTGATTGAGCCGAAATAGTAAGAATTGGAAACTTATAATTCAAGTTTAATGTAATGTTAAAATGAGCATGAACTCCTTAGTTAGACTTATTAATGAAAACAAAGTCCATTATCCTACTTAATTATTTCTCTGAAATCCATTTTCAATATTAACAATTAAAAAAAAAAAGGAAGTAATTCAATAAAGTGGGAGAGAAAGTTTTAACGTATGTGAGTGCATGGGGATGAAGAGTGATTGTAAGGAAGACATTAGGCATGGGGTTAAGAGTACGATGAAACCGGGCGTTTTAAACAAACAAAAACAACCCATATGATGTTATAAATAAAAAAGCAAAAAAGGGGTGTTGCAATTGTGATTCAGTGGAAGGTTGGCGGCATGAGTCTCGAGGGTGTTTCACTTCATTGTCTTGTTTTGGGGGATGAATAAGTAAATAAAACAAGACAAGTTAGAGCGGCTTTAATAAAGGTGGAGTGAGCAGTTATCCCTTTCAATTCCATTTACACAGTGAGAGAGAAGGGTTAGAGATGTGGGTGACATGACATCTCAATACCAAAAGCCCCCTTTCTCAAGATAAAGCCATCTCATTCACATTCACATGCACATGCATATCCCCACGTGCTTTCTACGCCCGTGGAACCACATTCTACCCTCCAAATATATTTACTTCCTTTCCAATCCATGTTTCAATTATGGTTTATAATATTATATTTTCCTACTTCTAACTTTAAAATTTTAAATAATGTGGTTGTACTAAATCTTTATCTTTTAATTTTATGTTTTTTTTTAATGAATTTTAACCTATTAATTTGTTGTATATTTTTTATGCATTTATATATATTATCAACATTTGCAAATATATATAATACCTAAAATTATCCCATCAAAACTTGAAGAATCTATGCATGTAATATTGTTAATACAACATTTGATGTAAAAGTGTTTAAAAGTGAATTATGGAGGTATTTAAGTAGAGCTCTGATAGTGTAGAGATTGCTTGGTATGAGCTTTTCTAAACAATTTTCCTATTGTGTAGACTGTAGAGCCATGGAATGCTTTACAAAGTGAAAATAGAGCTCCGGATGATTTTATGGGATATGATAAAAAATAAAATAAAAAATCTTTGAGTGATCAGGTGGTGAGAATTTTTAGTTGGACAAATTCTCATGATCAAAGTGGTTTTTGTGTAACAATAATCCCTTAGGAAGAGATTACAAATTAATTTCCTTTCGAAAGATACTTTTAGGCGAGGCGTGAGATGTTGTTTGATAAGTTTGAAAAGGTAAGCTCAGGGAGATGACTTAATTGAACAAGATTGAGGTTAAAGAGTGGGAACTTGGAGAGATGATATTAAATCAATCATAAGGGACTTAGTTGCAGGATTTATAAGTAAAATAAATAAATGATATTAAAAGTGAGTTATGAGTGAACTTAATTTAGATGTATTAATGTGTTATAAATAAAGAGTTCCAATACTAAATAAGTTAAGGTTAAAAAGTAGGCGTAGGTGAGCTCAACTTATTTTTAAGTATTGGGGGTAGTTTCATTAAGACTTCATTTACCACCTTAGTTAAAGCTTGAGAAAAGAATCCTTAACTTTTTCATTCTGTACTTTTTTTTTTATTTATTTAAATCTCTCATTTAATTTAATTTTATATGATTTTTTTTTTTAATTCTATGGATTCAAAATATTTTTGTTTGGAAGAATTAAAAAACGAAACTTTTGCTTTTTGTATTTAAGTTGTAATATTTAAGCTCAATATTCAATAATTAAAGTTGGATAAAATTTAATATTAATTTAGTTGATATCAATATTATTGTCAATATAAAAGTTCATGGAACGTCCTATTTAAGGATTGTGGAAGAAGTTATGTGTAGTTCTAAACATAGTATTTTTTTAAAGCAAAACAAATTACTAACATGTCTAAATTTATACGATTTAATTCAAGATTTGACCTTTAAAGTATATTCATTTTCTCACTTTGGTATTATTTTTTTTTGTCCCAAATTAGGACCTAAAGTATCAATCACTTCCTAATTTGGTACTTAAAATATGCCTCCATTATATTTTTTAGTCCATTTTTGACAAACATTAAAAAAATTTAGTAGACAAACACAGAACATCACGTGGCGCCACGTTATAATTTGGATTCACTTTTCATTTGATATCAGTTTTGGATTCAAAAATCCAAACTCTTATCTTTTTAATCAAAATACATTATTAATAAATAACATATTTATTTATTTAAATATTTTTAATTTTTTGTTCAAAAAATATATTTTTAATTTTATATTATTTAATTATACATTACCTTTGAAATGAATTATATGGATTTTTTATTTAAAATAAATAATTTTCATCATTTAGAATATTTTGATGAAAAAGGAGTTGGTTTAATAAAAATGAAAAAACTGAACAAACAAAAAATATAACTAATGAGAAAACTTGTCCGTTATGACTTGAATCCGAAAACTCAACTTGATCAACTTGAATCTAGACTGTTTTAATTTTATTTGATCACATAAAGTCAACTTAGACCAAACCTAAAATCCGAATCTGGAATTAGCTCAAACTTGAAATTACTTGAATAAAAAATGACTTAGACCTTTAATGATCCAAACAAATAACTTGAACAAATTGAAACCCGAAATTGTCTAAACTTATACTAATTGAATTAAAAATACCCAAACCTAAAACATGAGTGACTTAAATCCAAAGTATCTCAAACTTAGAATGATCCAAACTGAAAATGACTTTTTAAAATTTATGTAAATTGACATAACCCAAAAGTTTTAAAGTCTGAATTTAGCCGGCCTATCTAATTTATCAAAGCGAATTTATTGAAAACAAACTTCAATTAATTAAACTAATATTTATTCATATTTTAATTAAATTATTTAAATGCCATTTCATTTCTTTTCCCTTTTATTTTAATTGATTTCTTATCAAAAGAATTAAATAATTTAATGCACTCATATTTAAGGATATAAATGAAAATAAATACATCTTTATAAATATTATTTTTTCTTTAAATTTAATCATGTTTATAAAAAAGTTTTAAATTTGTGATCACAATTGTTTATTTAAAATTACGTATGTTTAGATTCATTTGTTTAAGTAAATTGAACTTATTCGAAATTTGCCAATTTCGTAGATTAATGTGGACTAAAAAAAAAAAATTAGGGACCAAGTTAAAAAATGTTGTTAAGTTTAGAGACTAAAAGTTGTTTTATACTTGTAACATAATAACTAAGAGTAATTAGCTCATGGCCTAAATTATATACTTATATGAGTTGGTGTCACAAGTCAATAGTGTATTAACAGTTGAGAAATTATTAACATTAGAAATCCTATCACACGTATATGCGTGTGGAAACCACATATTTAGAGGACGGATGTGTGTTTAAAAATAACATACGATTGCTAATTAATGGAGGTAATAGCGTGTGCATAACAAAATTAAAATTTATAAACAAATTAAAATGAAGCCTTGATTGAGTTGTAAATTTAAAGTTTTTTCAATGTAATTGGCATGGGTTCAAATCCCACCATTTATATATATATATATTGTGTTTTTTTTTTAATTAAAAAGAGTTAAGTACCATTAAATAATATCATTTGTTTTAAATACGAAAGTTCATTTTTTGTAATTTTTTAACTGAGTTGGTGCACGGGTGATTAATGACACCAACTCAATCAATAATTTTATTAACTGTATAAATATATGGATACGCCATAACATTATAAATTTTAAAGATCTAACATTAATATTTGAACCAAAACCTTTTTGTGTGTGTAAAAAGAATGTATATATTTTTGAGGAATATATTTGTTATTTAAAATTAATGTTGATAGGTATATGATAATTTTACTAGTAAAAAAGGGGAATGGAAGGGTTAATTTGGGTGGGGGAATATATGTGGTAGGGCCGTGAAGCAGCGCCAAAGGCGCAGGCCATCCACCTATCACTTTCTCCGCTAAAATTGATCATTCTCTCTTACTCGCGTGTATTACACTCCCGTAAATTTAATTCTAATCTAATATTGAATTTACTGAAATTACAATATCATCCCTTATTTCACCAATGAATAAATTAATATATTACAAATAATAGAATCTAATCATCTTTTTGAATATTTATAAAATAATAGTTTTAAAAATTAACAAGTTAC
The DNA here is from genome assembly GCA_025698515.1 of Gossypium sturtianum. NCBI lineage: Eukaryota > Viridiplantae > Streptophyta > Magnoliopsida > Malvales > Malvaceae > Gossypium > Gossypium sturtianum. The sequence goes on along the minus strand of CM046951.1, from coordinate 92,131,515 downwards.
TAATTTTTTTAATTTTATTTCAATAAAATATAATTCTAACTCCTCCCATCATCCTATGTAACATTATACTTATCTTGATTATATTTAAATTTTAAGTTTGAAATATATTTTTAAATATATATATATTTGTATTATAATTTTGAGTAACACATTTAATATATTTTGTTCAATGATTTGAAAGCTTTTGCATTTCATTAAATTATCAAATGTATCAAAAATTATTAATTTATAATTTATAAAGCTAAGAGTATTATATTGTAAATCATGAAAATTTGGGTTTGTTGAAATATTAACAGATAGAGAAGTAACACATGAACCTCAAAGAATCAACGAAGAGAGAATATCAAAGCTAAGAAAGAAATAATGATTTCTTCACTAAGTTCAACATGAATACAAAGAACTTACAGACATAGTAATTATACGAAGGTTTAACAAAGAAGATGAGTAACAACTTGAACCAACTAACTCAATAACTTACTACCGACCTAACTCCTGTAGCAATTCATTATGCTTAACTGCAATTGCAGCTCATTCATTAACATTCACCGAACCTCCTGGCTGTTACTACTGAAGCTTGCAAACATCTCAACTGCGAACACCTTGACTGCTGCAATTCAATCCTTAACATGCACCACACCTTCTGACTGTTGAAAATGCAAACACCTAGCTCGTGAACAACTAACTAGTCACTCTTGCAAACCACCTTAAGTCTAGTTCGAAACCTATTAAAAAACCCCCACTGACAAAGGCTTTGTGAGTATATCTGCAACCTGATCTTGTGTTGGCACATGACCAATTGCCAAAGCACCACTAGCAACTTTCTCTCGAGCAAAAATCAAATCAAGTTCCACATGTTTGAACAAACCCATCAATACCAGTGTAATCGCTACCAGCGATAATTATGTCATCTACATAGACAAGAACATAGAAGACCGTATCTCTTGTTCGCTTGATGAAAAGAGAGGCATCAGTCCTTGACAAAATGAAGCCTGTAGTGAGCAAATACTCATTGAGTTTATGAAACCAAGCCCTGGGAGCCTACTTGAGACCATAAAGGGCTTTTTTCAACCTGCATACTAATGGCACATCGCCTCTTTGTTGATGGAAACTAGGAGGTTGATGTACATATATCTCTTTTGAAAGATCTCCATTAAAAAAAGCATCGTTAATATCCACCTATCTCAACTACTAGCCAAAACTTAGAGCCAAGGAAAGCACTACACAAATTGTTTGTGGCTTAACCACTGGACTAAAAGTTTCATGAAAATCCACACCAACCTCTTTTGAATAACCTTTAACCACCAATCGATCTTTATGTCAAGCTATACTACCATCAACATGTCGTTTGAGCTTGAATACCCACTTACATCCTATAGCTCATCTATTAGCAGGTAAATGAACTAATTCCCAAGTGTTATTCTTTTTAAGGGCCTCATATTCGTCCTGAGCCGTCTTAGTCCATTTAGGACTGACAAATGCTTATTTAATGGTCATGAGCTCACATTCATTAAGAGCTACTGAAAAAACTTTGGCTTTGGAAATACCATTCTTAGAACGAGTGGTAATAGGATGAAAGTTAGCGATCGACTGGCGGACTGTCTCACGAACAGGTGTCTGGCAGATTGCTTGACGAACAAGTGACTGGAAAACTGTCTCACAAATAGGTGACTGGCGGACTGTTTGATGAACAGGTGACTGGCGGGCTGTCTCACAAACAGGTGACTAGCGGACTACCTGATGAATAGGTGATTGGCAGACTGTTTTACGAATAGGTGATTGGTGGGCTGTCTCGCGATTAGAGGACTGGCGGACTACTGAGGGCTGCGAAAACAAAGGACTCTTGGAATAAAGATGATATTGCGAACTAGAAGGACCAACTACTTCATTCCTATTAACAAAGATAAACAGAAATGAAGATCCATCAAATACAACATGCCTTGTAACAAACATTCTGCCAGTCGAGTCCAAACAATTGTAACCTTTTGATACTATGTTAAAACTAACAAAAGTATAAGGTTGAGATCTATATTGAAGCTTATGATTGTTGTAAGATCTCAAGTGTGGATAACAACATCAGCCAAACACTTTAAGACTAAGAAAATTTAGCTTCATCTTGTACAAAACCTCATGAGGCGATCTCCCTTGTAAAATGGAAGTAGGAAGAATGTTGACTAGAAAAACAGCATGAAGAAACGCATGTGCCCACAAGTGTATAGGAAGATTAGTTTGTGCCATCAACGCTAACTCGGTTTCTATTATGTGGCGATGTTTTCTCTTAACTACATCATTCTACTCCGATGTGTAGGGACAAGTCAATCGATGTTGAATACCTATCGTAAAAAGTACTTCAGTAAAAGAACAAAACTCTCCTCCCTAATCACTCTAAAACAACTTAATCTTGTTGTTGAATTGAACTTCAACAAAATTTTAAAATTACATAAACTGATCAAGAGCTTCTGACCTGTCTTTAATCAAGTAGATATATGTATATCGAATATGTACATCAACAAAAGAAACATAGTACAAGCAACCTTTTGAGGAAATGGGAGCAGGTCCCCATAGGTCTAAAACAACCAGTTCAAACGCAAAGGAATACAACATTATGAAAGTGGGAGAGGGAAACTTGTGTGATTTCCCTAGTTGACATACTGAACACACCTTGTAAACTTCAAACTTAGAAGACTTCAAATTACAACTATTCAACACTGTTTGAACTACTTTATTACATGGGTGGTCAAGTCTTTTGTACCACAAATCAAATAAAGATTCAAAAAACTCAAAGACTAAACAAGAACTGCTAACATGTGACTGGTAGACTACCTGGCGGATAGGTGACTGGTGAACAGGTAACTGGCAAATAGTTTCATCATGAATTGGTGAATGGTGATACATCAAACCAATACAAGCCTTCATGCACACGCCCCACTACCAATACATTCCATGTATGTATATCTTTCACAAAACATCAAAAATGGTAAAACTCAAAATAAACATGACTATCCTTGGCAAACTAAGCAACAGATAACAGATTCTTGCACACTTCAGGAACATATAGAATGTTCTTGAGTCACAACACCCTAGAACCAAAATGAATAAAAGAAGAATCTATATGAGTAACAGGTACGCTGGCACCATTGCCCACAACAAGCTTACCAGTACTTGTATAATCAACAACAGTAGGTATATTGGACAAATCATTAGTGACATGATATGTAGCCCCTGAATTCAGATACCACTGTTGACCTGATTTGCAGGGCAAGGTCGAGGCAAAATGACACCTTGGTGAAGTGGACTACGGAGCCTTAACATGCATAGAAGACCTACACTGGTTGCAATTAGAAACACAACATTGATGGTGAGACTTGCTTGATTACTGTTGTTGATCATTGAACTGACTCATACTCCACTGGTAATCCTGGCAAAATAATTCTGACTTGTTCGGGATCAAGTACCAAACTACCAGCTGCAGTGAGAACATGACACATGTTCCTTATCTTAGTCAAATATTCTTTAATGGACAACTGCTGTAACAGTCCGGTTTATACCCTAGTCGAAACAGTGGTTTCAAGACCACGAATCCGAGTCTGAATAATATTTTTAATATTATTTTCTGTGTCGTTAGTATGTGATTAAGTATGTGGTAAAGTTTCGTAAGTTAATTATTTGTCTGTGTGATTAATTTGACAAAAGGATGAAATTGCATTAAATGTGAAAGTTGCTTGCTATTTGCTAAAGTGCCTATGTGTTGTGGCTTTATAATTGCGAGGACTTATGTGGTAATATAGCCATTATTATTGTTAGTGGACGGCAGTGAGTGATGATATGTATATATTATATGTTTATTATAATTACTTTAATAGTTCATTAATATTATTATGTTATATGTTATATATTATTTTATGAAAACAAAAGCAAGCCATTATCATCATTTTTATCACCGAATAAGCAAAGAAAGAAAAGAAAAACATAGGCAAGGGGTTCGGCCATAGTTTTGGTTTAATTCAAGGTATGTTTTCGGTCGGTTTTTGATAATTTCTACGTTTTTGCAATCGTTGCTTTGAGAGCTACAAAACCCATGTATTAATTTTGTGAATTGATGATGTTTGTGTAAAATGCCATTGATGATATGTTGAGTTCTGAGATGAGTTTAGTTGATAAATGAAAGATTTGAGCTAGATGAATATGTTTTTTTTCTTGAAGTTTTGATGAATTTAGCTAAATAGGGCTAAATTGTGAAAATAACAAATTGAGGGACTAAATTGCTAATTTGATGAAAAGTAAGGGCTTGTATGATGTATATATATGCATTCGGCTAAGCTTGGTTGTGTATAGATTTTGTGAATTTGATGTTTTGAGAAAAATAAACTAAATTGATAAATTGTGCAAATGTGAGGGCTAATTTGCAAATAGCCATAAATGTGTGTCCTTGGACTGAATTGAATGAATTAGTGAATAAAAGAGTTATTTCTGAATATGTTTAGATCAAGAACCGAGAAAAACAGACTTAGATCGCGGGAAAGCGAAAGTAATCGAGTAGCCGTTTTCATTTTTGTAAAATTGAATCCGAGGTAAGTCACTATGCAAATAAACGTACTTGTATGAAATTGTATTTGCTTATATGATTAATTTTGATAATGAAAGCTTATGAGAGGTTATGCATATGAATTCCGAGATAAGTTTGAAATAGTGACAATGTCCGATAAGTCCTGTCACGAACCTAGGAATATATAGGATTAGCCATGTCGCGACATAGGTATACGCTCGCTTTTTATCATGTAAGACCACGTCCGGGACGTTGGCGTTAATTTGAGATTTCGTGTAAGACCACGTCTGGGACGTTGGCATCGATATAAGCTTTACGTGTAAGACCATGTCTGGGACATCGGTATCGTAATGATTCGTGTAAGACCCAGTCTAGGACAGTGGCATCGATATCTGAGTGCATGTAAGACCTCGTCTGGGACGTTGGCATTATACAACCATTTCGAACCTTCTGAGTATCCTACTAGATTCCTTACGGTTCAACGGGCAAGTCTGAGATACGAATTGCAAATCCGAGCTATGATAAATTAAGTGAATGATTGTCCGTTCTAGGTACGTTTGATATATATACACAAAGTGTGTATATAAGGTAAGTACCTATGTGATCTTACTATGATTCTTAAATTAATGAATATGGCAAATATGGCAAAAGATATGGACCAAAGTATATATGTGGGAAATTTGCTATGTATATGAATTGTGCCAATGTGGTATTATGCTCATATGTTTTATATGTTAAGTTTATTTGTATATGACTTACTAAGCTTTTGGAAAGCTTACTCTGTGTGTGTGTTTTCTCTGTTTTATAGGTCGTTAAAGCTCTTTTGAAGGCTCGGGACCGTCAAGGATCGCCATCACACTACTAAACTTATTTTGGTACACTTTGAAAATGTATATAGCAAGATATGGCATGTATAGGCTAGTACTTGGTATAAGTGTGTTATATGAGCTAAGCTATGTGAGTTGGTTTGATATGTTTTGGTAAATTGCTCAACTGAATGTGATATGTGAAGTGTGTTTTGGCATGGTTAGATGACATATGAAATGACCAAGTTTTGAGTATGCAAATGAATGACTTATGCTTCTGATGAAATGAATTTTAGTATGGGATTTTGTCATGTTGGAATTGGTATTGAATGAAGATAATGAATGGTCAAATTGGTATGTTTTTGGTTACCATAGATGCATGAATTGTAATGGTGAAGGTTGCTTGTAGGTATGACCCTAGTGGGTGGCATTTTGGCCTTGTAAATGGCCTATAATGTCACACGGTCATGGCACACGGGCGTGCCTAGGGACCGTGGGAGAATAACAGGATTTAGCCTAGTAGTACACGGCCTCGACACGGGCGTGACATTTAGCCGTGGGGCATAAGTCAGTAGCTAGCTTAAGAGCACACGGCCATGGCACACGGACGTGCACAGCCAGCGCGTGTGGATTTTGGCGAAATCGACCACGATGCGAGAGCATGGGCGTGTGGCGAGCACACGGACGTGCGGTTTGGAGTACATGGGCGTGCTTAGTAGCCGTGGAAGGTAAGTCAGTTTCGACCACGGGGAGGACACACGGGGGTGTCTAGCAGCCGTGGAGGGAACACGGTCTCCTCCCACGGACGTGTATCCCCTGAATTTTAGAAAAGTTTTTAATTTTCATGAAATTTTGTATGTGTTTCGGTTTAGTCCCGACCCGCTTTATAAGCATGTTTAAGTTCTCGATGACCGTATTAAGGGACACAATGCTTGAGAATGATGAATGAATGTATGAATTTCTGTAAATGTTTTTCGATCTGTCCGGTAACGCTCCTAACCCTAATCCGGCGACGGTCTCGGGATAGGGGTGTTACAACTGCTCTCTTTTTCTAAGAATAAAGACTATGTCTTACACTAGAAATCTTCATGCTTGACTTAGTAACAAACCATATTTCAATTGCGAGCCATACATCTAGACTCGTGCGAGCACTAGTGAGATAAACAAAAATCTCATCACACACAGTTAAAAAAGACAAGATGCCAAGAGTTTGTCTTGTTGGTTATGCTCCAAGAATGCATCTTCACTTTCAATTATCAAATAAAAAATAAAAAATTCGTTTTTAATTATTTAAATGATGTAATATACTGATTTTCAAGCTACAATTACAATTCCATATGCCTATAATTAAAATTAAATTATTATAATGTAAAAAATATTATAATTACAATCAAATCCATATAAACAAATGGGTTAATAATCGGAATGGTCCTAAACTTACATCAAAATAAATTTAAATAGAACCGTAAACTTAAACTATAATAAATTTTAAATTGAGAATTTACACGTATATCTTATATGCGGAAGAGAACAGGACCTTAGGCTAATTCACGGGCAAAATACCCAAATATACAAAAAAAAACTTTATTTACGGAAAAGAGTCGTTTTCCCACAAAACGCGTCCCACGCCAAAGACGTTTTGTGGGGATGCGAGAAAGCGCAGCCTGGGGGGCGCTTTTGCCACATCAGCCACAGAGCGCTACGACAGGACGCGCTTTGGCGATGTGGAAAAAGCGCCCCCAAGGGCGCTTTTTAGCCTGCAACGGTCAAAAAATTTTGACCGTTGGGCCTCCAACGGTCAAAAAATTCCTATAAAACCCCCCAACCCTTTTATTTTTTCACACTTTAGTCCTTACTCAACATTCTCTCAACTTTCTCTTAAATTCCTCTCAAATTCCTCTCAAATTTCTCTTTAAGTCCTTGAAACTTCCTCTGAAATTTCAAAATAGTCCTTTAATATTTACAAAAAAGCCCTTTTTAATTTTTTTAATATACTTTTTTGGAAAATTTTAAAATTTTCGATCGTATTACCAATGGCCAGGGAATTAATTCGTCTAGACAACAAGCACATCTCCGTCGATCAAATGTAAATGGTAAGTTTTAATTTTAATTTTTCAATATTATTTAATATTTTTTAGATTTATGCAATTTTAATTAATTTTAATTTTATAATTTTTAAACGATCAGATCGGGTGTTGCAATGCTATATTCGCAATATGCATGGTCCCCATCGCCGTTGATCGAGAATTACTGCGGGAAGCGGGTTTTTGGCACGTGGCCAGGATAGGCCGGGGGTTCAAGTTGGAGCTGAACTTGACCAATGCGTTGATAGAGAGGTGGAGACCCGAGACACATACTTTCCATCTTCCATGCGGAGAGTGTACCATCACTCTGGAAGATGTGCAGTTGTAGTTGGGATTGCCGGTGGACGGGTGGGTAGTCACCGGTCCGCAACTTCTACCGATTGGATGGCCGTATGCTACGAGCTTACGGTGCCATTCCGATAACATTCATGGAGGTCGGATCGAGATGGCTCGGTTACGAGACACATTCTCGAGCGAGAATGATGGTTCGACCAAAATAGAAAGAATACGGTATGCTCGGGCATACATTCTTGAGATAATTGGAGGCTATCCGATGCTGGACTGCCTAGAAAACCTCGTACACTTGAGATGGTCACTTTGAAACTTGTTGATTTTAGAGCGTACGGTGAATTGAGTTGGGGTCCGCCGCTATCAAAGTTGTATTGGGAGATGTGCGGGCGACGCGGCGAGAGTAAAGTGAAAATCGGAGGTTGCCTATCACTACCGCAGCTCATGGGCACGGTTTTTCGATTTCCATTTTTACGTCCTCGACTCGACCACCCATATTCATTCCCACCGATAACGAGGTAAATTTAATGTTATATTTTACAATTATTACATAGACTTAAAGTATAATTGTATGCTAAAAAAATATTTAATTAGGTGGAACCATTCGTGAGTTATCTTTGGAATACCTACCTCGCTTGAAGATATACGGCTTCTATTGGACCAACGGTCAGAATCACAAGTAAGTTTCGAATTTCGTATTTATAATTTAGTATTTCCTACTTAGTGTTTAGTATTATGTATATAACTAATATTTTGGTCATATTAATATAGTTTAAATGGACACCGCATTTGGATCCGAAGCAATTCGGCAGCGATGATCCGGGGAGTTCTTGCAAAATCAAAACATTTGGCACGTAAAGGTCCCATTGATCAATTATGCGACCGTGGAGATGCACCACCGGATCGGGTTCTGCGACAATTTGATTCCGACAACCGATTCCGTGTACACCGAGGTGATCGATGATGAGCACAAAGTCGACTTACGGCAGTTGCACATGGATTGGCCAAGATTTTGGTCAGCATATATCAAGATGTGGGAGAACCGATATGACTATTTACCTATCCGGGAACCGATCGTCATTCCTGAGTTAGCGTGCGTGCCGGAATACATGCCATGGTTTAGGATCCATGGTAAGTCGTATTTGTTGTCGGAAGAAAAGAGCGACGGCAACTTCGTGAACAAAGGGAACGTCGGGGCCCTTTAAATCCAAGGAGAAGGGGGTGATGAGACAGACCATCAACAGCGCACACGATCACCGGGCCCATCAACAATACCACACAATCACCGGGCTCATCAGATTCGGTAAATTGACGACACCGACATCACGACCTTTAGCCTTTATGCCGGTGCGTACACTCCCAGCCTTATATGTATCCTAACCCATATATGTTTCCTTTTCCCGATCCCACCTCAGTTGGAATGCATGGCCCGCTCGAGTCCGTTCTCCGACTACTCCAACCGCCACCGATCTTGAGGCCGCCGTCGCGTGAGGATCACAAGAAGCGCTGCCGGGGAGCACTTCTTTTACCGCCTCCTTCGCCATACGGACCAGAGACACCCTGCCGTGGTTTATGCAAACACCTCCGGTCGTTATTTTATCAATGTGGGTCATCTTCGCAACACCCACAACTGCACTCCACCGCCGAGGAACCGGAATCCCCGCCCGAGGTTCCACGACCCCACTTAAGCTAGAAGAAGGAGGAATCCAAATATACAGAATCGCCACCACCCCGTGTGGCGATTCCAACCTAAGCATCAACATTGATTCTGACGAGCTTTTTTATTTTTAAATTGTAATAATTTTTTTTTTTTTTAATAAAATAAAAGTTATTTTTTATTTGCGTTTGTAATTTAATTTTAATATCTTCAATAAAATAGAAGTTGTTTATTTTTTATATGTAATTTAATTTGAATTTTTTAATAAAATAAAAAGTTATTTTTATTCTTTATTTTTGTAATTTAGTTTTAATATATTTAATAAAATAAAAGTTGCTTTTTATTTTTGTAATTTAGTTTTAATATATTTAATAAATAAAAGTTGTTTTTTCTTTTTATTTTTTGTAATTTATTTTTAATATATTTAATAAATAAAAAGTTGTTTTTTTTTTTTTATTTTTGTAATTTAGTTTTAATATATTTAATATATTTTTACCGTTGCAGGAAATAAGCGCCGCTTGGGAGCGCTTTTTGCACATCAACAGAAAGCGTCCCCGTCAACAAGCTTTGTCTTTGATGTGGCAAAGCGCTCCCAAAGGCCAGCTTTCTCTTCATCCCCACAAAACGCTACCGACATGGACACATTTTGTGGGAAATGACCATTTTCCGTAAATTTTTAAAAAATCGACCCTTTTTCGTAAATAAAGTTTTTTTTTGATATATTTGAGTATTTTGGCCCTAATTCACATGTAATTTGCTAATATTTATCCAAGTATATATATATATATATATATATATATACTGTATTAAAGAAAGAGAGAGAGAATGATGAGACTAGAGATTAGAAAAAGAGTGCTCTCTTAATGCGGCTGCCTTTCTGACTCACCGTGCCGTCCATTGTCACTCCACTAAAGGGTGAGAGCATGAGGTTAAATTCGTGTTAAGTCACAACCGTATTTTCTCCATGGAAAAAACTTGAATTTCACTCCATATTTATAATTGAATTCACCTTCATTTTCGCAATTTTCCTTTTTTTTTTTGGTGAAAAGATTTTGGCAATTTGTATTTATTATTTAAACCTTTTCTTTGGACTTAATTAGTATTTAAACTTACAAGTTATAAGTCAGGTTGGTGCTTTGATTGCTATCTAATTGACCTCATTAGTTTTTAGCTTAACAGTCAATAAAATGTTAACACATGATAACAATTATTTTCAAAATTTCTAAAGAATTTGGATAAATAGTGGTCTTGATTCATTCAAATCCGGACAACCATTTGTTCATGTTAATTTTAAATGTTTTTTTTAACAATTTTATATTTTTTTATAATTTCAAAAAAAAATTAAGAAAATTATTTATATTATGTAATTTTAGAATTTTTATTTTTATTTATTTCAAGTGCAAAATGAATATAGACAAATGATTGTCTAGATACAAATAAACTTGGACAATCATATGTCTTGGTTCATTATAACCGCATGTATTTATCTAGTAATTTAGCTCTTAATGTTTATAAAATTTGTCATTTTAGTTCGAATTCTAAAAAATTCACATAACTTTACCTATAACTAAACAATTCATTTCCCATAATTCTATCTTCTGTTTTGAAGTTGGATATGACAACTTGAGCTCACTTTTTATTTATTTATTTATTTATTTCGAGCATTGAATTTTGTTGTTTGGTGATATTTTTTTATTATAAGTTGGTTGGTTAGTTGTTGTAGCCTTTACCAAAGATTTGTAATCAACTTTGCTTCATCAATTGTAATGTTTTATACTGAAGTAGGATAAAATTATAAAATTTTGAAACCTAAAGCTAAGAGTTCTGAGTCAAGAAGTTTAAATTATTAATTTCTTTTTTTAGAGGACCGAAAATTTATTGAATTTTTTAGAATTCAAACTAAAATGATAAATTTTGTAAACATTGAGGGCTAAATTTGTTGAATGTTTTATATTTAGGATCAAATTGATATAATGTATAAACATTGAAGAGCTATATTTGTTATTAAACCAATAAAAAAAACCCTAATCATTTTAAGATTTTCAACTATTACAAAAGAGCATAAAAATGAAAATAATATATATATATATATATATATATATATATTTCCTGAAGCATAAATTTAGTTTATTTCTGAAAAATGAAATTTTATACAAGTTAAAATCTTTTACACTAACTTGATTTTATACCTTAAAAATATATACACAACATGCTAAATAAAACTTTGTGATTTTAAATTCAAATTCCTTAATCAATTAATTAAGATGTTATTTGATGAAATAAAAAACTTAAGTATATTAATGCTAGAATTTAAAATTAATTGTTATGTTAATAAACTGAATAAAATTATGACTTGATTTTTTAAAAATTATTTGTTTCATAAATTTTAATTTTATTAATATAATATTTTAGATAAAATTAATTATAATTTGGACATTTTTCATTTTTAACAAAAACAAACAAACAATTTATTTTAAATATAAATTTTAAAAGATAAATCAACTTAACTTTTTCATCTCATTTGATAATCCATAAATTTAAATCCAAATATTAATATTTTTAGTTATTAATTTTTAAATACATTTGGTAATCCATAGTAAAACACAAATGGTAAACTTTTTCTACAAAAAAATGTGAAAAATAAGAAGTAAATAAATGTATTGTATAATAATACCTAAATAATAAATAACTATCTATTTAACATTTTTATTAAAATCTTAAATGAAGTAAAAAAAATATTATTAAGTATGAAACACATTTAAAAGGCTAATTATTTTTTGACTAAAAAGAAATTGGGTTAAATTAAAACATTGGTCCCACTTGTTCTAATGTCTTTTACATTGACAACTCTCTCCTTTTATATATGTTTTCTTTTTCTTTAATTATTATAATTTATGATTCACTCGTTTTCTATGCCTATGTCTGCCCTTTCACCAAACTGAATACTGAAAAAGATTTTTACCCCCCTTCAATTTTGGTCCCACCTTTAATTTTTTAACATTATAGTGAAAATTATATATTTATATTTTAAAATAATATACAATAAATAATGAAATATAATGTTTAAAACTAATCATATTAAAAATACATATGTAATATGTACGGAATTAAAATAAAAAATAAATTTAACTTGTGAGTAAATGAACTATTAATTATAAGATTTTATGTTTTTTTTTTAAAGATTTGCTCAAGAGCTATTATTGGTGTAGCAGTAAAAAAATTGTTTATAATTCTTTTAAACATTAATTCAATCCTAAACATATTAATTTTCAATTCTTTTATTTAAAAACTACAATAAAATTATGAAATGATAAAAAAAAAATCAAAATAATAATTGTAGTAATTTAATAAAAGGGTATAGTAGTAATTTCTTAACCGAGTTGGCACACGGTTAATCCATTACACCAACTTAGTCAAGGATTTTATTAATAGCATAAAGTATAAATACACAAATTTGGTAAGAGAAAACATTTTATATTAAAAAAATATTTTTTAAAGGAATGAATCTCAAAATTATACATGAACTTTGATTCAATGTGTAATTTGATACGTGAACTTTAATTTGGTGCAATTATACACATGAAACTTTAATTTTGATTCAATCATGCACATTTAAAGAAATAAATACATCAATTTATTTTTATATTAGATAAATATAATTATACGTGTATGTAATACATAAACATAAAATGATGGTATACCAATAATTGTGTTAATAATTTATGAGAATTTGATCAAATCAAAATTCCATGTATAAAATTCTACAAAATCAAAGTACATGTATAGAATTGCACATTAGACTAAAGTTCATGTAAATTTATGAGATTTATCCCTTTTTTTAAATTTACTCAAGAACTATTATTGATCTAGTGGTAAAGAATTTGTTTATTACTCTATTAAACACGAGTTTAATCTTTAAACATGTTAATTTTTAGTTTTTTATTTAAAAACTATATAAAAGTATGAAAAAACAAAAAAAAGATCATCAAAATAATAATAATCATTTAATAAAATGATATAATAGTAATTTCCTAATCAAACTAGCATCCGATTAACTCGTGATACCAACTCAATTAAGGATTTTATTAATAGCAAGTATAACTGCAAAATTATAAGACACATGTTTCCGAGGTGTGTAATAAAAAAACCGTCTTGCAAGTCTTTATAATATTTTAATACACAAATTTGCTTTCTTTCGCTTGTAAAAAAAAAAGGGAATAAATCTTAAAATTATACATGACCTTTAATTTAATGTGTAAATTGTATACATGAACTTTAATTTAGTGCAATTATACACATGAAACTCTAATTTTGATTTAATCATACATATTTTAAAAAATAAATACATCAATTTATTTTTATATTAGATAAATATAATTATTTATGTATGCAATATATAAACACAAAATAATGTTATATATCAATAATTATGTTAATAATTCACAAGAATTGAATCAAATTAAAATTTTATGTATAAAATTACACAAAATCAAAATTTATATATGCAATTACACCTTAATCCATTGTTTATGCATAATTTTAGCATTTATCCCTAAAAAAAGTATTATCAATCTTTAAAAGCACAGCCATCATGTTGGTGGGTTTAATTAAATTTGTATTTGTTTTACATCAATCAAATTTATCATCTTATATTGATTAAATTTAATTATAAATATTTTTAGTGTTTTATTAGCTTTTAATAATGAATCAAATCATCAAATTTTACTTTCAAAAGAATAAAAAAGTTTTCGGATTGAAACAACAATATTTACACACTTAAATCTACGTTCTGTTACATTGAAAATAATATTTATGTTAATTGAGTTCAGATTCAATCAGTTAAAATATTGAAAAAATTTGTATATAGAAAGTTGAGAGAAGTTATAAAAAAAATCAAAATTAATATCAATTGCAAATTTACGTGTATATATATATATATATATATATATAGTAACTGTAATTGAATCAATATATATAGATATTATTGTAAAAAGCTGGCATGTATAGGTTCAACTTGAATGGATTGTTTGTATTGAGAGTAAAATAAAGAAATGTTTTATTTTTATTTTTAATTGATTAAAATTTAAAGTTGAAACAGATATTGGTTTTTGCTGCATTGAATTGGAACTGAAAACCAGTGTTTTGTCTTGGTTGGTGGTAGGCCAGCCTTGGGGTGAAAATATACTCAACTATACCTAAATTCAGTAATATGTATTCTTTTTTATATATAAAAATCTCATAATTTATAGAGAGTTAAGTTGGTGAAAATGGGTAATGATATCAAGATTGGGTCTGACTTGTTTAAACTGTGTTGTTTATTAATTAAAAATAAAAATAAAAATGAGAAATATTAAAAGTTAAATGTGATGATGAACTGGATTAGTAATTTGAAGAAAATAGGAAAAAGAAAGCAAAAGATAAAAGAATGGCAGGAAAGAGAGGGCGTGTAGTGTCATAGCATTGTCGCCCCCACCCAACACAGTTTCCTTTCACTTTCTCTTCAAAGTCCAAAAGCCAAAAAGCCACCACACAGCATTGGCTTTTCTTTTCTTGCCTTTTGTTTTTCCTCCTGCATTTGTCTATGTCTGCTGCTCCCTCTTCTCAGTACCTGCAAATGGGGGAGGAATCATACTTCGAATTCCTTGTTATTATTTGACCACCTTTCTTTTCCTCTCTTTTTACCCCTTCCCCATGTCTTCCTTCTCCTTCTTTTCTCTTCTTCTCCTCCCCTTTGTTCCTTCCCCTTAATCTCCATTTTCAACCCATTATTTTCACTCTATTTCCTCACCTTTCTGGGGGAGGGGGGGTACCCTTTTCTTTATTTACTCTCATTCTACTCTCTCTTTTTCTTTTTTCTTTTTTTGTCTGGTTGAGTGAGTTGGTTATGTGGGTACTTGCACTGAGGTGAAAAATTCTCTGTCTTTAACAAAAACTTGGGTGTTCATGGAAATTGATCTGAACCATGCACTGAGTGAGGTGGAGAAGACTGCGGTTTGCAATGGGGACTGTGACAAACTGAACTGTGTGTGCTCTTCATCTTCTTCAAACTTAGCTTCTCCTCCATGTACCTCTTCCATTTACTTGGAGCTTTGGCATGCTTGTGCTGGCCCTCTCACTTCACTCCCGAAAAAGGGAAATCTTGTTGTTTACTTCCCTCAGGGTCACTTGGAGCAGCTGGCCTCTGCCTCTCCTTTCTCTACTTTGGAAATCTCCACCTTTGATCTTCCCCCTCACATCTTTTGCAAAGTGGTGAATGTCCAGCTTCTTGTAAGCACTCAAATTTTCTTCCTTTTAGCACTGAATTGTTTTTTTCCATTAACCATTAGCCTGCCCTCTAAAGCTTATAACTTTACCTTTTCTTTAAATTGGTTACTTTCCTTTAATTGAACTTTCTTTTTTTCTTTTTTAGGCCAATAAGGAGAATGATGAGGTCTATACACAGCTCACTTTACTTCCTCAGCCGGAGGTATATATAGTTCCTATATTGGTTTTAGAATATTTCAGTGTTTTTTACTTGCATAAACAATTCGAAGTAAACTTGTGATATTTTTTCGGTATTACTGTTATAGGGAGGCTTTACAATGCCTCCAGTGGCTTGAATCAATTCCTTTCTGCATACATTAATTGTAAGAGGTAGTGGTACTTTGGGATTTTTGTGCAGTTTCATTCATGTCTGCATACACTTGCTTGTAAGAGGCACTCTAAATTCCATGGTTTTGGTGATTTAAATTTGGGATTTTTGTGCAGTTGAGAGGGCCTGATTTGGATAGCAAGCAGCTGGATGAACTAGGTGTGGATGAGGGAGATGATGGATCGCCTAAAAGATCAACCCCTCACATGTTTTGTAAGACATTAACCGCATCGGACACCAGCACTCATGGAGGGTTCTCCGTTCCTCGTAGAGCTGCAGAAGACTGTTTTCCTCCACTGGTACGAGTTCATATTCTTAATCCTCATGTACTACTTACCTGGCTGCATATTGATCCTAGAAACTTATTGCCTATCTAATGGTGTTTGCCTTATTTCAGGATTATAAACAGACGAGGCCGTCTCAAGAACTTGTTGCCAAGGACCTGCACGGAGTTGAGTGGAGGTTTCGACATATATATAGGGGTAATTAAGATAGCAGTTTCGACATTTCAGATAATAGTGTTTAGAATGTATTTTCAACTGAAAGAAACATTGATATAGTTTAATGTTTATTAATTTTTAGGTCAACCGAGGCGACATCTCCTTACTACAGGCTGGAGTATTTTTGTTAGTCAAAAGAATCTTGTTGCTGGTGATGCAGTGCTCTTTCTGAGGCATGAACTTCTGACAATAATTAATTATTCCGTTCTATTATTCCCTTGTGGAGCGCACAATTCATTCTCATTCTAATAAATTGAAATGCTTTTAGCAACTTGAGAATCATAAATATCTACTGACATGTGAAAATATGTGGAAGTTTTTAGGGTTACGATGCTGCCTTGTGTTCCCTCGGCCTAGTTATTTGGAGTTCTCGCTGATTTATCTTTTCTTCAACACTATAGGGGTGAAGATGGAGAGCTCAGGTTGGGAATAAGAAGAGCTGTACGACCGAGGAATTGTCTTCCTGAATCAGTTATTGCTAAACAGAATTCATATCCGAATGTTCTTTCTCTGGTGGCTAATGCATTATCCACGAAAAGCATGTTTCATGTCTTCTACAGTCCAAGGTAAGTGTCTCTTTCAGCTTACTCATGAAATCAACTGGTATTGTGCAACGAAAAAGGAATAAGATGGGAAGTGATTTAAATAAAAAATGGAAGAATTTTGAATGCCTTATAAGCCTATTTCAACGCCTACTGAGTGATTCTGAAAGTTTGATTTTGGAATGAGATTCGGTTCTCATGTTGATGAGCTCTTAAACCTATTTTAAACGCACATTGAGTGAAACATTTTATGTGAAATGGAATGGTAAACCTATTTGAATTGGTATAATGCAGGGCCAGCCATGCAGAGTTTGTCATACCCTTTCGGAAGTATTTTAAAAGCATAGCAAATTCAGTGTGCATTGGAACAAGATTCAAAATGAGATTTGACATGGATGATTCGCCCGAGAGAAGGTATTGTTTGATAAATTGCGGGTCATTACTCAAATCAAATTTTTTTCCTTTGATTTTTCCTCCTTTACTTGTTAATGGTTTTTATTTTGATAATATACTCACAGAGCTACTTGCATGCAGGTTTAGTGGTGTAGTGATGGGAATGGGGGACTCGGATCCTTACAAATGGACCAATTCAAGGTGGAGATGCTTAATGGTGAGCTCCTAATGTTAGTTTTTGTGCTTAAGCTGTTATTCTTTTAGTCTTTATCAAAACACTCAGACAAGTGAATATATCTGGTCTTTATCAACTGTTCTTCACAAAGCCGAAAATTGATGAGCGCTGATAAACTGTTCAGAATGGAAAATAATTGACGAGAGAAAACAACTAGGAAAATCCCTTAATTGAACTGGTATTCTAATTAGTACTAAGAGTTTGTAGCTGTCACTTGGCTCATGTTTGGGGTTTGATTTTTGGAAAATTGTAATATACCTATGATTGGACGACCAGGCCTTCACTTAAATGCGTACATATGCACAATATTTTTTTTCTCGTGTGTGTTCATTGTATTAATATATGGAAGATAATTTCAAAGGTAATGAATGATACTTGTTCGAAGACTCTCTTTAGTATAAAGACTTCTGTTATGACATTTAACAGGTCAGGTGGGATGAAGATAATATGATCGATCGCCACGAGAGAGTCTCACCTTGGGAAATTGATCCTTCTGCTTCTCTCCCACCCTTGAGTATTCAATCTTCCCCGAGGTTGAAGAAACTGCGAACAGGTCCGCAGGCTGCCGCATCCGACACCCTCATTACAGGTGCAAATCTCTCTGCTAGGTTGGTAATATTGTTGCATTTTTATACTCGGTTAATGTATGCATCCTGTGTTGTTTTTCTTTCAGGGGGGAGTCGATTTTTGGACTTTGAGGAACCGTTGAGATCCTCTAAGGTCTTGCAAGGTCAAGAAAATGTAGGTTTTGTATCACCCTTATATGGGCGTGATACTGTAAGCTGCCCGCTAGATTTTGAGATGCAATCTCCTGCACATCATCAAAGTCTTGCGTCAACAGGGATTGAAAAGAGTAATATTAGCGAGTTTATGAGGGTTCGCTCCACCACATACACAGGCTTTGCGGAATCTAATAGGTTTCCGAAGGTCTTGCAAGGTCAAGAAATTTGCCAATTGAGATCCCTGACACAAAAGGCTGATCTCAATCTCGGTGTTTGGGTGAAAACCAATGTTGGTTGCAATTCATTCAACATGCATCAAACACTGAAAACCAATTGCTATCCGCTAGCATCGGAAGGCCTTCGAAATATGTATTTCCCTTACAGTGAATTTCTCAAAACCGTCCAAGAGCCGACAATGAGCTCTTATGCATGTCCACTTCCAAGAGGTAATGTCCCGTTTAATGCTTCCTCAATTAGGACAGGGGTAGGGGTTATCGTGGATGGGTTCAGAAAACCGAATCAACTGAATGAGCATAAGCCATTGGAGAATATTCCAAGTCCTGCTTCGGAAAACAATTCGAGGAACCAACAGGATGACTCCTTAAAAAGAAATGTTGCTGGATGTAAACTCTTTGGGTTTCCTTTGAATGTGGAGTCGCCTACTCCAAACTCACAAAATTCTGGTAAGAGGAGTTGTACAAAGGTAAGTTTATCTTAGGGTCGAACTCGAATTTAACCTTACTTCCTATTCCTCTCCTACTGACTTCGACTTAACTGACCGAAGGTTCACAAGCAAGGCAGCTTGGTCGGAAGAGCTATTGATCTCTCGAGACTGTACGGATATGACGACTTGATGATTGAACTTGAACGTCTATTCGGAATGGAAGGCGTATTAAGTGATCTGGATAAAGGGTGGCGGGTATTGTACACAGATAGCGAGAACGACGTAATGGTGGTTGGAGATGACCCTTGGCAGTAAGTGTCATCCAATTTGTGGCACGATAGCGATTATTATCATTCTCCTTCTAATATGTTAATGTTTGGTTGCAGTGAATTTTGTGAGGTGGTGTCGAAGATCCACATATACACCCAAGAAGAAGTGGAGAAGATGACAATAGGAACGGGGAGCGATGACACGCAAAGCTGTTTGGAGCAAGCAGCAGTGATAATGGAAGCATCAAAGTCATCCTCAGTGGGGCAGCCAGAGTCATCATCTCCAATGTAATAAGGGTTTGAAGATTTGATGTTTGTTTGTTTGTTTGCTTGCATGTTTTTTTTGTTGATGTTGTGTTTGCTATGCGTGCAACATGTTTAAATGAATCCTTAAAGATTTCTTTTATCTACCAAGTAATTGTCAAATTGGAAGCTAAAAGTGGCCTTTCTGCCATTATTATTATTATAATGGTATGTTTGACAATTGAAGGTTTTGGGGTTTTGCAAAGGCACCTCAGTTTGATACATGCATATTGAGGAATGGTGTCATTTCAAAGGCAGTTGAAATGACTCAGGTTAATGTCAAGTTTATAGGTGCTTTGAATCTTGAGAACCCATTGTTCCCAAAGCTTGGGGAATTTTCATTGCCTAACATATGTAAATCATCTATTTGCAAGCTTGTATTAAACATCATTTACTTTTTAACTTAAAACCCAACGATAAATTTTAGTAAATGTACTTTACCAGTCTTTGGAGCATTAGCTCTTGAGTATGTTTGACTCAAAACTCTTTTATTTAATGCAAATTGTTGGGAAGGAATTATAAATAGTTCTAAATGTTGTATCAAAAAAATTTAAAAAATGTATATAACTATAATTTCAAAAAAGAAAAAGCTCTTATAAATTTAAAAAAAAAACATTTTTTAAATTTAAAAAATTATAAGTTTTTCAAATTTTAAATAAAATATTAAGATTTTAAAAAAAACTAGAAATGCAAAAGAATGTTAAATTTTTAAAAAAAATAAAGTTAATTATACATGGTTGGTTGTCTACCTAGCCTCATCATTGGTAGGATTTGATGTATCAATTGAAATTAATAATAATGATAATAATAATAATAATAAAGCAATCTACCAAAAAAAAAAAAACATAGAAAAATACAATAAAATATGAAACAATACAAGCGTTGATACTATGGTGGTAACTACGGCGGTAACACTCATAACTCTAATATTTTAGAGTAATTTGTTGGTTATTTTAGTAGGGTTTTAGGATTTTTAATTTATTTTATAATTTAATTTTGTTAGATTTTAGGAATTTTATTTTGTTGATGTTTTAAGTTAATGATATATTTATAGTATTAAATGGGACTAATTTTTGATGTGTTCTTATCCAAGGTAGGTTCGACAAAGCATGAGAAAGAATGGCTTGACATAACCAAATTTTCATTCCAATGGAAAATGTTTCCATCCCAGCGATAGCAAACAAACAATTTTCTACTCCATCAGTGCATGTACTTGATAACTTTTTTTAAAATTATGATCTTTAGGAGTTATAGAAGAGAAAGAAAAAAAGAAAAAAAAGAGAGAGAGAGAGAGAAGAGAAAAAAGAGGAGGAGCCGTCCAAGCTTTCATACATCAAGAATAGATAGATTCCAACGATAGGACAAAGTTTCTTCATCATTTCTTCCTTCTTGTTTCCTTTTATTATGTCTAGTTTTTGTTTTAATTTTAAGATATTTTCCAAATTCTCCATGAACTAAATCACTTTACTAGGGTTACAATGGATTTCATATTTAGTTAATTGAATTTTATCTATTTTCGTCTCTTTTTATTGTTGATGGAGTTTAGATTATTTATTCATTCTTATTCTTTTTTGATAATAGTCTGGTCAGCTATTAGCTTGACAAAACTTAAAGAAATTGGAAGGACTTTCCATTTTAGGTCTAGAATGAATAACTCTTGGCCTTAATTAGATGAGTCAATTTATGATTCGTAATTAGGATAGGAATATACTTGATTACCTTTGGGTAGTCATAATTGGGGTAATTCTTAATCAATTTGGTCTACATTATTGATATAATAATATAGCTCAATAGTTGGGTTAAATTAGTTCTTTAATTACTCGAAAGAGAATTAAGGGAATTTTAGTTCCCAAGTTAATAATCAACTCTATTAGGATAAATTGGGCGAAGATAGATCAATTAGCTAGCATATTGGACGAAATTGTAATCCTAAGGTTTTACTATTAAAGGGCAATCCGGATTTTGCTTCTTCATAAAGTCCCTCATTCATCTAATGGATGGGGGTCAACTTATTTATTTTTCAATGAAGGGCAATCCGGAATATAGTACAAGGACTGCTATAGTGCTTTTACCACTAAATTTCAATGGTTATCGGTTCATCGACATGCCACGTCATTCATAAGAAATCGGCTCGAATTTACAAATTACTTCGTCCAAAACCCGGTTTTAATTCTGACATAATAGGAGTGTTGTGAATATAAATAAAATTCCTGCCAAACTTAAGATCTCAATCAATGAGTTGAAATCAGAGTTCAATATGAGAAATGAGATTTGATTATTTCTATGAACTGTTATTTTATTGTACAAAGTTACAAAGTACAAACATGCAGATCTTTAGTATTGTTAACAACAGCTTTCACTCTCTTACTCCTCCTTAAAAAGCTCACGACCAATCACCATTCTTCTTATCTCACTTGTTCCTGCTCCGATTTCATACAGCTTCGCATCTCGAAGCAGACGGCCGGTTGTGTACTCATTTACATATCCGTTACCACCTAAACATTGTATAGCCTGCAAACCCGAATACAAATCAATACCATGATTTGGATCACAAATTACAGAATATACCATGTGATCTCCATGTATGAATATGACTCAAAAATAGATTGACACTGTTTAGAACAACAAGGCCTACGCTGGATTAGCAAAATACCAATTGATTAGTTTACTCATCATCAAACTCTTTAACAGCCTTTTAGCTATGATCAGCTTCAATGCATGCGGAGCTGAAGACCCACTAAGACTGTTTGGCAGTCAAACAGGAACATGACAGCAAGATGCTAGCAGAAAGATCAGTCAGTATAGCCCTCTTGGATTTTAACTACCTTTCATCTGCCACCATTCTACCCGAAGTAGAAGAAAAATCTGTTCAAGCCTATCTTTTTCTATCCTGTACTCTGCCATCTTTGTAAAGTTCACATGTATATATATACCATTTGGGAATAGCTATTATTTTGTCATTTTAAGCATGACACTATTGTTAGCTTTTAGTAGATACCCTGGATTGACCATCTTAATGCTATAAATTGTATGACAAGTCTGCAGATCATAATACCATGACTTCACTCATTAATTGCAGCACTGTTTTCATGAACGTACTACAAAGACAATTGTGAATAAAAACAAGTAAATCTTTTACCTGCAAAGCAACTTGAGTGGCTCGTTCAGCAGCACAAAGTATAACTCCAGCACAGTCCTGAAATTTTGCATCCACAAAAGTTATTGCATGCCTGAGTTGAGGCGTGCTATACTGCTATACAAGAACACACATTTATTTGATTTTAAGTTCACTTGATCTACATGCCTAGTTAAATAACTGAATCAAAAAAATGGCAAAAACCGTTATCCTCACAATATATAGAGAATGTCATCTGAAGTTAGAGCAGCTGTTAATGGTATATGTTCATGTTCATGCGAGCATGGAGAATAACACTGGCCACATAAAATCATCAAGAATTAATAGTATCTGTGACTGTTTGAAAGACCAAGAAAACCATGGCATGCACCCCTTTTTTTCCCAACCAAAAAATAAATAAGGACTTCATTTCTTCAGAAACAATCTGATAATAATAGCATATATCTGGAACTTGAAATATTTGCACCTGATGATGATAATGACCAGGTTGGTAAATGTATCAAGTTTCATACAAGAATACATACAACTGTTTTTAGAAAAATATCATAAAAAGTTTCAGGAATAAGACAAAGGGAAAATAAAAGGAACCTTAGGGTCAACTCTCCCATTGTCGCAATCCCTTGCAACAGAATAGACATAGGACCTGAAAAATGAAAGCTGTCAACTTCTGCCATATGTAAATTAAATTTAGAAAGACTTGAAATTTTTATCACAAAACTATACCTTGATGATTGAAGAGAAGTATACATGTCGGCAACTTTCCCCTGTAATTGCAGTGAGCAAGAACGTAAATCTAAAATTCTAAGACAAGCATCTACAGAACATCATCAGGATAGCTTCTGTTAACAATTATTACCAACCTGAATAAACTGATATTCCCCGATAGGCCGGCCAAACTGTGACCTCTCTCGTATGTAAGGAAGAACAACATCAAGACATGCCTGCATTATACCAATGGGCCCAGCGGACAAAACAAGTCTCTCCAAATCTAGTCCTGACATCAATACATAAACTCCTGAAACAAGCAAAAACCCTCTATTAGAATATAACACAAGAAAACATAATATTAACTCACAACTGAAACACAAACCTGAGCACCAACTTTACATAGTACTGGCATAATCAAGAATACAAACTAAGACTCCTCTTACAGTTTCTTTTGATAAATATTATTTACTTCTAAAATAGGGTTTCTTCGATCATATATGAAGTCCATGAGGTCATCTGACTAGGCAGCATACTTTTACCACCATAAAATATCTGCTATTGATCAATATATCGTTCCTATGCCCTAGAAGAAGAGGAAAAAGCTTTCAGAGATGCAAGACCTTTTCCTTCTTTGCCAAGAACATTTTCTTCTGGAATGAAGCAATTCTCAAAGACAAGCTCACATCTGCTCAGACCATCAGACCACTATTAGTATGAAAGAGAGGAGCAGAAATGGACTTCAAAATATATGACTTCATTTACAGCAGTACAGACACATACGTATCACTTCCTCGCATCCCAAGTTTGTCCAATTTCTGAGCAGTGGTGTATCTGCATAGTGACAAAAAATCAAAAGAGTAATGAATAAATCTATCATCTCATTTTGTAATCAAATTGTGGTCCTACATATGGATTTTATTTTACCTTGAAACAAGATACTTAAGGAAAGGTGTATCTAAAAGATGGGGGAGGGGGGTGACTGAGAAATTTTATGTATTTAAAACTCATTAATACCAGCCAGCTATCAGCCATTTAGAAAAGGGTGACATAGGTCTTTACGGTCTATATCCAATAAATATTTTTATGCAAAAATAATAATAAGTTGCAGTCATTTCAGGCACCCAAGGAGTATAGTCAGAATTGTTTATGTTCTACCATACAAGACCAAAAGAAATAAGTTCATATTTGGACTAGCACCCGATTTCCTTTATAGATAAACAAAATGCACAGTAGATAGCTGTGATGCACATACCCAGGTATTCCCTTCTCAACAATAAATGCTGTGATTCCTTTTGAGCCAGCTGTGATATCTGTCTTTGCATAAACAACCTAAAAGATTTGATGAATAAGTATAAAACAACAAATTTTAGAAGAAGAAAAGTTGTATATTGAAGAAAAGAGGATAACTTTATCCGTTTTAAGCAGGGCTTCTTACAACCAGACACTCTGGCAAGGAAAATTTACCACCTAAGGACCGTGTAAAACGGTTTTCTATTCAAGCAAATAGTTTATCTGCTGAATGCTACTGCATGCAGCTTAAAATAAGCATAAAGCACTTGCTACACTGGAAACCACATATAAGTACAACTACATTTTAAGGAAAAGCATTATTCCATAAAACCTTGTCCTAATCATAATGGAAAGAAATGTTGTTTACACCTACTATATTTATTGGTTGGAAGAAATACAAAAAACAGTCTCCTGCCAATTGGATCACAGGAAAAAGCTGAATCTCACATTCAACAGGAATGTAAGGTTTAGTTATCAAAGTATGGCATCTCTAAATAGCATAGGGTATTAAATTGACAACACTAGATATATGGATTGCTGAAGAAGAAAAACTTACCACCATATGCATATCATTCACTAGCATGTCTAGCAACTAACAAAATTAATGATTATTAAGTATCAAAATCCACTCAGTCTAATAGGAAGTGACCATACATCCAGAATGTATGCTTCATGTAGATATTCAGGTCAGTTTGGTATACTTATAAGGCTGAGGGCTATTTATAGACAGTAAATTTTATACTTTCTTGCACATCAATCTTAATAGAAATACCAATGTTTGAGCAACGGGACCATTAGTGCACCACATCTTGTTCCCATTTAGAAGATAACCCCCATCAACCCGATCAGCTTTGCACTTCATGCTAACAACATCAGAGCCAGCTGCAGGATTGCAAAAAAAAAAAAAAAAAGGCAGATGAAATTATTAGAATTTGTGCAGCCTAAGAAATGTTAATAAATCTAAGATATAAGCTAAGAAAAATGTTTGTCTAAGTTACCATTGGGTTCACTCATAGCAAGGGCTCCTACATGCTCTCCACTGATGAGCTACAAAAAGAGAGATAGTGAATATATCGTAAAGGAGATAGACTCCAAAAGAAAGAATGAAATAAGTAGGCAGAGGACCTTACTCACAACAAAGAGAGAAGATAACAATGGTACACATAATATTAGCGTGAAGCAGGAGAGTAAGGGATGGTGATATTGTCATGTTCTATTAAATGTAAGAATGCTGTTAAGGGGAAAAACAACTAACAGCTAGCAAGTGATAATGCATTAAGAACAGATCCTATATGTACAAAACTTGAGCTTGACAATACAGCAATATAAAAAAAATCCCAGGCTATGTTGATTATAGCACACACATAGAAAAAACTGAGTTTTTTTTTTTTTTATATATATCATTTCAATGCCAATAAGGCAATATATTCAAAATTAATGAAAGTTGGCCATTGGATTCGAAATAAAACCTTTGGTAAGTATTTCTCTTTCTGGGCAGGGTTTCCATTCCTCACCTAAGAAACCATAAAAAAAATATCACCTTAAAACCTGTTAGAAGATGCAGATTGAAAACAGAATAACAAAGGTAATAATTTGGTTTACCAACTGATTGATGCACAGATTAGAATGAGCACCATAGGAAAGACCAACCGACCCCGAAGCACGGCTTATTTCTTCCATTGCTATGCAGTGATACAAGTAACCAAGACCAAGTCCTCCATATTCCTCTTCAAGAGAATAAAAAATATAAGTTCAAGGAAAAAATCAAGTCTTCTTCATTGATGATGTACTTATAAAACAAATAGGATGTTTTAGGCTAAAAATTGTATGGAATCCATTTGAATTTCACATTTACAGTAAAAGGGAGAAAATGGGTATATTTACCTGGGGCAGTTATCCCATGAAGATTAAAATCCCCCATGAGCTTCCATAAATTAACCTCCTGGATAAATGAATGAGTGAAGAAGCAAACAGTATTCAAAGAAATGAATAAAAAATGAGAATAAAAAAAAAGTAATAAAAATAAAAAGATTAACTTAATTCGAACCTTGGGGAAAGAATTGGATTGGTCGATTTTGGAAGCATGAGGCGCAATATTTTCTTGTGCAAATTGCCTAACACTTTCTTTGAACTGGCATCATTAACCAAAAAAAAAAAGGAAAAGAAATCAAAGGAACTGGGAAAATCTAATGAAACCCAGAATATGTAAAACGTAAAAATTTACATTCTTCTTTTTGTAAATTAAAAAAAAAAAAACCTGTAATTGAGTTTCATCAAAGAGTAAGGAAGTTGACGAGAAAAAAGCCCGTTGCCTTTCTTTTCTCAAAATTTTGCTGCAAAAAGAACTTGCAGCAATTATCCTCTGCATTTTATTTGATTTTTTGGTGTTTTTTTTTTCGATTATAATTGAAAATCTAAAAATTTATATACAGAGAAACAATTAAGAAGAAAAAAATGGAGATGAAGATGAAGATGAAAAACAAGCGTTAGCTATTTTTTTGTATATATTGGGATGTGTAGCGTGCTGGACTTTATTTAATTTTAGAAAGTACACGTGGTGAATTTTAATTGGTGGGAGGAAGTTGCCAAGTGCATAGTTACTATTATCTGAGTAGGACGAGACGAAGTTTATCCTTTTATGGTTAGTTTAGCAATACTTTTAAAAAGTGATGTAGAAAATTAATTTTGAGAAGTACTTTTAAAAATTTTAAATATTTAGTATTTTTGTTAAAAAGTACTTTTGAGAAATAAAATGTTTATTTTAGACATGATATTATAAAATAACAAATATGTATTTAAATAATGTTCAAATTAGTTAATATAATATTATGATATTTTAGCAAAAATATAAAAAAATAAATTATTATAACTTATTGTTAATATTTTAATATATAATATTAATTTTAAATATTTCTAATTAATTAATATTAATTATTTATTAAATTTAATTAGAATATATAAATTATATTTAAATATTTAAATATAATAATTAAATATTTGTAATTAGATATTGACACAAGTGTATTATTTTAAAAATTATTTTTTATTTTTAATTAATACTTTTAACACATTTGTATTATTTTATTTTAAAATGTATTTGAATATATAACTCATTTTAGATATTAACATAACATAGAAAATATAAACTTGGCAAATTAAAATATTACATATATTTTTATTAAAGTTTCAAAAAGGGATAATATTTATATACCAGATATAAATACTAAAAATTTTACAATAGCATTTACAATTTAAATTGAATTCATTAAACTATATGCTATAGCATCTCTTGTTAATTCCATTTCAAAACCACTTGAATTGTTTGATTCACCGTCATCATCACCATCATCGTCGTCGTCGTCATCATCATCACTTTCTCGACCATGCGCATTTTCTGAATCAATAATATTCTCATATGCCCAGTTAATATCTTCGTATTCCATAAAACCTGCATCATTTCGACCGGCATGTTTTCGGATAAAATTGTGTATCGTCATTGTAGCAACAACGATCATCGTTTGCTTTTCAAAACTATAACTTGGCATATCCCTTAAAATGACCCATTTTTTTTCAAAACACAAAAAGTTCGTTCAATCACACTACGTAATGATGAATGTGAATGATTGAATATCTCTTCTTTACGTGATATCGATCTACCTCTACGAAAGTCGGGTAAATGATATCACGACCTCTATATGGTCCAAGATAACCTTTCATTTGAGGATATCCAGAATCAACAAGATAATATTTTCCTACATGTCAAAATATAACAAACAATTAATTCAAGAATTATTTTTATAAAAATTATCAATTAAAGAACTTATATTTTATTATTTAAAAAATCACATATAAATAAAATATCTAACCATTTGGTGGGTGCGAAAATTTGTATTTCAGATCTCGAATTGCATCAAGAAATATTCTAGTGTCATGTGCCGATCCTTCCCATCCAGCCATGACAAAGGTGAAACACATATTAAAATCACATACTGCCATAACATTTTGAGTCGGGATACCTTTTCTTCCAATATAGGAATTTGTTCATTTGGTGGAAGAATAGCGGCAATATGAGTACCATCAATTGCACCTATGCAATCCTGAACAAATAATCATACTCGTGCATATTTTTAGTCGACCAAAAATATTAAAAATATAATAAGATAAAACTAAATTTTAACCTTAAAATGCGACATATATCTAGAATCATTAAGTATTTGTTCGTGTATTGAGCTAAAAAAAGGATCTTCGGGTGCAATTAGATCAGTGGCCATCCTTGAAACTTTCTCAAGCACAATTGCAAAGTATCGACTTATTGTTGATCCGACCTTTGAAATCTTTCTCGACATTGGGAAACTTTTGCACCTGCGTGCCCAAGATGTATAAAAAATTCCCAACATTTCACTAGAAGATATGTTTCTTGAAGTTTGCAAGTTGTATCTTGTCTCCAAAAC